>CM031237.1:293399776-293861238 GCA_018340775.1 Taxus wallichiana var. yunnanensis | reverse complement strand
AGAAATCTAACCTATGTTTTTGGATTTTTCACAATATATCAGAACAAAGCAATAAAAGCAAACTAATCTATCAAAGGAAATCTTTTTGGTCTTTTCTAGTTTTTAAGCAATGCATTCTAATCTAATAAATAAACTAAAGACAAGTAATCATTTGGATGTAGCTGGTTGCTTGTGTGGATATGTGAATCTAACCTAAAACAAATAACCTAATTCAATAAAAAACCCTTCAAACCCTACCTCAGAGGTGAAGAAAAATCATGACCCTAAAAGGGCTATTGTTCCCCACGACTTCCTTGGTAATGTTAAAGAGGAAAATTTCTAATGATTTGATCTACTTGTGATTTCTAACCTATTGAAATGAATGATTTTCTACTCTATTTGATATGTAATTGAAACTAGTGATTTGTAATTGAAAATTTAACAAATAAAGCAAACAAAACACAACTCCAACCTGGATAAGCAAGAGCTTTGGAAAATTTGGTTGTATATGTATATGTCCCCTCAGTATGTTCCTTTATTTCTTCAAGTGTTCATATGAGTCCAAGGGATTGGGAATGAAAAAACAATAGCAGGAGTATGGCGCTTGAGTAATGACAACTTAATGGTAGTCTAGATGCAAGGCAAGTAGAAGAGAGATAGCACAAGAGATCTGAGCTTGGCTATGAAATTCCTAGCAAGATTGTGGCAACAATACAATGCAAGATACACAAAAATTCTCAGGCCTTTTGTTTGAATACAAGCATGGAATATATAGGAATTGAGGATGGGATGTGCCTTCATGCACAAGGCAAGAAGAAGTAGTTCCAACTAATTAAATCTATTTAAAAATAGGAGGAAGGAGAACCAAGAAATCAAAGTTAATTTTAGACAATTTGGCTCACGGATGCATGATAAAAGTGAAATTAAGTGAATCGTCGCATGTTAAAACACGCATGAGGGAATCTGGATAAAATCGGTAGGATGCTGCCTGTTGATGCCTCATTTTGGGTGGCGGTTTCAGAACCGCCACCTAGGTAGGGCGGCGGTCCTAGCACTAAAGGCCAAAACATGCGCAGAAAGAGGTAGAAAGCTAGAAAAAGCATGGGAAGGCTAAGTAAAGATGTCTAGGTAACAAATATACACTGTGCAAATGGACTTTGGAGCTCAAACACCTTCTTAAAAGGACCTGAATCATCATTGGGAACTTTGGTAACCATTTTTCGACAATGTAGCACATGCAATTTTGGGTGTGTACATATTACCCCCTCGGAGAAGCGTCTTAGCCATGAAAAGGCGTAAAATGTAGAGTCCGAGTATGGCGTTCCCAAAAAGGGGAGTTAGAAGTTATACCTGACACACCCATGTGTGTGTCGAAATGACGCCAACCAAACTCCCTCTACCTACAAGAGAAAAATAAGACTCAAGTGTAGATAGATAAAACATTAAAAAATAAACATTAAATCAAAATTACAAGAGGAGTTACCATTTATGTGGGGATATAGAGATATACTTGCACCAACACTCCAGCCCTGTGAAAACATACACTCAAAACGAGGTTAAAAAAAAATATATATATATATATATATATCAAAACAAACTCACTTTTCAATTCATTTGTGCATTCTTGATTTGGTGAATTTGGAGCTCTAGATTCATGGTGACTGTTTCCAATGAGAGTACAACTGAAATGACCGTTGTGGAATAGTGATCATGCCTCTACATGTGGGAGATTGACCAGTGCGGTCAAAGGTTGGTTATTTTCACTTTTGTCTTTTTATACCTAAAATGTAAAAACATTGAAAAGTTCACCTAGGGGGGATTATTTTCAAAAAAATTGTCTTGAATGAGTCTCTAGGGGGCATCCACAGGGCATTCTTTTATTTTATCGAAATGGCCTTTTTTTACACTTTTGAGTGTTTATTAGGGTTAAGGGCACATTTGGAAAATCAGCTCAGGACTCTTGTCAAAGCAAGGCAGTGGTCATGAAACTGCCACCCTACGTTGGGCGGTAGTTCTGAACAGAATGACTGAAACGTGCATTAACTTGAATTTTTTTGGATTTTTTGTGTCTTATCATGTTTTTTTGTGATCTTATCTTCTTGTATATATTACTAACTTGCTCTTTTCTCATGTGTTTGGTGAATGCATAAGGAGGAATACATCCGTTAGATTCGAGAGAGGGAGTGTGATTGGCTCCCAGGGATTTTGGACCAATTGACTCAAGCCGAGAAGGACACCCTCCAGAGGGTAGGCATTTGGAGGATTTCATGCGTTCCCCATGTTGCCCTTACTAGTCACATATTGTGTGACTTTTTTCCTACTGGGACGCAGATCAGAACACTTTCTAGTTTTCAAGTGTTAGGGGTGAGTGGAAAATTACTCTAGAAGATTTATACCGCATCCTTGGGCTCCCGATTCTTAGGAGGAGACTGACTTTGGAGATAGCAGGATCAAGGTCGTGATGACATTGTGGGCCACATATATGGGAGACATCATTGTCTCATCTAGTTTGAAGAAGGGGATGAAATTCTGGTCCATTTCCACTGCTCCTATTCCCAACATTCAGAGATCCATTATGGGTGTCTTGTCCTCGTGATTTATCAGGGACAAGGGAGGTGACACTCTTCTCTACTGTTGGGCTCATATTATCTCACAAATTGAGGGACATGGCCATAGGTACGCATGGGGAGCAGACATCCTAGGGACTACCTACCATGACTTATACAGGGTAGTCAATTGTAGGGGCAATCATTGAGCCACCCCACTCTTGTCATGAGCTGGGTATATGAGCATATCACCCCTATGGAAGGGGAGTACATGTATTGGACCCAGGGGCCATCTAGGTAGTGAGGTGGACAACTATGTCAGTTCTTAGGACACCTCATTAGTCGATGGCTTCTTTGACTACGAAAGGCATGGTTGTCACTCCCTACCAGGACATGAAAGGGTTATAGGGACAGGAGGTGAACATGGTGGTGGCTTGTTCTACTACAGGCCAACTAGTTGACAAGGTCAAGAGAGTCAAGATTCATCCATTTGATCGGGTTCCTTAGCAGTTTGGCCTACCATATGATGACATACTCCCCCAAGTGGTATCGGTATATAGGACCATTCAAGAGGCCGAAGGGGCTCTAGAGGAGATCCCGAATGGACAGTGGTTACTCCATGTGTGCCTATTGTAGTTAGGTGCATGGTTCATGCTCAATGGGAAGCTAGTGCCCCTCGAGCACCTTTACTCTAGATTGTGGCCACTCCTACTCACAACAGAGAGGTGGATGAGCCTATTAGTATAGACTTTGATTCTGAGGAGCATACATGAGATGAGATCGAGGAGGAGTCATTTAGAGAGGGTACTGAGGAGGAGGATGGGGGCGATGCTGAGACTAGTGAGGTGGCCCGTATGGTAGAGGAGGAGAGTGATCTGAGTGGCATGACACTCAGGAGATACTTGAGATCCGCACACGAGGAGGCTAGTGCAAAGAGAGATACCTTGGTCTCAGAGGAGCCATTTCCTCTAGATGGGGAGGGGGATGATGAGTCCGTGATTGGACAACATTTGGCCTCTAGCTTTGGGGAGGGTCCCATAGTTACCGCCAACATCAAAACAAACAGTTAGTGACCCTACCTGGATGCCTGTAGATCGAGTATGTTTGATAGTCTTCTCTCAACTTTGTTAATTTGAAACATTAGTTATGGTATTCTCTTTTGATTTGTGTTTTGTGGTTTTCCTAACTTATCTATTTCTTCTCTTTTCCCTACTTTTGCAACAACTACACGGGAGTGGATAGAGCTTATCGATGGGTGTGTGTGGACACCCTTACTGATCACCTTAGAGAAGACCCTAGCTGAGCTGACTGATGATTTAGGTCAGCCGCTAGCTGCCGATAGACACACTGACACATTTTCTCCTGTTTGGAGGATAGCGGAGGTGGTGACCTCCCTTCGTACCACGATAGCCAAATGTGAGGCCGCCAAGTGTCTGATGAGGCAGAGTCATTCCCGTAGTGAGACCACAGCCAATGGCCGCCACCACGAGCATTCATGCCATTTGGTTCACTCCCAACATTGTTGCAGCCGTAATAGGAGCCCTGGACATGGTTTTGCACCATCCGAGGGATCCCACAAGGATTGACAAGCCATTGGGCCATTTATTTCTTTGTTTCCATTTTTTCGGGCACAATACGATTTGTTTGTATATTTTAGGCTCCTTAAGAGCATTTTGACCATGCATTAGCAAGTGATGGCATTGTATACAAACTTGACTCACTACGATATATACAGACTTGTATTTTTGGTTCGGTGATCCATTGTATTTGAGTTGACTATCTTTTGGTTTGTTTCTCATGTGTACTCTAGATATTTAGAATTTATGTTTTTCTAAGCTTTTCAGAATGCATGCAATGGATGTGAAATGATAACAAAATGATTTCTTTTTGTATTTTATAATGTTGATATATGATAATGTGAACACAATGTGATGTTTGAACTTTAGTTTCTTCAAGCAATCTTTGATACTTCATGGGTGTGCAACTTGTTAAAATTGATCTCTATTATAGTATAGAAAACTAGTTTGTTGTCAACGTGGTGATACAATTATATGATAAGAAGATGTACTTTCCCCACTCTTGACCCCACACAACCAGTAGGATGCGAGGACTTAACACCAAGAGCTAGAAAGGGCACAAGTTATAAAAGTTTGTTGAATGGTAATGATGAGGGAAAGACAATGGTTTGACAGGACCAAATTGAGACACTACAACCTCACCCTACTCAAGCTACTTCATAGTTTAGAATGTGATGTGATTTCTAATTTATCTAGAATTAGATCCGGAGATGGTCACTTGGTTGAAAAATCTGGTTTTGAGGTTTTAAAATCTTTTGGAATTTTAAACATCTAACTCACTTTGTTTTTGACTTATGATTTCAGAATATTTGAATGAATTGTTTCTAACTTTCAAGTTTATCAAAGAGACCCCCTACACCTTTCCACATGCTACTAGTAGGAAGCATGGGCTCATCACCATGGACAAGGAATAGGTGAGTAAGGGAATTTCTCTCCTTTCCCAACCCTACATCACCAGTAAGAGATGCAAGATCAACACTGAAGGTTAGTAGGGAAAAGAAATGTGTAAAATAAAATTTTTTTGTGGATTTGCATTTGACTTACTCATCTAGGAAAAATGTTTAGTATGTTCTTATTTCCAAAGAGATATTTATGGGATAGATGTGACACCATAAAGATTCTAGAACAGACTATAGGCAAAGATACCCAATGTAGAAAGAGACTATAAGTAGAACCAAGTATGCAAGCCTTGGTATGGTCACGATAAAAAAATTGTCTTATCTGGTTGAATTGATGGAATGATTTGAAAATAATTGATGATATAATGAAAATTTGAAGAGATATGATTTGAATGTTTTGCCATTATTTTTCAGAAGTTTTTTAAGAGTTGCTATAAGAATAAGTCCCTTGATCACAAATTTTATAGAACGAACTACCAGATAAAAACGTAATGTAGCTGCAGTAATGTACATATGAAAAGGTTAATGGATCATGCATAATACCTCTTTAGGTGAAGAGAGTTCACATATTTTCTAAACTCCTCACCCTCTAGTGTACACATGTGAAATGCCCCATTTCTCTAGTCTTCTACTACTCGATATGGACCTAACTACCTAGGTCTGAATTGTCTTCCCTCACCGGTCTTTTTATCTATCTGGCTGTCAAGTCTTAAGAACAAATCTCCCTCGTATATTTCACGCTTGTAAACCTTCTTGTTGTATTTTGAGCCATCCAGTCAGCATAAACATTGTGCCATTGTTCAACGTTGAGTCTAACCTCATCAAGACTTTCTAACTGAGAGAGTCACACTTCTCGATAGCCTTCTTTTCCCAAGATTCCTTGCAGTGAAATACAAAGACTCGGATATTTCAACCTCAAGCGGAAAACTGCTTCCACACCAAATACCAAAGAAAAGGGGTCACCCTTGTTGGTGTTCTAACTGATGTCCGATAGGCCCACAAGGTAGGGAAAAGATTTAAATTTTAATCTCGTTTGTTCTCCTTAACGATATTAAGGAGGATGGACTTTAATGTTTTATTTGTAGCCTCAGTCTGTCCATTGGCCTGAGGATAATAAAGAGAAGCCGTGTGATGACTTATCTTGAACTTTGCACACAATTCATGCACCTCATCATTTTTAAGGATGTGTCATTATCCGAGATAAGGACTTGTGGGACCCCATACCTATAAATGATCTGGTTTAAGATGAACTTAGCGATCATAGACCCAGGCATAGTGGTGAGAGGCATGGCTTCTACCCACTTGGTAAAGTACTCCATGGCCATGATTATGAAGTTATGGCCATCTATTGATGAGGGAGAGAATTTCCCTATTAAATCTAGGCCTCACGTAGAAAAGGGCCATGGGGTTGCAATTGGTTGCAAAGCTTGTGTCGGTATGTGGATCTTATGGGAGAAATCTTGACACTTGTGGCATCTGCACACAAACTCAGATGTATCTTCTAAGAAGTGGTGTGTCCACCGAAATGACCTCCACATATCCCATTATGTGATTCATAAAGAATCTTTTCAGATTCTTTTGCGTCAACACATCTTAACAATATTTTGTCGAAGGCCCTGCGATAGAACACCTACTCTACAATAATGTACTTAGCAGCAATGACACGTAACCACCTTATTTGGTGAGATGTTTCCCCTTCTAGATATGTATGGTCCACTATAAAATTAATGATGTCAATATACCATGGACACGAGAGAAATGGGGGCCTAGTCTCGACAAAGTATACACACTCATCGAGGAAGTCTAGATCTACCAGATCACCTCCATCTAACGGATTATCAGCTAACCAATCCACAATGATTTTCCTTTGATGGATTTATGATAAACGTTAGCTAAAATTCTCCCATAAGAGTTATGAAGTGCTCGACCTTCTTAGATAAGGATCCTTGTGTGAGGAATGTCCTGCAAGTGATCTGACTTAACAATAACCCTCATTTCTTGATTCAACATATAATGTCTCAAGTTCTTTGTCAAAGACCATGGCAAGGCATTATTTTTCTGCCTAGGTGTAATGTGTCTCATAATCAAGCAACGTTCGACTAGTAATATAGATTACACACTCTCGTCTATCATCATCCTCTTGAGCTAACATGGAGGCTAGAAAAATATCTATAGCTCGCGAGTACAAGATCAAAGGGAAATCTGATCTAGGTGGAATTAGTGTGGGATGGGACAATAAGAATCATTTAACTGACTTGAAGGCCTCGTTGCATTCTTCTATCAATCAATGCTATAATCCTTTTTCAACAAATTGTTGATTGGGTGAACAACAAAGGTCAAGTCAGGGATAAATCTTCAGATTGCCCCGAGTTTTCCAAGAAAATATCTAATGTCAGACTCATCCGTTGGTGGAATCATTTCCAATACATCTCAGATTTTGGTTGGGTCTACATCAATTCCTCATGAAGATATGATGTACCCCAAAATATTGCCTCTTGTTACACCGAACACACATTTTTCTAGATTCAATGTGATGCCATATTTGATTAAGTGAGAAAGGATGATACAAAGCACCTCTGGGTGATCGCAACATTTTCTAGCCTTAGCCAACAGGTCATCCACGTAAGATTCTACAATCTTATGTATAAGATCATGGAATATATAAGTCATCACTTGTTGGTACGTAGCACTAAGTGTTCTTAAGCTGAATGACATGACATCATAATAGTAGGTTCCTAACGAGTTACAAACATAGTTTTGGCCTGATCTTCTTCAAAGATCCTGATCTGATTGTACCTAGAGAATCCATCCAAGAGAGACAACAACTTGAAACCGGATGTTGCGTCAATTATAACATCAATGGATGGTAATGGGAAATCATCCTTAGGACAAGCTTTATTTATATCCCAAAAGTCTATAAAGATGCAGATCTTTCCATTTTTCTTGAGAATGAGGACTATGTTAGACACCCATTATGAGTAGTCAACTGGCTTGATGAATCCCACCTGGAGGAGTTTCATCACTTCTTCCTTCACAATGAGGGCCACCTTTGGATTCATGGGCCTTGATTTTTCTTAATTGGATTTGCATCTAGTTTGGTGATGAGATTGTGCACCATAATGTGTGATGCAATCCCCATCATTTCTCTATAATTAAATGTGAATGATTTTTGATGCTCCTTAAGAATGCAGGTATGTATTTCAACCTCCTTGGGAGTTAAATAAGCCCCTAGCTTCAAAATCTTTGGTTCTTCCTTGGTCCCGATATTTATATCGATTATACCCTCAATTAAGGAGGTGTTGCCTTCCTCAAACTCAGGTGGGGATAGGAGGCAACTCTAAATCCCCCTCTTCTCCTACCTCACAAATTTTGAGTTCCCTCCTAGGGAATACTCTATCATGGGATTTCCAAAATAGGAAGAAAAGTGTGGAATTAGAGAAATATTAACCTTGTGATGTGTAAGATGTAATTCTGTGAGAGCATTTAGATATTCTAGAGTTGTTTTGTCAATGTTGACATGATCTGTAATGACAGACTTGCTATCAATCTCTACGTATGTCAAAATTGGAGTTACTGGTATCTTACGAACCAAAGGTTCTACACAAACTGAGACCGTGAAGTTTGACTCTTCCAACTCACTACTTGGAGTAAAGCGAGAAGCGGAAGTTGTTATTGAGTATGTGAGGATATTTTTCTCTCGTGGAATTGCTTGATTGATATGAAGTCAAATCTCTTTGTTAAATTCAACACTGTTATTTTGTAGAGTTGCAAATGCTCAGCTCTAGTCTCATATACTTTGGATACCTGATTCACAACAAGTTGTGAATCACCCAACACCCTAATATTAAGAGCACCCATTCTCTCAGCTACGATGAGACCAAGTAGAAGGGCTTTGTATTCAGCCCCATTATTTGTGCACTCGAAGTTTAATTTGAAGGAAAAAGGTAGAATCATTCCCTCAGGAGAGGTAAGAATCACACCTTCCCCAACGCCAAAATGGAATTTGGCTCCATAAAAATGGAGGGTCTAATAGTTACTTGGAAAAATGGACGTTAGATCATCTTTTGAATCTTTCTCCTTTACTTCAGTTACCTCAACCATAAAAACCTCATTTGTTGGAAGAGAACCAAGTCCTAGGGTATGTCCCATGCCCACAAAATCGAAAGGAAGGAGAATGGGTAAATATTTCTCCAATAGCTCAACAATCTTTTTGTAGTTCTTAACGATACTATCTCTACGATGATGGTTTCATCTTTGATTTCTGGAATGCCTTCGATCAAACCCGTGACTTCTAATTCCATTGTGGGAACCAAATTTTCCTCTGGTACTAAGCTTGCAGGTTTATTTAATTGATTGATAGGAATATCAAACTCCGAGTGGATCCCTGGCCTCTTTTTCAAGTTAGCTAGGTGTATGTCAAAGGGTTTTGGATCACCTGTGCCATAAAGACCTTCCCTAAATGCAAGAATCTAACTTCCTGAAACAATGTGGAGGGAATCACCTTCATGCGATGAATCCAAGGAGATAAGGATCATATTATAGTTGGTTTCTCGATCTATAATATAAAACTCGAGTTAGCACCATATTAGGTCCAAGGGTGACCAGTTACACTATAGTTCTGATTGATTTTGCTTTGAGGATGTCATATCCTCTTAGTGTATTTTGTGTCAAAGAACAATTGGTCTCTCCATACCCTATCTTTTGAAGGAAAGAGAAGGGGACTATGTTGATTGTTTCCCCATCATCAATCATCGCACACTTTACATAGTTGTTATAAATCTAGACTTGTAAAAAAATGTCGGATCGCCTCTACGAGCTATTTCAACGTCCGTGGGCATCTTGTTGATCTTGAATACAAATCTAACATCCCTTTAAGTCTGCCTGGAGGATAGACATCAAAGTACACTTGGTTTATTTGTGCTTCTGGAGGATGGGTGACATTAGTCAAATGACCAAGACCTAATGCTTCTAGTAGAGCAACCCTATGAGTAGGGAAATTCTTTAATAGATCCAAGAAGGAAATGTGAGAGAAGGTCTTAGTTAATTCGTTGATCAAATCGTAAGCTTCTACCATCTTGCTTAGCATATTGTGAATGTCATCTGATGTGGTCGGGTAAATCAGAATAGGCTACGAAGAATAATCCTTGGTTCTAGTGGCATCGTTAATTTGAGGTTCAGTGTCTAACTTAACCAACCCCACAATTTTTATGTGTTGACAACCATCCAGGGGAGGTGCCACTTGTGGGTTTGATGAAGTTGAGGATTCACGATCATGGCTCCCTATTACAATACCCTCGTTTAAACCATTAGGATCTATTATACCGTCCTTTGGATGCATGGGGAGAGGATCGTTAAAGATTCTAAGTGGTGTGTTCTGTGGAGATACCGGTCCCATGTAGGTGTTTTGAGTGGGTGTTGTAGGGTTTGCCAAAAACATGTCAACAAATAACTATCTTTGATCCTCTAAAAAATGTTGTTAAAACTTGTTACAATCGCGACATGTTCTTATGTCATGCCCATGAACCCTATGGAAACCGTAATATAAATTAGGATTGTAATTTTGAGGCCTTTGGTTTGCACCTTGTTGTGGTATGAAATTACGGTTATTGTTCAATTTGTTGATTGTTATGGTTAAAATTTAGGAACCCTTGCCCTTGGTTTTGAAATTGGTTCAGATACCCGCTTGGGAATTGGTTAGGGCCTTAAGTTGTGTCTGTCTTGATTGCTGAGGTTGTTGTTGTTATTGTTGTTGATGGTTAAAATCTACAACATTGACTAAGGCGAGAAGTTATTGTTTCTTTGATTGTTTTCATTTTTATTGTGGTTTTTGAAGTAGAATTATTAGGAGTGTTAACAACGTTAGGATTTTTAGGTTGGTCTGTCACCCCATCCATCGTGACTCCATGATTCTTATTGAGGATTTTTGGTCCTTGGTTACTATTTGTGTTGTTGGAGTAACTGGGGTTATTTGGATTAGGGGTGACTAACCTTCATTTAGCTCTATAGGTCTTACGACCACTGTCAATGGTTGCTTGGTCAATTTGAAGAGCACCCTCTAGCACCTCTTCATAGCTCCTTAGCGGGAACTTTTGAACCTCTTCCTTTGTCTCCCTATTGAGAGAGTGGAGGAACAAATCACAAAGTTCTGTTTGATCCATATTTGGAGCGCTTGCAGAGGAGTAGAGAACCTATCGCCACATTTGAATGAAGTGGGCCACATAGTCATTGTGCTCTTGCTTAATATGAAGGAATTCCTTGAATCTTGTTCTCAAAAGTTTGTTCATATCAAAGGATTTAATAAATTCTAATACGATTTTCTTGAACAAGTGTATTGAAGCCTCTGGTATCCTATAGTACCAATCGAGAGCAATACCTTCTAGCGTCTTAGGGAAAATCTTCGTAACAACTGCATCCAATGGGAGTAGCTCTCGAATGGTTCTTGTGTAAGCTTTGATGTGGGCGTTAAGATCGCCCTCCCCTTTGAATTTCAAAAGATCAGGAAAGGGTCTCGAGAGCATGACTATTCGAATGGAGAAGTTTAGGGGATCCTTAAGATATTCAAAATAGGTCCCCATTGCGTATGTTGCCACCATTAAAGATCCTTGTTGGGGAGGTGGAGGTTGCACCGGTTGCTGAAATAGGACAACATAGACATTTTTGGGGCATATGGCATCCCCTACGGTTGTCCATACGGACCTAGGTAGGTGTACATATCTCCTGTGGAGATTTATAATACATGTGTACATAGGGGGTTGATTACCTTAATATGGAATCGAAGGCATAAAGCCAGGGAACGTTGCATTTCTGGCGGGTATTGTGTTTGAGAACACACTTTCGAACGATGCTTGTTGCAGATATCCATACGTGGCGTGAGGGGGCATACCCATGGTGCCTGTCCCCATAAGAAGATCTCCAAGGTTTTGAGTACCCATATAGACTGGAGGATTCTGTGCAGTAGGCACTTCTCCATAATTCTGTGGATAGGGTGAAGTTTGTGCTTGCCCTACGTATGAATTTTGAGCATTTTGGGAAAGATCTAGCTAATTGACTTTGTCCACTAATGCCGAAATGACATCACCCATTGACGGGGTGGTGATTTACTTAGGTGCTTTCTGTTGAACCCTCAGAGGTTGTTGAGGAGTGTGGTATCCTGCTATGAATTGTTCATTATATTGTCACCCCTCATTAGTAGTATTTTTAGTTGGTAGAGGGGTAGTATTATTGTTTTGGAGTGGAACATCACCTTGTCCTTGTAAACTATCAAAAGATCTATTCATGTTTTGGAATTTTCGTTCACTCCTAGCATATCGTGCTAAATATTCCTCATCTAGATGCAAGATTTGGTCCGATTGCATGCTAATGGGCTATCGAAACAATACCTAAGGAGATGAACTTACTTCCCTAGTGAAATTCATGTTGTTTGAACTTGATTTTTCATGAGGATAGGTTTGTGTGACTTGATCAAGTTCCTCAATACGTACAGAGTAACCAAAATTGGTTCCCTAAAGAAGAGGGTTTTAAACCGATGAGCGGTTGTCCACACACGTTGAAAGTGAAGGTGATTATTGTGGTATACTTTATTGGTAGTTGTACATGTCAAAACATGGGATGGGTCAACCATACTCATCGTATCCCGACATATTCGGGGGTATAAGAATACCTGCATAATAAAGGATGGACGAAGAAAGTGGAAACATTTAGAGACTAGCTCTTCACGTCGGGTTCACCAATTTTTATGAAAGAAAATAAACACGTGACCTTCTTTGCACTGACCTCTTGAGGTTGTGCCAAGACAACCGACGTAGAATTAATGTGAATGTGAGTGTGGTGATGGGGATTAAGCTAATTGGGAAATATTATATCTTCAACACGTAATATCGGGATCTGTGAGTCTAAGGTAAAGAACGCTCTCCTAACTTGAAGTGGTGTGATGGCTCGGTCTAAGATAATAGCTGCTCAAAGACTCCAATCAATGTCAAGCTCTGTCGAGATTCTATTTTTTGGTTGTTGAACACACGAAAAATGACTGCAGTGCCTCGTATGGATTTCTAGACAAGGTCATGGAAGTAAGAACGAGAGGCGTGGTGGAGCCACATGGATTTATGGGCAATTTTCTGGTCTAGTCCAAAAGTCTTAGCCTAATCGATTGCTATGTTCAATAAGGAAAGTTGTGCAATAATGTTTGGTGGAAGTGGTGAAGATATGAATACTAATGTATGCAAACTAGTGTCAATGTCTAACTGGTTAGTAGGCCCGTTGGGTTGTGGGACCTGAGGATCACAACCAAAGACTCGTGGAGGCTATGGCCCTTGTATGGTCATGTGCGTAATCAAACCCTATTGCTAGGAGTAGTCCAATAATCATAGGCTTGATTAGTAGCGATGTTTAGCATATTTAGTTGTTCTATTTTCTCAGAAAAATTTGTGGGTGTGCGTAAGACTGTCAAACGTAAACTTGTATCAATTTCAGCTATCAACTCTGGCCCATTGGGTTGTGGGACCAAAGGATCACAATTGTACGTCTTTTCTTGTTGTGGACCGTTGATGGTCATACAAAATGAAATAAAGTGATTTTGATAAGCAGACTAATTACTGAAAGAAATCTAACCTATGTTTTTGGAGTTTTCACAATATATCAAAACAAAGTAATAAAAGCAAACTAATCTATCAAAGGAAATCTTTTTGGTTTTTTCTAGTTTTTAAGCAATGCATTCTAATCTAATAAATAAACTAAAGACAAGTAATCAGCCGGATGTAGCTGGTTGCTTGTGCGGATATGTGAATCTAACCTAAAAAAAATAACCTACTTCAATAAAAAACCCTTCAAAACCTACCTCAGAGGTGAAGAAAAAATCATGACCCTTAAAGGGATATTGTTCCCCATGACTTCCCTAGTAATATTAAAGAGGAAATTTTCTAATGATTTGATCTACTTGTGATTTCCTAACCTATTAAAATGAACAATTTTCTATTCTATTTGATATGTAATTGAAACTAGTGATTTGTAATTAAAAATTTAACAAATAAAGAAAACAAAACACAACTCCAACCTGGATAAGCAAGAGCTTTGGAAAATCTGGTTGTATCTGTATCTATCCCCTCAGTATGTTCCTTTATTTCTCCGAGTGTTCATATGAGTCCAAGGGATTGGGAATGCAAGAACAACAATAGGAGGATGGCACTTGAGCAATGGAAGCTTGATGGAAGTCTAGATGTAATTCAAGTAGAAGAGAGATAGCACAAGAGATCTGAGCTTGGCTATGTAATTCCTAACAAGATTGTGGCAGTAATACAATGCAAGATACACAAAAATTCTTAGGCCTTTTGCTTGAATACAAGCATGGAATATATAGGAATTGAGGATGGGATGTGCCTTCATGCACAAGGCAAGAAGAAGCAGTTCCAACTAATTAAATCTATTTAAAAATAGAAGGAGGAAGGAGAACCAAGCAATCAAAGCTAATTTTAGACAATTTGGCTCATAGATGCATGCTAAAAGTGAAATTAAGTGAACCGTCACATGTTAAAACACGCATGACAGAATCGAAAAAAGTGGGCAAGACCGCCATCATGCGTGGGTGGAGGTTTGGGATCGCCACCATGTTTTGGGCGGCGGTTTGAACCACCTGCAGACACAGTGCGGTGCTACCACTAAAGGCCAAAACATGTGCAGAAAGAGGCAGAAAGTTGGAAAAAGCATGGGAAGGCTAAGTAAAGATGTCTAGGAAACAAATATACACTATGAATGGGCTTTGGAGCTTGAACACCTTCTTGAAAGGACTTGAATCATCATTGGGGACTTTGGTAACCATTTTTGACAATGTAGCACATGTAATTTTGGTGTGTACTGTCACTGCTAGGGTTTTTTGAATTTTAGATAAATTGGTTTGCTTATAGTTTCCCTAAGTAAATCAAAAAATTAAAGTAACATTATCTTAGTAGAAATTAGTTTGCTTACCCCTCACTACTGGGGTTATTTCTCGTTGACTGAAATATTTTGAAATGTCCATACTACATTTTCTTTTTCCTTGAAGTTGAGTTATTTTCTCGTTTGTAACATGGAGTCATCAAATGGATGATTTTGAAGTCTGCACTTGTGACAAAACATATATTTTTCAAATACTGACATTAATAAATATTTACCCAAACAAAAGATAACACAAGTTAAGAATGAATGATAAAAACACAACCAATCACTTGAATGGTAAAGGAATGTGCAGGAAGGCTGTAGAACATAGCATTACCGACCGGTAATACAAATAATTATTACCGGCCCGGTATCACATATATCTATTATCGACTAGTAACATATATAAATGTTACCGGTCGACAACACGTATATGTGTTACCAGTTGGTAACATGTATATATGTTATTAGTTAGTAACTTTATATATCGATAACAAACCGATAAAAATATATATATGTTACCGTTTGGTAGGACATATATCTGTTACATTCGGCGGTAACACGATACATGTTGCCGGATGGTAACACTTGCACATTTGACTTGTCATCCTATAACACTAATACATTTCACTTACCTCTTGAGTCTCTCACTTTTTCTGAATCCTTTTCTTGTGGTCTTATACTTTTGGATTATTCACACGCTTATAATGTAAAAAATAGGACTATACTATGGCGAATTAATCCTATATATATTAGAATGTTATAACATGAAGGAAAATTTACTAACTTTAGTTGGCCCTTGGTGGAAATATGTAGGTGAAATTATATTCAATTTTTTTAGGTCCTATAAAATTTTGGTGAACGCACTACCGTACAGTAGTACAAAATTCTCGATTCAAAATTCAAAATCCCTTATATTCACCTTTTCACGAATATTTGCCCCTAAAATTTACCCTTCATAAACAGATCCCTTTTTTGTAAATTGAACTTCCTCTATAAGGGAACCCAATTTTTAGCAAAGCTCAAATTTTCTACGAGAGTGTAGAAAGTGATGGGAGAAGCCCCATCATCTTAGATATAACATGCAAATTTTTCTACTTGATAATCAAGTGCAAGAACTGAAAGAACTATATTCGCAGATATCAAAGCATGCTCTTTGAAGGGATCTATTGTAGTGATAAATATGTCCACAAAGGAAGCTTTGAAGTAGATTCTCCACTATACGTACAAGTCATCAAAAATAAATATCGATGATGCTAGAACTCGTAGTCTAAACCATGTTGTTTATATTGTGTATTCCACCAATAATATAAACTGCTTGAATTTTTCTTACCTTTCTACAAGTTTATCTGGGTTTGTATTAAATTCACCAAAATCCCATGTGAAGTTATGATATAGCACCCACATTAAAGCAAATGAAAACTGACACGTAGAAGACACCATCCAAAACCCATAAGAACCATGAAGAGGATTCAATATGCGATAGCATAGGAAACATAATAACAACAACAAATGAAGGCATAAATAATATTTATGTAGTTTCTATTTCGTATGATTTTATCATACAACATAGCAGATTGAAGGTACTACTATCTATAGATAAGACATTTAATCATATAAAAATAAAAGATTACATTGAGGTAATCACCACTGGTTTTATCTAATCATTTTCCTTGAATCATGACCTCATATTCCATTGGTTTATAGATTTCTGGATAAGTCTAAAACAAGTGCCGTGTATAATGTTGAATTCTACCTAATGAATGATAAATAGAACAAGGATACTAAAATATTAAAATTCTAATTAGGAAATTAATAAAGGCAAAGAAATGATTGATGTTACTTGAAATCCAACTTATTTACTCTAGCTATTCATATAATGCTTAACCAAGTCATGAATGTATAAAATCCCATTATTTATTAACTAAAAAATCTAGTAAGCTCTTGCAGAAGGAAGTATAGTTATTAAAATTCACTAAATGCAGGATTGAAAAGACTTGGAATTTTGTTGTGTTGTTATTTGGCTTCTTAAAAAAATGTTAGAAAATAATCACTTCAAGTATTAGATAACAAAAGTGTATATATAAAAGTAATCAGATTCATTGTCTTTATAGCATATAACCATTTAAAATCTAAGTGTGGCAAGAGAAATGTACACAAATTCAAACACAAGATAGTAGCATGCGATGTTGAATCCTATATTTTTTTCCGGTAAAATATAAAACTTGTAATTACATAGCAAGATTCTAATGGACTATATTTCGAAGACCAAGCAAAGTAATGGATAGATGCTGACAAAGTAATCAAGAAGAACAAAGTATATATGGGGACTAAATGCGTGTCTTAGCTCCATCATCAGCATTGGCAACTTGTAAAAAAAACAAGAAAGAGGAAGATGAGAAATATTTAAATGAATTGAAATTTGTAATTTTATAGGGAGATAGTGAAAATCCCAAAACAAAGAGCACATTTTCATGATAATGCACTGCCATCCCTCATACATAAGCACTTGATATTACCCATGACACTGAGCTATCATGGAGATTACGTATTTCCTTCTCTATATTAGGAAATCCATGCTGCAAATACCATCCAAAATGATTAAATACAAACAAGAGTTGTGATTTTATTATAAAATAAATTTTACCCAATAAAGCCAAGAATAAGAAGTATAATCAACATGGTAAATGGGGTTCAACCAAGGCATGGAGAAATTAAACTTGAACGGAGGAGGGAAACTCTATTTACAAAGTTTTTCTCAGATTTTAAGGATCCAATGGCGGCTTATATTCTAAGTACGTGTCTTGATCAGGATCAATGAAATATTTTCACCTCTTGTGGCAATGTTAAGTATTTGTTTTATGCTTTCAAGGTTTTACCATATATGAAAACTTTCCTCGTTGGCTTTATATTTGAGACTTGCATGAAGCAGTTTTGTTGGCTTGCTATAGATTTTTATATCAAATATGCAAAGATGTATTATGATTGTTGGATTTTCACAAAATGGTTTTTTTAAAGACTTGGAGACTTTTAAAAAATGCAATTGGCATGCGTAAGGCCATACACCGCAACCTTTGCCAACATCTTCACATCCTCCATGTGAAAATGGAATCTTTAGAATAGGGTGCCAACATCCATCAAACTATAATGGAAAACTATTTTTTTCCTTTATTGTTGAAGAAATGCCTAAATTTAAGGTAAAACTTATGAGAACTATGAGATGGGTGCTGGAAGTGTTTTGCTAGATATGTATGCAATTGTGCGAGATATGCACTTACAAATTGTTTGACTAAAAAGCTTTTAAAAATGTAGGTACATGGATTCGAGATATTTCGGGATATGCACAAAATGGTTTCCCATGCCCTGTCCATACACAACATGGTTGTTTCAAAAAAAAATTTTGTGAAATATCCTATAATCATTGCAGTCTATGCACCCACATTTATTTCAAGAATTTAGTTGAACAGTTCACATGCACATTTATTTGGGGATTTAGATGGATAGTTCACATGCTAAGTGCATACTGTAGGAAATTATTCTGTTATTTAGCAAACAATATCAATGCATCTTTGTATACCATATAGAAATCAATGACAACCAATAGAAATGCTTCATGTGAATCTCAAATATTAAGACAACAAAGAACTTTAGCATATATGATGGAACCCTGAAAGCATAAAATAGACGATACAAATATTATATGAGTGCTTACCAAGGTCAAAAATGGGTAATAGGGCGTTGACATCCATCAAAGTATAATGGAAAACTAATTTTTTTCTTCATTGTTGAAGAAATGAAAAAATTAAGCTAAAATTTATGAGAACCATGAGATGGGAGTTGGAAGTGTTCTGCTAGATATGCATGCAATTGTGTAGAAATTCACTTGCAAATAGTTTGACTAAAAAGCTTTAAAAAATGTAGGTGCATGGATTGCAAAGATTATAGGATATGCACAAAATGGTTGCCCATGCCATGTCCATAGACAATATGGTTGTTTCAAATTTTTTTGTGAAATATCCTTCAATCATTGCATTCCATGCGCCCAATTTTCTTTCAGGAATTTAGTCAGACAATTCACATGCTCTTTTCTTTCAGGGATTTAGATGAACAATTCACATTCCAAGTGCATACTTTAGAAAATTATTTTGTTATCAAGCAAACAACATTAGTGCATCTTTGTATCCCATATAGAAATCAATGGCAACCAACATAAATGCTTCATGTGATTCTCAAATATTAAGACAACAAAGAAACTTTGCATATATAATGGAACCCTGAAAGCATAAAATAGATGATACAAATATTATATGAGTGCTTACCAAGGTCACAAATAGCTAAAAGAAGGGAAAAAACAAAATCAATGTTTTGAGATACTCTGATGGATGTAAGTGGCATGTTTTCTAAAGCTCTCATTTTGACACATGCAAGGAGGATGTCAGCAAACGTTGTGCCATATGTGGTTCTTACACCTACCAATTGCATTTGTGTAAAAATTTCCATATACACTAAATAATTTTTCAAGGAGATAGAACTATTATCCATTTTTATCCCCTAAGAAAAAATGGACAACTCGGGAGAAATTGGACTTGGGCAATTGATCGGGATTTCAATGGATAATCTGGAGTTTCAGGTAAAGTCACATGTTTTTGGACACTTGCAGTTGATTTGGGAGCATTTGGGGGTCATTTCATGCAATTTTCATTCTTGGACTCAACACTTAGTCAATTTGGGTTAAAATGGAGAAAATGGGATAAATTAGCTTTTGGGTAATTCATTGTATTTTTCCCTAACTCCCTATCCAAGAAAAATCTAAGGAGTTAGTGAAAAAATTGAAAAAATGAGTTTGGGGGCAAAATACAATGTATTGTGGCTTTGGGGGCTACAGATGGAACTGAGTAGGGTGGCACAGGGGTTCATGGAACTTGGTTTGGGCCCGAAATATAAAGGATCCTTTGTTGTACAGGTATATCGGATCTCGACGGCCTAGGAGGAACATGGGTCAAAGGGGCTCAGGTGCTCCGGATGGTCGAAATGGACGCATTGTATAGGAAGCGGGGAGAAAGTGTTGTGCGGGTTGACGAGGGTTTCGGGGAACAATGTTCCCTCCGGAAGATTGTTCCCTGTGGAGTTAAAATGTCCGCAAAGCAAAGGAATATGTCGAGTGTATTAGGTTGTGGAAGAATAAGAGGTTCCAAGCCTGGAGGGCCTAGAGGGAATATGGGCCACAGGAGGTGTTGGTGCCCACAAAGGGACGAGTGCCTACAATACAAAGGCCAAGTCGAAAATGTGGCTCAACAAGTTAACCGAGCTAACCGAGGAGTCAGATGTAGTCGAGAGTTATAAGGGGCGAGTCAAAGGGAGAGCTCGATGAGATAATCGAGCTCACCAAGTTAGAGAAGGATGGTGGGGAGTTCAATATGAGGCGTGTGGGCCTGCTAAGCACACAAGACCCAGTTTCCTCTCACTCCAAGTTCTTTTAGAGTAGGTATTTACCTTAGCTCATATTCACCTAGGTAGTTTATTTACCTTTATTGTATTTATCCTCACCCACTTATTTGTGTGGATATTTCTTTTTATTTATTTAGATATTAGGGGGATATTATCTAGTTGTTAGGTATAGTTCTTTCCTTGATCTATGGTATTGACTAGATCCTTGATGTCTAGTTCTCTCCTAAATCTATGGTCTTGACTAGTTCTTTGATGACTAGTTATTTCCTTGTTTTATGGCTTGATCTACGACCTTGACTGGTTCTTAGATTGTTATTCCTTGCCTATATAATCAAGGCCCCTCCTCATTGTATTTCATTGAGTTCCATAATAATATATGATATTGCTTTGCTCATTTGTTTGCAAAGGTTTATGTAAAGTTATTCTAGCGAATTACTTTCATCTTATTGATCATGGTGTTTGATTAACATTTGTGTTCTTCGCTTAGTACGATCCGGTTATTGTTCCTTTTAAGTTCCTCACAGCACCCTTTGACCCACAAGACAAAAACAAATAAAGGGAAAAAATGACTAGAGTAATGCAGACGGTGGGGAGAATAAGGAACATAGGTCAAACTTTTTTTAAATGTGCATCCTGACCCCTCCAAAGTTGCATGGACTTATCTTCCACCTCACTTGTCCAAATTTGAATTTTATATGGTTGGAATCATAATTTTCCCCTCTTCCTCATGAAATCATTTAAAATTTGAATTAGGTGGAGTAGGTGGAGAAAATCAAAGGAAAATCCCCATGTTCAAATGCAAACATCCTAGGCAAGGAAAAATGGCATTAATGTAGACAATGAGTCAAATTTCTTCTTCTACAAGTAAGATTACATTGGGGGATGGCTTTTCAAAGGTGATCATGCCTTTTTCAAAGAAAGTAATGAATGTTGTTGGTGGTTGGGAGCAGAAATTCGGGTTTCTCTTCTTTCTCTCTTCTCCACTTTCTTCTATATATTGTAAAACTCTTCTCATTTTGAGGGGGAGATATTCTGGGACATGGGGAAAATCTTACAAATTCATTTCTCAATTCCATTGAGTTGTAAGCCTTCACATGGGCCTATAGAATGTATTATTGCCTCTATTTCTCATATGTAATGGATTGTGCAACTATTATGGAGCAATAAAATTTTTTTTTGTGGTGTTCTCTCAACCCTTGCATTTATTTTCTTGCATCTCCTTTCCTCTCTATTATTATTTGATCTATTTTGTGCATGTTTCTCTTCATTTGCAGGTTTTTGTTGTTATGCTTCATGGAGATTTGATGGTGAATGGAACCTTGGTTTGTGTCACAGTTATTTATGCCTTCCAAATTTCCTTCTCTATTCTCCCTCAGCATGATGTCTCACCCCCTTTACTTGGTGCTATCACCTATGTAGTGTAGGATTTCCTTGTTTTCATGCTCTCTCTCTCTCTCTCTCTCTCTCTCTCTCTCTCTCTCTCTCTCTCTCTCTCTCTCCATGTCCCCTTGGAATTGATATCTATTAGGAGTAGATAGTTTCCTTTCCTTCCTTAAGAGTAGTTTAGTGTTAGGATTAGGTATAGAAACTAACCTTCACTGGAGGTCCATCTCAAGTATGCAAGTCCCACAATTTGAGAGATGGTCCAATGTTACCCAATTACACTAATAGCTCATGCACAAACACATGACAAATAAGAGGGTGTTGTAATTTGGTGATAACGGTTTTGGCACACCCAGTGGGATAGAAGTCATATCTTTAGTAGGTGTGTATCCTGGTTACATTTTCATTTCATCAATTTTGTTGTGCTCTTGATGAAATTTCAGCCTTTAGAGGCATGTCCAAGCACAACTGGAGACTCCATTGATCCAAAACAACCCATTTTTGAGTTACAAACCTTTCTTTCCACCCATTTCCATCCATTTTTCTTTCCATACCTTTCATTTTTCTTCCATCCATGAAGTTATGAAATCATGAATTCATTCCCATCATGGAATTATTACTTACAGTAGTAGAACCAATTCACTTCATCTCCACATTTTCAAAATCCTCTTCCAGATCAGTTTTATGAGCTTCATCAAGATCAGTATTTGGCATACCCAAATCCAATTGAGTTATGTGGTTATTTTCCTAACCAAGATGTTTATAAAGAACAATGTTATGCATGCGATGATGGAAAATCCACAAAGGATATTGATTTGCAAAGGAAAATCCAAAGAATGGAGGTGAGTATGGTGTAGACCACAGTTACATCTCAATTGAAATCATTTAGAATTGGTTTCAAGGTCCCTTATCCATGGGTTTTCCCTATACCAAGACATTTCAACCCTCTGTAAAAGCTGGATTTCTGGTTGAGATGCTTGCCACAAATTACAAAGTGGATTGAGAAGATGGAGGCTTATGAGTCTAGTGCTAGGAAACCTTGTCAGTGGGAAAATCCTACACCACCACCTCACAGCCTTCCATTTCCCTTCCCCAACCTATACCATCTCAGCCTGAGTTTCAATTCCCTTACTTCACATCTATTGCCCCCATTATGGATTCCATTTCTCCATCTTCTACCCTTCCATCCCACCTTTAATTTGTGCCCTTTTCCCTTCTAAAACTCCTTCCCCTACACAAAAATAAGAAATTAAACCTTCCCTTCCACCACCAACATTGCAAAAATCAGTTGAATCCCAACCCACCCCTCCTCTTGCATTCCCAAACCCATTTTGGAAAGAATAAAATCAGAAAATTAGTTAAGGAGGGAAGAAAAATGAGGAACTTGGAAAAGAAGAACTTGCAAGAAAATTGAAAGAGTGGGATGCAAGATTCAATATTACTCAAATGCCACTAATGACTAATATTTGTAGAGATTGAGGTTGAAGAACAAGTGGTGAAGGCGAGTTTTAGGGAAAATTTTAAGGGTCCCTTCGAAAAAATCCTTAGAAAATATTTGGCAAATATTGGTAAATCCACTTTCACTTGTATGGCGAATTGTAGGAAAAGTTGTTTCACACATGAGGTGATTTTTAAATATGTTTTTTAAGTGACGAGACTTTATATAGAATGCTACCTAGGTAGGTAGAAATGCATTATCTATATTCTTGGCTGGTGGCATTATATGTTACCGGTTGGTAGCATATTTTATGCTACTTGACGGTGGCATTTAAGTATGCTACTGAAGCCAAGAGCATATTTTATGCTACCAGACATTAGCATACTTAATACCACCGGTAGGTAGCATATTCTATGCTATGCTACCAGCTAGTAACATAAAGAATGCTACACGGTGACAACATAATATATGTTGCCCATTGTCAACATAAGAAGGCTAATGGCGATATAGAAAATAAGGTGACGTCTAGTAGAATCTTTTATGCCCTTTGGTTAGTAGCATAGATAATGCTGCTACCTTGGCCAAAGATCAATATAATACCGTGCAACCGAACCGGTAACATTGTCGATGCTACTGGTTTGCTCATTCATTATGCTACTAGTCAGTAGAGTTTTTATTCTAACGGTTGATGGCATTTTGTTTGCTATCGGTAGGTGGCACATTAAATGCTTCGGTGGCCCACTTTCACTCCTATAAATACATAAAACGCGGTCATTTTCACACCACAGAATAGAGAAGCTAGAGCATTGGAGCTGCGAGTATACGAGGAAAAACACAAGAAGAAACTTGAACACCAAAGGACATCAGACATACAAAAAGCAACCATCAAGAATGCCAAGCACAACTACAAATAGGAAATTTATAATAGTTTCAACTAATGCCATGAAGAAAGAAGTGTTCTTCTAGATATTCTGTCGACACTAAAATTTTCCTCCGTAATTTCTATTTCATTAATGTATGTATTAGGAATAGGATGTTGTTAAGTATAATTAGTAGTAGTGTCCGATAGAAGATAACAACACTTACTGGTACAACATCACCAATAATGTATAGTACGGTAACAGTCAAAGTACAATAGGAATGTTGTGGTAAAAAGTAAATATTTGTCGTAAGTGGTTCGGTAATGTTAAAATGTCAAAGTTAGGGTAAGTAGAGAAGTAGGGTCTACATGATTAGGAATTAGAAATATTATATTGGTAATAAGGACAAGGAGTGAGGTCATAAATATTTTGTGTATTTTATTTGTAAAAATTCTAAAAATGTGGAACCCATGTGAAATGATAAGGTTTATCTTATCTTAAAAGATAAACTTACATGTAAAGATAAGAGTTAAGGTATGAAATATGATTTGTCAGAGTAGAGTTTTTATCCTATCTTAGAGATAATGTGGATAAGCCTGAAAGTTCTATAAATAGAGAGGCCACCCCCCTCATTTAGCATAGAAGGAAGTAGTGAGAAATATTGTATGAGTAAGTGTGTAAATGAAGCCATCATTTAGAAGGTGTGTTAAAAAAGTCATTAAGAGGTGTAATTGTGAAGTTTCTCCCATAGTTATTTTTGGAAGGAAAGTGAAGTTAGTAACACTTGAAGTACCTCATGGGTGAGATTGTAACAATTTCATGTTGATATTATAATTTACACTTATATTTCAGAGTTTTCATCATTCCTTCGTATCATAGTCTATGGTATTCTTGTGTTATGTGTGTTGTTGTGTTTCCAGATTACATCCACCTAATTAAAAGTTGTGCATTAGTAAATAATCATAGCATGAGGAGTTCCGGTGGAGAATTATCATAGTGCCGGATTGGTGATGACATTTTGGTTCCGTTGCTGGGACCATTCCTCGTTGGTGGATTTTCGGAGAGATATTCCCACTTAGTCAGAAATCATTTGGAGGTTAACCTTGTTTTTACTATGCATAGTAGTTACCATGGTAAAGTCACTTTTACCGTGAATAGTATTTACCACAATAAATTTACTTTTTATTATGAATAGTATTTACCACAGTAACTTCACTTTTTACTGTGAATAGTATTTACCACAGTAAAGTCATTTTTACCGCAGTAAGTCAATTTTTACCATAGTTTACCGTGGTCATTTCTATTTTAATATAGAAAGGTGTAAAGTCACTTTCTATTATGGTGATTTCAATTATTTGTGCACATAAGTCTTGTTGATTGCACTTATGGATTGGTATTTCACTGTGGTTACTTTTGAAAATGGGGAAGATTCCTATTTTTTTGCCAAATCTAATGAAGATGCTTCCTCTTTCATTCAAGATTTTAAACAATATTGTATTTGTAATGGCCTCATAAGAAGGGAACAATGGACTGAATTTTTTCTACCTTTTTGGATGGTTCAACCCTTAGGTGGTTTGAAACACTAGGTGATAATGTGAAAAACTCATGGGATTTATTAACTGAAAGTTTTCTTGAAGAATTTGGTGAACAAAAAAATATGCATATCTCATGATCGATATCACAAAGCTATCCCAAGGAGAGAAGGAAAAGATAAGGGATTAACATGCTTATGTTATAGAGCTAAGGAGGAAGCTCGATGCCTAGATCCAGAAGGAAGGATTAGCGGATGGGTTGATGAATGACGTGGATAATCTCCTCTGTAAGCACTTCATTCTTGGGATGAAGCCAAAGATCAGAAAACGAGTGAAGTATGACCGCCCAATGACCCTCGAACAAGTAAAAGAGATTGTAAGAAGGCAAGAAGAAAGCATGGAAGTAGAGCCTAAAGAAATTGTTGCTAAGGTAGAGCCTACACCAACACCTTTGGTCCAGAATCCACAACCACTCTCAGTGAGCACAAATCTTTCTCCTAGTACATCTACTGAGTATGAAGATCTTCTCAAGAAGATGGGCTAGTTAACTATTAATATTCTTCAAGGAAAAGAATTTAATTCTCAGGGAGGAGATAGAGGTCCAAAAAGAAAAATTTCTGAAGTTGTATGTTATGGTTGTCATAAAAAGGGTCATTATAAGTATAATTGTCCAGATAGAGATTTTACATCTAGTACAAGAGATAATGATAAAAGAAAAGCACCTGTGAATTATTTTGATGTAGTAGATAGGATCATAAATAATGAAGTAGACGTGTTTGTAACAAAAAGAAGGAAAGAAAAAGATAACCAAGATGGAAATGATCCTAAGAAGATGAAAGGAGAAACTAGTAAGAAACATAGGAGAAGAAAGTTGGGTGTGTAGGATTTTCTAATTTCACAGGGACAAGGACCATACTCCATCTTAGAAGATATGTCCAAAAGGACTGCAAATGTTACATATGGTCAACTTTGGCTATGTCTTCTGAGAAGAGGCGGGAGCTGCGAAGTGGACTCAATGCTCGATGAAGGAAGGAGGTTGAGGTCCCTATTTTGGAGGCAGAGGTGGATCCCTATGCTCCACAAGCTGAGGTATTATGTAATGGTATTTCAATTCATGATGTCTTAGTTGATGGAGGTGCTGCAGTTAATGTAATGATTGAGTCTGTAATGAATATGTTGGGTTTAAAAATTTATCGCCCTCAACACTTATGTTAAGGTCATTAAATAAGGGAAAAACTAAACCAGAAGGTGTTGTTTCAAATGTGGCAATATCTGTTATGGGTGTTGTATGTGTGGTAGACTTTTAGGTGATGAAAAATGGTATTGTTACATACCCAATGTTGTTGGGAAGGCCATGGCTAAGGAGAGTTCATGCAAGAAACTATTGGAATGAAGGCTTCATGACACTTGGACGTGGCAGAGAGAGGGTGAAGATAAACGTGATCCCTCAGCATCATAAGGCAGAACCTATGGATTTAAGTGATGGCGATGATTAGACATCCTCGATTACTCTAGTACCAGTGAAGTGGACACAGAAGATGAAGAAAGTGAGGTTGATGTTTTAGTCATGGATATCCTTCCAGTCACACCGACTCATGAACCCATAAAATTATCTGAAGAAGAAATTAATGATCGTCTCCAACAAATAAAGATTGGTGATGCTGTGATGGAGAGTGAGAAGGAATCCTACCTCCAACTCTTTCAAAGGTACATACACCTATTCACTTTTGATTACAAGGAACTCCGTCAAGTAAGTTGGGTAGAACATTCTATTGAGCTGGTAGATGGTGCTAAGCCCATAAAGCAAATGCCATATATAATGAATCCTAATTTTTCCAAGACTGTAAAAGAAGAAATAGATAAGTTGTTTGATGCAGGATTCATATTTGCTGTGGAGAATTCAGAATGGGTTTCTCCCATTGTGATCTCAATAAAAAAGAATGGGAAGCTACGCATTTGTGTTGATTATAGGAAGCTCAACAAGGCAACAAAGAAGGATCATTACCCTCTTCCATTCTCAGATCAGATCTTGGACGAAGTAGCTAGCCAGGAGTGCTATAGTTTTGCTAATGGATATAGCGGATACAACCAAGTTCGTATAGCGGAGAAATATCAGTTGAAGACCACGTTCACCACTCCTTGGGGAACGTTTTCTTATAGAGTTATGCCTTTTGGGTTGTGTAATGCTCGGAAACGTTCCAACATTTGATGAATAGGGTGTTTGAACCCTACATTGGAAACTTCATCAGAGTATTTTTGGATGATTTTTGCATCTATGGGAGAAAGATGGACCACCTGCACCAGATGGAGACAATATTTCAAAGGTTAGATGAAGCATAAGCCTCACTAAACCCTACAAAGTGTGTCTTTGGATGTTCTAAATGAATTTTGTTAGGGCATGTTGTATCTAGAGATGGTATTGGTACTAATCCTGATAAAGTAAGTTGAGATCAAAGAGTTACCATTTCCTATGAATAGAAGTAAGTTGAGATCATTTTTAGGCCATGTGGGTTACTATAGAAGGTTCATCAAGAATTTCTCAAAGATTGCACAACCACTAACCTAGTTCTTGAAGAAGGATGTTACTTATGAACTAAGAAAGAAGGCGCATGAAGCTTTTGAACAACTAAAGGAGGCTTTGGTGTCTTCACCTATTTTAAATAATCCAGACTGGAGCAAGCCATTCATTTTGTATACTAATGCTTCAGATGCAACACTAGGAAGTACTCTAAGCCAAAATGATGAAAATGGGAATGATCATCCAGTTTACTTTGGGAGTAGACAAATGAGCAGTGCTGAGGTAAATTATATTGTAACTAAAAAAGAGGCTCTAGCTATCATTTTTGTTGTAAAGAAGTTTAGAAATTACTTGCTAGGGAAGAATTTTATAGTTGTAACAGATCATCAGGCTCTAAAATATATTATAAATAAGCCCAACCCATCAGGAAGGATAACAAGATGGATAATTTATCTACAAGAATTTGAATTTGATATTATAGATAGGCTAGGAAAGAAGCATGTCAATGCAGATGCACTCTCTCGAGCCTATGATGGTTTAGGTTCATCTTGTGATGATGATGATTTCCAGATGCAACATTGTTATCCCTTGACACAATCCCTAGTGAATACATAGATATTTGGAATTATCTGAATGAATTCAAGTTTCTGATGGTGCCAATGTAAAGACTAAGAGGAAGATTACTCAAGCCATTCATCCATATTCTATTATGCATGGAGTATTATTTTGAATAGGACCTGATGGACAGTATTAGAGGGCAGTTGGACGTGATCAAGGGAAGGAGCTAATAGAAGAATTCCACAATGGTACATGTGGAGGACACTTCTCTGGACAACTTACAGTAAGAAGGATCTTGGATGTAGGTTATCACTGGCCCACTCTTTTTAGAGATTTTTTATAATTATTGTAAGACATGTTATATTTTTCAAACACATGGTAACCGTAAGACTTCATCATCTCCATTATGCCCTATTCTTCCACTTGGTCCTTTTGAAAAGTGGGGAATATATATTTTAGGTCCACTTCCAACTACCCTCACCAAAATAAGTATATTGTAGTTGCCACAGATTATTAACCAAGTGGGTTGAAGCTAGGCCATTGAAAACAACTTCCATGGATGAAGTGGCAAGGTTCATATATGAACACATTGTCACCAGATTTGGTTGTCCATTAGAAATTGTAATAGATCAAGGAAGCCACTTCATTAATGAGGTGGTAGAAGCCCTAGTCAACAATTTTTCTATTAAGCACAGGAAGGCAACAACATACAAGCCAAGCACAAATGGACAGGTGGAACGAACAAATTTTTTGTTGTGTCAAATTCTAGCAAAAGATGCATCCTTGTAGGTACATAAGTGGGATAAAAGGATTCATGCAACATTGTGGGCATATAGGGCAACATCAAAGTCAACAACAGGATACTCCCCATTTCAGTTGGCTTATGGCATTGATCCAGTTCTTCCTATTGAGTTTGATATTCTCACTATGAGAGTTATGAAAAATGAAAGGATGGATGAAAGTGATTCAGTAAAAGAAAGGTTGGTACATCTTCATTTGCTAGAGGAAATGAGAGAAATAGTGAAGGATATAAGCTATAAGAAGAAAATGAAGCAGAAGGAATACTTTGATCAAAAGATTTGTTGGTCTCCATTTCATGTGAATGACTTGGTTCTAGTATATGATTCCAAATACAAAAAAGAAGGTAGAGAAAATTTCTTCCCAAATGGATGGGCCCTACAAAATAGCAGTTGTGCATGAAAATGGTACATATTTGGAGGAATTGGATGGCACTCCCATTATGAAATGGGTCAACCACGACAAGTTAAATATTTTTCAAGCACCAGAATAGTCTACTCGAGGACGGAGTAGAAGCTAGGAAGGGGGAAAATGTCGACACTAAAATTTTCCTCCGTAATTTCTATTTCATTAATGTATGTATTAGGAATAGGATGTTGTTAAGTATAATTAGTAGTAGTATCCGATAGAAGATAACGGCGCTGCCGGTACGACACCACCAATAATGTATAGTACGGTAATAGTCAAAGTACAATAGGAATGTTGTGGTAAAAAGTAAATATTTGTTCGTAAGTGGTTCGGTAATTTTCAAATGTCAAAGTTAGGGTAAGTAGAGAAGTAGGGTCTACATGATTAGGAATTAGAAATATTATATTGGTAATAAGGACAAGGAGTGAGGTCATAAATATTTTGTGTATTTTATTTGGAAAAAGTCTAAAAATGTGGAACCCATGTGAAATGATAAGGTTTATCTTATCTTAAAAGATAAGCTTACATGTAAAGATAAGAGTTAAGGTATGAAATATGATTCATCAAAGTAGATTTCTTATCCTATCTTAGAGATAAGGTGGATAAGCCTGAAATTTCTATAAATAGAGAGGCCACCCCCTCATTTAGCATAGAAGGAAGTAGTGAGAAATATTGTATGAGTAAGTGTGTAAAGGAAGCCATCATTTAGAAGGTGTGTTAAAGAAGTCATTAAGAGGTGTAATTGTGAAGTTTCTCCCATAGTTATTGTTGGAAGACAAGTGAAGTTAGTAACACTTGACATACCTCAAGGGTGAGATTGTAACAATTTCATGTTGATATTATAATTTACACTTATATTTAGAGTTTTCATCATTCCTTCGTATCATAGTCTATGGTATTATTGTGTTATGTTTGTTGTGTTTCCAAATTACATCCACCAAACTAAAAGTTGTGCATTAGTAAATAATCATAGCACGAGGAGTTCTCGGTGGAGAATTATCATAGTGTTGGATTGGTGATGACAAGTCGAAGAGCCCATTTGATTCAACAACTAATATGAAGAAGTTTTTGTACAAGAGCCTCGTTTTTCCACAACTATACAAATTTCTTGAGGATCCTAATACGTACTCCCAATGGATCGAAGTAAATAATTTCACAGGGCTATTATATATGCCCCAATTTAAGACAAGTATAGATCACTTAACAATCTTCTACTCAACTACGACACATCCACTTTCACATTTCATTATACACTCCCATCTCATGCAGAGTCCTTTGGAACGTCACCAGATGATATTGAGCATCTCACAGGACTACCACACAAAAATGTGGATCCTATTTCGACGAAGGTTATTTTAACGGATGAAGAATGCAAGTATCTGGAGTCAAATTTTCAGTTTTCTATTGATGCAATTTGTTGTTGCTTTTGCTTGTAAGTTTATTTTCTATTTTACAATATTAAATTTTCAAAATTTTCAATTTAACAAAGTTTTTTATGTTCAAAATTTACTAACAAAATGTTTCTCTTTGTTTTATTGACAATTACAGACTTCACAAAACCCTTCAAAAAGAGGGATTCAGCTCAAGGATTTCAATCACCCATTTCTGCAGGTTGTTGTGTAGTTCTTCCAGGCTAGAATCATTTTGCAAGGTCGATATATGGATATTCCTTGGTGGGATTTAGCGTATATCGTTTGTACCTTAAATGGGCAGAAATTTGACTGGTGCAACTACTTATCCTCTAGGATAAGTGCTGATTTAGAAAATATTCATTTGAATGAGAATGTTACCATCAGTTCAAAAATTTTATTCTTGCTTTATATTATGAGTCTCTATATAATTTACGTGGCACCCCTCCTCGACAAAGAATGCATTCAAAGCTAACAAATTTGAATTTAACACTAACAATTGAAGAGCAAGAGGTGAGTCCCAATTTGTTATTAGATGGTTTTTAATTATTATTTTTCATATTGTAATTATTAATATATAACTTTAAAATTTAATATTTTAAATGAATTAACAATTTACTATTAAATTATAACAGAAGGTGGTAGTTGCAGTTGCATCACGAAGGAACACGCTATCAAAGGTCACTTGCTACTAGTTTCTAGAGATTATGTTATTATTTATGATGATCAACAAACAGAGGAGGACACCCCTCCACCTACTAAAAAGATGAGGAGTTCCATAAACCCTCATACCCAATCACCAAAATACCACAAGCATTAATCGCAGGTATTTTAATTTATAATGTATATATGTTTCAATTTTTAAAAAATAAATGTAATTAATTATATAAAACTTGTATGTGTTTCAAAATTTCATGCAATTTTATTTGCTTTGCTATAGAAACTACTAGTAGAATAGGGTATCATTGGCCTCAAACACATGACGTAGAAATTTCTTCTATACCCCAGTCTTTTGCCCCAGGTTTGAATTGCTTGTTTTATATATGTTTACTGATAATTGATGATAGATATTTAATTGATATTAAATTTAACACTCTGAAGATTGATATATATTTAATTGATAATTCTAAATTATATTTTAGATCACATCTACCAGTCTTTCTAGTCTACTCCTATACAACAACAACATCAACAAAATCAGGATTCAGTTACACCTCAACAACATTCCTCTGATCAGAGTAATTTTAATTTTTAATAATCTTATATGAATTTATTTATTTTTCCTTTCTATTATGTTTGAATTTTGAATTTCGTCATATTATTAACAAAATTACAATTCAATGTCTTAGGGCCTCCATTACAGCGTCCACCACAAATGCACATGCCACCTCCGCCACCCCCACCAAGAAATATGAGGACAATGTTCACTGGCAAGAATATTTCATTTGCTCGGCCAATTGCAAGTAGGGGCACACTTAATTTTTCCTCTGAATTTCCAATGTTGTCAGTGGGAAATTTTCCTAGTGGACAGGGTGTTTCAGTCTTGAACAATATTGAGTTAGATGATGAGTATCTTGGGATTGAAAGCAGACTTTAGGAGCATGGAACATTCAATCCCCAAGATATGATTCATGCGGCAAGGCAATCTTCTCCAGGAAGACATGATAGATCAAGAACACCATCTCATGTACAGGTTGGCTCTGTTTTAACTGATGACCAGAAAACTAATTTTCCACTTGGTATTCTTTTTGGTTGATAACACGGAAGCCAATATTGATATTATTTGAAGGAGGTTGAAGAATTGAAAATTTGGGATTTTAGGGCTAAGGTTATGATAAAAGAAATAAATTCATGATACAAAAATCACAACCAAAGACATATTTTGTATTCTTCACATCAAAATGAGTTTGGAAATATTGATATTTTGTTGAATCAAGTTGTGTCTAGTTCTGTAACATTTGATAATAATTATGAAGATGAAGTGTTGAACCAAGTTGAGAATTTAAATGCATAAGCACAAGCCTACCACAATATGTGGTCGCGAGACAAGGGCCTTGTAGTTATAGCAAATGTGGAACGAGATAAGGCATTGGTAAGTCTTACTAAATTTTCAAGTATTATTTTCATTTTTTGAAATTTTCCTAATAGTTTTTCTCTTGTGAAATGTAGTCAAAGTATGAAAATTGAAGAATGAGGCTAGTGTGCTTAATTTGCATTTACAAAGTGCAAGGAAAAGTGTAAATGCAACAATTGAATTGAAAGAGAAGCTTGTTATCCTAAACAAGCAGAATAATACATTGAGAAGAATTATAAAGGCAAATGCAATGGATCCAGACTTACTATTGAAGAAGCAAGTTGAAGACGATCAAACATTACTATCTGCTAGTGAAGTTGCAAATCAAGAAAAAGTGATTCTTTCAAATATTGAAGTTGCTGCAAAGGATTTGGTTCAATCTGGTGTTGTGAAAGAAAGTTCATTAGTTCAGAGAGAGAAGAACATAGAGAAGAATCTTCTCAAAATTGAATCTACAAAAATATGAAATTATTATTGTTGTTTAATCTTTTTATAAAATTGTTTGACTTTATATGACAATATGAAAGTTTCAAACTTTAATCAATGTGGATTATGTCATTTTACTTTTACTTTTGTTATATTGTGATTGTTTTGCTATTCAAACTGATTTTGAATTTGATTGCTAATCTCAATTATATTTGTTATATTTATTACATGCTAAAATTCTTATTATTTTTATTTTAAAATACTTTGTTGACATAGAGAAGAATCTTCTCAAAGTTGAATCTACAAAAGACATTATGAAATTATAATTGTTGTTGAATCTTCTTATCAAAACTATTTTTGATTATCATTTTAAAATACTTTGTTGACATAGAGAAGAATCTTCTTATCATTATGAAATTATAATTGTTGTTGAGTGTTCTTATCAAAACTGTTTCAGATTATATAACAACATTGAAAGTTACAACCTTTAATAAATGTGGATTGTTGAATTTTACATTTACTTTAGTTATAATATATTGTTAATTGTGTCATTTTGCTATTCAAACTAATTTTTAAGGTGATTGTTATTCTTGATTATGTTTGTTATATTTATTACATGGTAAATATATTTTTATTATCATTTTACAATACTTTGTTGAGTCCTGACAAGACAATGAACTACAAGTAGCATTAATATTTCAAAGAACAAAAACAAAAATTATCTAAAACAATGAAAATTCTCTAATTATGTAATTTTATTTTTTAATTCAAAGGAAAACAGAACAATAAGTATGACACATTTAAAAAAACTTCAACAGTAAACACATTGCAACATTGAAAATAATATTAAAAATGTACAAAAATAACATTATACATAATTATAATAAGAATCTGTTATGAAAATTTCTTTCTAGAATACAAATATACATGCAGTCTTCTTTATTCAATATCAGCTAGATCAAATGCAAAGTTATCCTGAAGAGATTGTTGTCCAACACTTTTATCTAATCTTTGGCTGTGATTTTCAGTCACTGATTCATTGTTATTTGCACTCCCTGTATTAGTATTACCGATCCCTCTCCTCTCTGCAAGAGAATTCCATACAGCCATTACCCATTCATAAGGAAAGGTATCCACATCATATCTTGAAACGTACATCCTCAAGTAGGTCTCAAGATTTTTATCAAGCATGTTTTGATATTTTGATTTTATAAATGTTAATGCACTTGAAAAATATTTTGTCTTCAACTGATCCCAATATCATTTTGTCGACACAGTTCATACAATCTAAAATATTCACTTATGCTTTCACAAAGGATTGAACTAAGAATCCTTTTCCATAGAAGTGTTATTGCTCCATTCTCTATTGGATTTTTCAGTTCATAAAATTGTTCCTTCATTACCTGTTTGAATTCATTTGATTGTAATGTAATAGTTTCCTTTTGAAGAATACCATTAATCTAAAATCCATTACATTCAACTGATTGTGAAAAATGTTTAATTATAGTACCCATGTATCTTTTAAATGTATCAAGCAGAACTACCTCCTAGAGGATTCCAAAAGTTAGGATTGACAACTCCCATGGCCTCAAGAAGCTCTCCCTTTTTGAAACAATCTCTGATCTCATTTGACAAGCATTGGGAGATTTTCTATAAAAAAATCCTTGTTCCAGATATAATAGAATCATATAAATTATATGTAATAGAACTTCTTCAAGCTCAACTCCAGCAATATCAACTCGTTTTTCAAATGTGTGCATTTTAATCTCTTTCTCGTTAACAAAGATACACAGATGACTAGATAAATTGAATCTAAAGTAGTTGTTAGGATCTTTTAAATCATCGAGCTTTCCAATGACTAAAAACTTGTCCTTTAAAGCAATCATCAGAGTTATATAACATATCTAGAGTCTGACACACCCTTTCGAACCTAATGAAGTCATCTATATATATGGACTGTTCTTGTGCAAGTTTTGTTATGTAATTCATCTCATGCAACATTGGAAGAATCGCACAAAGTGTTAACAATGTTTCAAAGTCTGTAAGTCGGTAAAGCAAATCTTTAGCCCTGTCAACCTGCCTATGGTTCTTATGCATGAAACCAATTAAAGATTGATATTCCTCAAAAACTTTGTGTGGAGGTTCATACATAGAAGTCCATCAAGTATCAACATATTCAAGAAGTTTCTTACCCGCCATGACCCTAAGTGAAAACTTTTAAAACTCTAGAAATCTTTTCGGACTACATGACATATAGGCATGGAATTCATGGATAAGCTCTTCAACTTTCTCAACACATTCGAATGTGCTTACTATTCTATATGCAAGGTTCATCCTGTGAGCCATGCAATGAATATGAATCATGAAAGGAGCAAAAATATTTGGAGACGCACACATAGACCATTTCTGTGACCCTGCATCACTGATGCACCATCAACACCAACACAAATCAGATTTGTGGCTATAGAATAATTATCCATTCTGTTATGTCCTTCAAATTAGATATCACCAGTTTGGAAAGATTTTTAGCATTATAGTTTTATTACATTTTATGAATTGATAGTAGATGAGGTGTTGGTGTGGTTCTGGAATGTATATACATGCATGCAAACCTAGGAAGTGTTGTCAATGATAGTAACTTCATCAATTGAAAGGGAGATGAAACTTGCATTCTTTACATTTTATTTCAGGTCTTCTATTTCAATCATCGTAAGACATTTTGTCATTTCTCATGCACTGCTCTCTAACCAATGTGAATTTGGAAGGTTTTGAAACCCATTGAACTTGAATTTTTTTATATTCTGAAAAGTCTAAAATTGGTCTTCCTATTTTTAAAGTAAATAATATGGTTGAAAACTGCTAGGTTTTAGCCTTTAGATTTTCATTTGCATCTTTTCCAAAATTTGCATTTATGGTACCTCCTTTCTCCTGAAGTTTTTGTGTGTGTTTCATTTTATTGTCATACTCCTTATATCTTATATGCATGCACTCCTTTGCATTTTTCCATCTATGAGTCTTTTTTTATTCCCATCTTTGTCAGTGACTATGTAATAGACTTTTCCACAATGTTTCTCTATAGTGTCTAGTTTAAGTTGCATTCTATGTTCTTTACCCAATTTCCAAGTACAAATAGTACATCTACATTCTTTGGGAGTATCACTACCATTATCTTGTTGTACAAGCTCAATAAATGGGAATTTAGCTTCCCAATCTACTTGAAAGGACCTTCCAATTGTCCAAGATGTTTTCTTCTTTCTCCCAGACTTATTTTTTTGAAGGTTTCTGTCATTATCATCTTCTGTTGGAAGCTTTTCATTTGAACCTTCATCTCTTAAACGCATTTGGAAATCGGGAAAATCTTCAAGCTCTGGCATGTCTGGGTCAATAGAATCTTCATCTACTGAAATAATTGTTTCCTTAGGGTTTATGTTTTGGTTTACTATTTTTTTTTGAATAAAATTAATGTAATTGGTTTTCTTTTTTTTTTTTAAAAATGTTTTGATTGTTATAAAATTGTTAAAAACATTTAACTGTATTGATTAAAAACTTAAAACAAGAAAATTCCAAATAGTTATGATAGTTTGTTACAACTTACCAGTAGGAATATCTTTGAGCTCTGGCATGTCTAGGTCTATATAATCTTCATCTACTGAAATTATTGTTTCCTTAGGGTTTTTGTTTTGGTTTACTTGTTCATTCGAATAAATTTAATGAAGGGGTTTCTATTTACAAAAATGAAAAATGTTTTGACCGTTAGAAAATTATAAAAATTAAATTTTCCAGATGAAAAATTAAGCGAGGAAAATTCCAAATGGTTATGATAGTTTGTTACAACTTACCAGTACCCTTGTTCATGTTTGTAGTGGTATCAACTTGGGTCTTCATTCTTTTTGTGGGGTTGAAAAAAATTGCTATGCTTCTTTTTATTTTTGTGTTTCTTCCTTTCATTGATTGTTCAGAGAAGCCATTTTACCTGTAAATGAAAATATTTAAATTAGATAAATGTAATCAACATCTAAACAATTCTAAATATTTTAAATGTAATCAAAAGAACAATGGATGCAAATGGTCGGTAGCATAATGCATGCTATCGAAAGGTGACATGCATTAAGCTCCCAACCGGTATCTATATGCAACCAACCAATAAGCATTGCAACATGCACCTACCGGTAGTATACATTATGCTACCGGTATAATTCTTTATGCTATCAACCGCCAACATTTTATATGCTACCAACCATCAACATTCCTCATGTTACCGGTTGGTAGCATTCAAAATGCTACCAGTTGGTAGCATCCAAAATTTGACAGTCGATAGTGTACTAGATGCTACCGGTCGGTAGCGAGCTGTATGATATGAATTTTTGTATTCGGAAAGATGCAACCAATAACATATAGAATGCTTCTGGTGGTAGCATTATTCATGAATCGGTGGCAGTAGCATTAAGAATGCTACCGACCGGTGCCATGATGAATGCTAATGGTCGGTAGCATACTTCATGTTATTGGCCAAACAGTATGCCAAAAACATGCTACAACTATAGAACAAACCAGTTACCAAAGTATCTTGAAAGTAGAAAGGAAATATCTTCCTCTGCTCACTAGTCCTCCAATTTTGAAAGCTGAAAGCCTTGATAAAATATTTGGTAATTATGAATTTATAAAGGTTCCAAATTTGATGTTTAGAACTATGAATAATAAACTATAAATAATTACATAGAATATATATGAGGTGAATTTGAAATATTTTAATTTTTGCTATAAGGGCAGTTTTAATGATAACAGTCAGCTGTCGGTGGAAAATCTGAGGTGAACCGACCCCTAACATTAACTTGTACCTGGAAAATTTTGGCTACGAGATCCTATTCATACCCGAAAAAATCACTAATTTAAAAATTTGAAATCCGGAATATTTGTGATTTAATGAATATTCACCACTAAAATTTTCCCTGCCAATTTTCCAAATGAACAAGAGAAAGAACAAGAATCAATTGATCAACAATCCTTATTCTCTAAGTGTAGTGTTAACATTGGTACTATATTCTCAGAGATTATTGATCCATCACCAGTTGTATAATCAGTTAAAGAGGAAGAATTAGCTCCAAATCCACAAGAAGAGGAGCACATGGAGGAGAAAAAATTAGTTTCAGAGGCCTTACAAGAAGAAGAGATCATAAAAATATTCTTGATTTCTTGTGGTAATGAAAATTCAGATTTCTATCTTCCTTCATTTTTTTGTTGAAAATGATTTGTTTGATGAATCCATCATGGAGGAAAGCATCCAATAAGACCCTGTTGCCCATAACAGTCCTCAAGAGAAGAAAATTGAATAATTTGACCTCTCAAACTTCATGTTGGATGAGGAAATAAAACAAGGAAATAAGTTTTGTCTTTAAGCAGAGAAGGAGAAACTCTTGAGTGATCAACAAGCTTCAACTAGTTGCAGTGATTCACCAAGGACTCCATCAAATGTTGCAATCAATCTTGAGGAGTTTCACATTGGGGAGGAAGAGAAAAAGGATGAAAACCATTCCAAATTATTAATCAAGGGAGAGAATGAGTTGTTTGTTAAAGCACCACAAGATCCAAATCAACTTGCAAACAATCACCTTTTCAAGAAAAGTCTACAAGTAGACTTCATTATTAGAGTTGAGATTAGGAGAAATGGGAAAACTTCATGGATTAGACCTTTCCTGATAAATTACTTGGCTTCGTCGGAGAAAAATTCATAGTTGCCACTAGTCATGCTTAATTCTAATCATGAGGATGATTTTCAAAGTACCAAGGCTGCAATTGTTAGAGTAGGTATTTACCTTAGCTCATGTTCACCTAGGTACATTATTGTATTTATCCTCACCCGAGTTATGTGTGTGGATATTTCTTTTTATTTATTTAGATATTAGGAAATATTATCTAGTTGTTAGGTATAGTTATTTCCTTGATCTATGGTATTGACTAGATCCTTGATGTCTAGTTCTCTCGTAAATCTATGGATTTGACTAGTTCTTTGATGACTAGTTCTTTCCATGATTTATGGCTTGATCTACGACCTTGATTGGTTCTTAGATTGTTATTCCTTACCTATATAAGCAAGGCCCATTCTCATTGTATTTCATTGAGTTCCATAGTAATATATGATATTATTGCTCATTTGTTTGCAAAGGTTTATGTAAAGTTATTCTAGCAAATTACTTTCATCTTATTGATCGTGATGTTTGATTAGCATCTATGTTCTTGGCTTGGCATGATTTGGTTATCGTTCCTTTTATGGTATCAGAGTAGGAGATTGCTATTGACATTCGTCTGTAAGTTTTATTTTGCAAATAATTTTTTTATATATTCATATATTTCAGGATTTTCTCGTATTTTGTTGCTGCGTGCATTTTTATGCAAAACAGAGGCTTCCATTGGATCCGGAAGGTGGCAAAACCCTAAGATTGACTGTAAACTCAACCATTTCTTAGTCATTTTTTTGGTTTTTTGGTATGGTCATATGAGGGCTTAAAGCTTGTGATTCCTACTAGTAAGTGCTTAAATCCAGCCCCCTTTCATTTTGTTTGTGTGGTGAAGGCAAGAGCCTTTTTTATGTTTTAGTGGCAACTAAAATAAATAGCAGAGCATAATATTGAAAAGCTTGTAACTTTTGATCGGTAACTCGGTTTTGAGTACAATTTTTTTGCAAAAGTTCTTGTTTTTCATGGTCTTTCCATTGGAAATATTTATTTTGAGAATCACACTATAATTATAAAGTGTCATATTATAACACACACTCATTATAAAGTGCCAAAATCTAGGGGGATCTTGTTGCATTGCTTGGTTCTTGCATTTCTTTTGGTGATTTTTTGAGGATGGCATCTACTTCTGCATTAGATCATGTTGAGCCATTAACAACACATAATTACCACACATGGAAACTAAGAATGGAAACAATAACTAAGCGGAAAGGATTATGGGCTTTAACTTCTTCAGAACAACCAATTTTCACTAGAGAATATGAGAAATTTCAGTACCAGTGCAAATTTGATGAGTGTATGGGTTTGATAGGAACTTATGTAAGTGACAATATTTTGTTTCATTTGGAAAAGTGTGACTCTCCTTTCAAAATATGGGAGAAATTGGAGGATTTATTTAGTAAGGTGGATCATATGAGAGCCATGCAACTTGTCATTGAGATCACCTCTCTTAATCCTGAAGATTTTACAACAATTATAGACTATCTTACTAAGTTCAAGAATTTGTTGACACAGTTGAAGGGGAGTGGAAGAGATAAAAAAGATAAAGAGTGTGCTTACTTGATTCTATCCAAGTTGAGAGGACCATTCCAAATTTTTTCTTCTACCTTTTTCTCTAGCATGAATGCCTTAGGTGACAAATTCAAAATGCCTAACTTAGAAACATTTTGTGAAAAACTTACTAGGGAAGAATCAAATTGTCTCACCTTGAGTCTTCCACCTCTCAAAAGGCATTAATTGCATCTAATCCTAAGGGTAAGGGAAAACTAAACAAGTAAAACCAAATCCACACCTTATCCATCTCAAAATGCTCCTAAACCCAAAGAAAACAACTCAAAACCCAAGGAGTCTTCTAAATCCAAGGATAAGTCTAGCCATTCATGCTCTTTTTGTGGGGTAGTAATCATGAAGAACATAGGTGTTATAAGCGAATGCAAGCCTTAGAGGATGCAATCAAGAAACACAAAATTTCTATCTCCACTCCACCTCCTAATCAACATGGAAAAGCACTTAATGTTGTTGGGAGATCTCAGTCACCACTTGCAGACAGTTGGGTTATAGATTCTAGTGCTTCTCATCACATGAATTCTTCTAAGGAGTCTTTTATTTCTCTAGGTTTGAGTTCTACTTCCAAAATTGAGGTTAGAGATTCTTCCTTTCTTTTTGTTGAGGGAAAAGGTGATATACAACTTGATGGTGGAAATATCCAAGATGCACTATATGTTCCTAACATCACTACAAATTTGTTTTATGTATATCAAATTTGTCATTTTGGTCAAGGAAAAATAGTGACTTTTACACCACATGGAGTAGAAGTACGAACTTTGTTGGAGCCTCATTCACTTTGGTTGCTCAGGGTATTGTTGATCATAGTTCTAGACTATATCACTTTGAGGGTTTTGATGACACTTCTTCTATAGGGACAAGATTGGTTTCTCATGTAGATTCAGAGAGTAAGCTTTGGCATGAAAGATTTGGACATCTCAATTATAGATATTTGAAGGAGTTGAGCACTCATGGTATGGTAGATGGTCTTCCTAGAGTTTCTTATCTTGAGGGAGTTTTCTCTAGCTATGCATTAGGGAAACAACACCAAGATCAATTTCCTAAGAATTTTTCTAAGAGAGCTTCTTCACCACTTGAGCTTGTGCATAGTGACTTGATGGTTTTTCTACCCCATCTTTCAATGGAGCTAAGTATGCACTTACATTTATTGATAATTTCTCAAGGTGTACTTGGGTTTATTTTCTCAAGTACAAAAGTGATGTTTTTTCACACTTCAAAGTCTTCAAAGCTTTGGTCGAGAAACAATCTTCTAGTAGCATAAAGAACCTTCATACTGATAATGGGGGAGTACTTCAGCAATGAGTTTTATGACTTTTGGCAACTCAAGGCATTATTCACCAACATTTTGTTCCTCATACTCCACAATAGAATGGCTTAGCAGAAAGGAAGAATAGAACTTTGAAGGAAATGGCTAACTGTATGATGCATTCTAGAGATATACCTCATATCTATTAGGCAGAAGAAGTTAATTGTGCTAACTATATTCAGAATCACACAACACATAGAGCACTTGAGCATTTGACTCCAGAGGAAGCTTGATCCAACAATAAGCCATATCTCTTTTTTTTGAGTCTTTGGGAGCCATTTTTGGGCCTTTGTGCCAAATAAGAAAAGGAAAGCTTTGGATAAGAAGAGTAAACCCTTGATCTTTGTAGGGTATTGTGAGGACATGAGAGCTTATCATCTTTTAGATCCTGATACACATGATGTTATTTTTCGAACACATGTTTAGTTTGATGAGTGTTTCACTCCTCATGATTCTTCATCTTCTTCCATTCCTTCTTCTTCTTCATCTCATCTTGAGGATCCTTTCTTTGAGGATATTGATGAGGAGGTTATAGATGTCGTTGAGGATCCTATTCCCACTGATGTTGTCAATATGAATAAGTGGGCTCGTCTTACTAGTTTATGAGGCAACACCTTTCATAGAGGATCTTCCACCCACTAGGCATCATCACACACATTCTACAGGTTCTAGACTTTTGTGTCAGGAAATTTCTGAGGATCCACAATATTTTTCAAAGGCTCATGGGATACATGAGTGGGATGATGTGATAACAGCTGAGTATTATTTTTGATGAAGAATCATACTTGGGATTTGGTATCTCTTCCTAAAGGAAGAAATATGGTTAGGTGTAAGTGGGTATACCGAACCAAATATGCAAGCTGATGGGTCCATTGACAAGTATAAGGCTCATCTTGTTGCAAAGGGTTTTTCACAAGTTGAAGGTATTGATTACTCTGAGACTTTTGCACCCATTGCCAAGATGGATTTATATGCCTTGTACTTGCTATTGCTGCATCACAGGGGTGGCCCGTATACCAAATGGACGTGAAGAGTGCCTTCTTACATGGAGATCTACAAGAGGAAATATATATGGAGCAGCTGGATGGATTTGTTCAGGATTCTTCTCTTATTTTTCAGCTCCGAAGGTCTCTCTATAGTCTTAAACAAGCCCCTTGGGCTTGGTATGAGAAGATGGATTATTTTCTTCTATCTACTAGTTTTGTTTGTTGCCAATCCGATCATATAGTGTATCTCCAAAGCATGTTGGTGAGGATATTGTGAACCTTGTCTTGTATGTTGATGATCATTGCTTACTTACCGTGCTCTTCTTCCCACATTTAGAGTATCAGAGGGCTCTTTCTACACGGTTTGACATGACAGATCTTGGCTATTGCATTATTTCCTTGGTTTAGATTTCTGAGATAGACTTAGGATTCATTTGAGTTAGAAAAAGTACACCCATGATCTTCTTAAGCACTTTGATATGGCTGATTGCAAGCCAAGTCCATCTCCTTTTCAGTCTGGAGTTACTCTTACTTCCACATGTACCACACCACTTTGTGATCCTACATTGTATAGACAGTTAGTTGGGAGTATCATGTACTTGACCCATACTCACCCTGATATTTTATTTGTAGTAGGGCTTGTATCTCGGTTTGCACATTCTCCTCATAGTAGTCATTGGCAGGCTGCTAAAAGGATTTTTCGCTATTTGCATGGCACTTCCCACTTTGGCCTACACTACACTAGGGGTCTACTCAGTTGGTTGGGTATCTGATTGATTGGGTAGGTTCTATTGATGATGGGTGTTCCACTTGGCTATCTTTTTGTCTTGGTTCTTCTACGATTTGCTTTGGAGTGCAAAAAAACAATAGGCTATTGCACTTTCATCTTTAGAGGCAGATTACATCGAGTTAGCGAGTGGAAAGATTCTTTGGCTTGCCCGATTTATGAGTTTGGATTCCCATAGGATTCATCATTGTACTTTGGTGTGACAACCAAAGTGTAATTCACATTTCGCAACCCAGTTGAGCACCAAGTGGACCAAGCATATTGAGATACACATCCACTTCATTCTTCAACACATTCAGGATGGAGTTATTTTCTTGGAGTACATTCGACTCAGCAGCAGGTTGTAGACATCTTTACGAAGCCTTTTGCATCACCTCGCTACCTTGAGTTGTGTGGAATGCTTGGGGTTTCGGAAGTTGTTCTTGGGGGTGTTCGTGAGAACATCTTACTTCTTCTTCTTCTTCTTTCTCTTTCCTTCTAGCAAGATTCTTTCCTTCTTTTGGTTTGAGATTTCTTCATGGATATATTGTACATGAGTACCTCATCAAGCCTAGTTTCCGGGACTCATATTGTGGACATGCCACTTCTATTTTGGCCCCTAGCTTCACTTGAGGGGGGGTGTTAGAGTAGGTATTTACCTTAGCTCATGTTCACCTAGGTACATTATTGTATTTATCCTCACCCACTTATGTGTGTGGATATTTCTTTTTATTTATTTAGATATTAGGAGATATTATCTAGTTGTTAGGTATAGTTATTTCCTTGATCTATGGTATTGACTAGTTCTTTCCTAGATCTATGGTATTGACTAGATCCTTGATGTCTAGTTCTCTCGTAAATCTATGGACTTGACTAGTTCTTTGATGACTACTTCCTTATATGATTTATGGCTTGATCTACGATCTTGACTAGTTCTTAGATTGTTATTCCTTGCTATATAAGCAAGGCCCATTCGCATTGTATTTCATTGAGTTCCATAATAATATATGATAGTGTTGCTCATTTGTTTGCAAAGGTTTATGTAAAGTTATTCTAGCAAATTGCTTTCATCTTATTGATCGTGATGTTTGATTAGCATTTGTGTTCTTGGCTTGGCATGATTTGGTTATCGTTCCTTTTAGCAATGCCTCTCAAAACCAAGTTCTGAGCAACTAAAAGAGCTATTTATTTTGTTTTCAGTCGATACCTTGATGAATTGGGTGGGAGATTGGATACAAGTCAGTTTTTCACTCTCATATATGACTATGTCCATTACAAAATTAGTCACATGGTCCAAATTTGTGAGGAAGGGAAACTACTTCTCCTTTCTAGTGTCAGGATTTGTTTGAGTTTTCCTTTCCTTTGGTTAGAGTAGAGTAGGTAGGTTTTCTTTCAACAAAAGAAGTGTTTATGCACACTCTGCATGTTTCACTTGAGACATGTATGATTTTTCTATTTTTGTACATAGTGTGTTGTGGTATGTTGTTGCTCTTGAACAGTTCATTGGAAGTGAGCGGTGTTCATGGGGAGATCTGATTTAACAATGATTCTAAGTACATCCAAATCAGCATGTGTTCCACAAACTTTAAAAGTGCTTCATCCTTTGCCATGATTCAGTTCAGTTTTCTTCAAAACTTGACAAATAAATCATATTTTAGGATAGGTTCAGAGGTTCATCCTTCATCCCATCAGACCAATTTGTAGAGGGAAAGAGAAAAGAGAATTCCATGTTTAAAACAATTTTCCACTCAATATATTTTTCAATATTTTCTTATGAAAGTTGGAAAATTTGAGTCATAACATGCATTAACTCTAGGTTTAATAGTCTTTTAAGTGATTCAAGGACAAGATTTGAGTTCGGATCAAATTTAGGTGTACTTAGGATGAATCTATGCTCAATGGACACTTCAAGGCCATTGATCAGCTCTAGCAAGCAGATGTCCCCATGAGTCACCAAATTGTTATCCATTTTTATCCCCTAGAAAAAGGACAACTCAGAAGAAATTATACTTGGGTAGCTGATCGGGATTTTAATGGATAATCTAGAGTTTCAAGTAAATTCCCATGTTTTTGGACACTTCCAGTTGATTTGGGAGCATTTGGGGGTCATTTGGTGTAATTTTCCTTCTTCTAGGCTCAACACTTAGTCAATTCAGGTTAAAAATGGAGAAATGGGATAAATTAGCTTTGGGGTACATCATTGTATTTTCCCTAACTCCCCATCCAAGAAAAATTTGAGTTAGTGAAAAAATTGAAAAATTATTTTAGGGGCAAAATACATTGTATTGCGGGTCTAGGGGGGCTACCAATAGAAGTGAGTCGAGTGGCACGAAGTTCTTGGAACTTGATTTGGGCCCTAAATACAAAGGATCCTTTGTTGTGCAGGTATATCGGATCTCGACGGCCCAAGAGAAACATGAGTCGAAAGCTCGGGTGTTCTGATGGCCAAAATAGCCACATTGTATAAGAAGTGGGTCGAAAGTGTTATACGGGTGTCGAGGGTTGCAAGGTACAATGTTCCGTACAAAACATTGTTCTTAGTGGAGCTAAAATGTCCACAAAGCAAAGGAAGAGGCTGATTTTATTGGTTTGCATAAGAATTAAAGGTTTTGGGCCCAGAGGGAACACGGGCTGTAGGAGGCGTTGTTTCCCGCGAAGGGCTGATTGCCCACAATATGAAGGTCGATTCGGAAAGGTGGATCAATGAGCTAACCGAGCTTGTTGAGGATTTAGATGTGGCGAGGAGTTATAAGGGGTGGGTCAAGGGGAGATCTTGGTGAGCTAGCCGAGCTCGCCGAGTTAGATAAGGATGACAGGGAGTTCAATGTGGGCCATGCAGTTATTTCGCACCCACTGAGCACACAAGACCCAGTTCCCTCTCACTCCAAGTTCTCGCAACCCCCTTTAACATGTATGATAAAAAAGGGGGGGAAATGACAGAGTAATGCATAAAGTGGGGAGAAATAAGGAACAAAGGTCAAAATTTTATTAAATGTGCATTGTGACCCCTCCAAACCCTCATGGACGTATCTTCTACCTCACTTGTCCAAATTTGACAAATTTAATATGGTTGGAATCGTAATTTTACCATCTTCCTCATGAAATCATTTAAAATTGGAATTAGGTGGAGTAGGTGGAGAAAATAAAAGGAAAATCCCCAAGTTCAAATGTAGATGTCCTAGGCAAGGAAAAATGGCATTAATGGAGAAAAGGAGTCAAATTTCTTCTTCTGAAGCAAGAGTACATTGGGAATGTCTTTTCAAAGGTTCACATGCCTTTTTAGAGCAATTAATGAATGTTTTTGGTGGTTGAGTAGAAATTTGGGTTTTTCTTCTTTCTCTCTTCTCCACTTTCTTCTATATATTGTAAAACTCTTCTCATTTTGAGGGGGAGATATTCTTGGAAATGTGGAGACTCTTGCAAATTTGATTCTCAATTTCATTAAGTTATAAGCCTTCGTGCATGCGCTTGTAGAATGATATTATGCCTCTATTTCTTAGATGTAATGGACTGTGAAACTATTATGGAGTAATAAAATTTGTATTTATGGTGTTCTCTCAACCCTTGAATTTATTTTCTTGCATCTCCTTGCATCTCTATTATTATTTGGTATATTATGTGCATGTTTCTCTCTATTTGTAGGTTTTTGTTTTTTTGTTTCATGGATATTTGATGGTGAATGGAACCTTGGTTTGTGTCACAACTAAATTTGGCCTTCAAACTCCATTTAATTCTCTATTCTCCCTCAGCAGAATGTCTCACCCCATTTTCTTGGTGTTATCACCTATGTAGTGTAGGATTTCCTTGTTTTCATGCACTCTCTCTCCATGTCCCCTTGGAATTGATATGTTAGTAGTTAGGAGTAGTTTAGTGCTAGGATTAGGTAGAGGAACCAACCTTCTCTAGAGGTCCATCTCAAGTATGAAATTCCCAAATATTGAGAGATGGTCCAATGCTACATAGTTACTCTAATAGCTCATGCACACAAACATGAAAAATTAGAGGGTGTTATAATTTGGTGATAACAAGAACTACATAAACTTTTATTTTATGACTATTTCATAAACATAGAGATTGAAAAAACATTATTTTGACATATGGGGTCAAAGATGCAACAAATGAACAACATTCACAACACTTTCACCCTTTCACAATTGACTAGTATAAAATATAAATAATTTTAGATTATATAAATGATTCAAAAAAAGCAATAAAACAAAAGAAAATCACAATATTCAATGAGCGGTTGCGGAAAGGATTTACTTGGAAATCTAGATGTGTACTTGTGAAAATAAAAAAATGTAAAAATACCGACAAAATCAGTCGAATCTTTCTTCCTACACACACTATAACCTTGACTAAGCTTCCACAAGAAAGACGTTGAAATATGAATATCGAGATAATATATTTTGAGCTCCCTTTGATTTTTGATGTAGAGAATACTCATTGCATGCAAACTTCCTAAAATGGGTCACAAATAATAACATATTCCATTCATCATATTACAAACCTTTTGAGTTCTCTACATGACATGGAAGACTAGAAAAACCAACTCAAACAATAAAAAAGTGATTTCTAAAATCCCTTAGATGATACAATGAAAAATTAAGATTATCGGCACTTTGACTATTTTATAGGACATAAACCCTACAAAAACATTGTTATGCTACCCTTAAACATCAATGAGAGAAGATATGGTTAAAAACAAATAAGAGTAGATATGGTTTGAGATGGTATGAGGCTATTTTGACAATCGACATCCTACAACACCACGATGGTGTTTGTACGGATGAGGCTCTTATCTTTGATGGTGTAGAGATTGTAGGATATGCACAAAATGGTTGCCCATGCCCTGTCCATACAAATCATGGTTATTTCAAAAAAACAAATTGTGAAATATCTTGCAATCATTGCAGTTCATGCACCCACATTTATTTTAGGAATTTAGGTAAACAATTAACATGTTATTTCTTTCAGGATTTAGACAAACAATTCACATGCCAAGTGCATATTTTAGGAAAATCTTTTGTTATTGAGAAAATAATATCAATGCATCTTTGTATACCATATAGAAATCAATGGTAACCAATAGAAATGCTTCATGTGAATCTCAAATACTATGAAAAAAATGAACTTTTGCATATATGTTATAACCATGAAAGTATAAAATAAACGATACAAATAGTATATGAGTGTTTACCAAGGTCACAAATAACTAAAAGAAGAGAAAAAAACAAAATCAATTTTTGAGATACTTTGATGGATGTAAGTGGCATGTTTTCTATAGATCTCATTTTGATACATGCAAGGAGGATGTTAGCAAAGGTTGTGCCATATGTGGCTCTTGCCACAATGGCAACTACATGAAAATTTCCATATGCCCTAAATAATTTTCCAAGAATATAAAACCACATAAACTTTGATTTTATTCATGTTATTGCATAATCATAGAGATTGATAAAACACTATTTACTGGCATATGGGGTCAAAGACACAAAAGATGACCAACATTTATAGCACTTTCACCCTTTCAATATTGACTAGCATAAAAGTTAAATTGTTTTGATTATTCAAGCGATTCAAAAGAAATCAATATAACAAAGGGAAAATCACAATATTCAATGATGGATGTTGTAAAGGGTTTACTTGGCAATCTAGGTCCGCACTTGTTGAAAATAAGTTGAAGAGTTTCTTGGGAAAAAAAAGTGTAATAGATACCTACAAAATCTGTTGAATCTTTCCTCCTACACACACTTGTAACCTTGATGCACGGCTTCCACAATAAAAACATTGAAATCTAAACATCGAGCTAATAAAATGTGATCTCCATATTATTATGTTTTGTAGAGACTGTTCATCACATGTAATTTACACTAAAATGGGTCACAAATAATAATATATTCCATTCATTGTATTACAAACCTTTTGAGTTCTCTACTTGAGATGGAAGACTAGAAAAACCAGCCCCAAACAGTAAAAAAAGTGATTTCTGAAAGCCCTTGGATGATATAGTGTAGAATAAAAATTCTCAAAATTTTGATAGTTTTATAAGGAAGAAACCCTACTAAAACATTGTGTCGCTGCCCTTAAACATGAACGTAAGTAGAGATGGTAAAAATGAATAAAATCATAAATGGTTCAAGATGGTTTGAGGCTCTTTGGACAATTGAGAGATTGCGAAGGCCGTAATGGTGTCTGCGGGGATGAGGTTCTTTCCATCGATGGTAGTTATATAAGTCAAGTCCATCAAACCACTTTACATAACTCATAAATGAAGTGTGCAAAACTCATAAATGAAGTGGATAGAAGACATGGATGGCCAAGATTTTGCAATGTTCATCCATGCATATAACCCAAATCCCAACCATAAATGGATGTCTGCGAGTTACTTCATCTTACGGTGGAAACGCCTATCAACGTATTAAAATGAATTGAGATTTTTTCCCATAATGTTGTTACAACATAAGACAAAATTATGAATGTAATATCTAAAGAATATATTTTACAAACAACAGACATAAAGATGGAAAAATTATCCGAGGAAGCATAACAAAATGTGAAGAACATGTGTAAAGATAGAGTCCATATTTGTTCTAAACAAATCAAAAATCAATTCTACTATGCGAGTTAATCGTCAAGTAATTGTAAAAGGAAATAGATAATTATTTAAGTGCATTCCATCAAACCAAGTAGAATTGAAAAAATAAACAATTTTTTTAGTCAAGAAACTAAGAAAATAATGTTTTGTTGGTGTTGTATATTTATGCACACATCAATTGGATGACATGTGGATTTAAGATCGGGAGGAACATTAAAAAGGAATATTTATTTTTCCCAAATTCCGGACCACTCAAGGTTTATTTGGAAACACCTTTCATTTCTATGTGCCTAGAAATTGGTTTCTCATATGCATCCATACCAATTGACATATGGGAAGGAATATCTACACCACACACATATCTTCCACATCCTAGTGGAAAATATCTAACTGGCAAAGGGTGGGGTTTGTGCATATGGTGGTGTTTCAAAAGGATAATAGTATCATGTTCCAAAATAGATATGCAAGTAGTTGTATTGTTGAGTGAACTGATGGGGGCATTTTTAGAAAGGAATTGTTATTGTGTTTAATGAAATTTTTCATGATTATACGAAACAACATTTGTAAAATAAAAAATAAAGGTAATGAAGAAATAATACAAAGTAAGAAGAAAGAAAATAATTTAACAAGTAAATCTACATCTCATGTGAAGGGAAGGAAATGAAAATTTCTATGCTATATGCAACATATTCTATGTTGATGGAACTGGAAACAAACAAGGATGTGTGTTGCTTTATCAGAGAATAATGAACATGGAGAAATAAGATAGCTTTTGTGACAAATAAAAGGATATAATTTAACCAACAAAAGCACATGAGTCAAACAAAGCTGAAAAGTTTGTGTAATCATTCCTCTTATTGTTTTATAGTTTGGACAAAAGGGCCATTTTATATTTTAGAATAATGTTTGAAGGTGAATTCCAGTGAGATGCACAAGCACACAAGTTCTCAAACTTTGGACAACATGGTGAATATCAATATTGGGTGTTATGTGCTTCCAATGTCTATGGTTTCTTTCTCCAATGTGAGGCCTTGTGATTTGTGTATGTATAGAGTCCAAGACATATTAAGAGGGTTGTGTTTAAAGTGGCCTCACATAATATAAGAACAATAGGAACATAGTGAATACGTGTTGGGTCCCATGGTAGGTGAATACATTTTTAAATTTAAGAAGAACAATAAAAGACACGTCATGTAGTTTTGTTCAAGTAGCATAGAGGTTGTCCAAGACCTCTTCCAAAGCTCCATTAACAATGTCTATTGTAGACACAAAATTATGTACATATTACTATTACATTACACCTCTAGTATCTTGTTATACACATGAATCCTATGTTAGAAATTTAGACATTGATAACACTTTTTTTTCTTTACATTGAAATTCTTTTACCATTCCATGTTTTTTGTCTGCTACTTTTTTGGAATTATATCATTACTTTTGGACATCACACAATGTGTTACTCAGTTGAATATTTCTGATTTATTTTAGAGCTTTCTTGAAATAAGTACAGATGTAAGGGACAATAGTAGTCGATAATATTGTCCCCTTATGGGTGATTTTTTCCCTTGCTTGGTTCTTATATTTCAAAAATTACACACTAGTTTATCTTTCCCAAACTTGTATTGATCACTTTGGTTCAAGGCTTCTAGTATTTTTAATGTCAAAATTCAAGAAAAGGAATCATATATATACACAACATACTAATTATTCTATTGGGCATTGGGCTACTATTCTCTATCTACTACTTGGGAAAAAAGGAGCAACTTAAGGACTAAATTTGGGTTGCATCATTTACTACACATGAAGGGAAATTTCTAAATTCCATAATACACATTATCTTGGGAAAAAGTAGTTGTATCCCACTATCTTAGTGCAACTTACATAAGGAAACCTAGTTTCAAGGGACGCGATTTATATCACACACAAATAAGAAATACATTGAGTCCGAAATGTAATGCAAAACTCATTGATAATCAAATTGGGTGACCGTTAAGGTTAGTCCAAATCAAGAATTTGCATATTTTATTTATTCTAATGTGAATTTAATCGTGATATAGGTAGAGAGGGTTTTCTTTTCAGAGGTACAAATGTGATAGGATAACCTTATAGTGAAGTGGATGTGACAAAAAGTGAAGTGAAGGTGATATTATTAGAAACTAAAAAAACTAGATCCTCATCTATCTCCAAGAAACTATCACCTAACTCGAGACACCAACACTAGGAGATATTGTCCAGATCTAGGTGATATTTTCTAGACAAACTTTTGAGATGAATTTTTCCCGGACTAATAAAAATACGGTCTCGAGTGAGCATATTCCACCTTTTATCAAACCTAGATCTAGTCTAGACAGCCAAATATCAGCTAAGTCATTCTTATCCTCTCACTAGTTTTATTTTCTCGTAAATTTATGTTGGTATATTACATGTTTCGATATATTGGATTTACTCTTGTCCTATGATTAAGATTTAATTTTGTTAAATCATTTAGTGAACCTGATTATCAAATTATGTGCATCGAATCTATTTGTTTCATATCATGGCTAGACCTACTCATGAATTTACTACTAAAAATCATAATGACCTAAATGCATACATTGTTGACCATCCTAAGAACTTAGATCTCTTCTTATATGTTTCTCATGAAGACTCACAACGTATGTCTACGTCAAACCCTCTCGTTAATAAAGTTATAAACAATGAGGCTCTAACACCTTATATTCTACTCTCTTCTCCCCCACCAATGTGAAAGATTTGCTATCCATATTCCCATTCCCACACCTAACATGCACTTTTCTTCCCCTATCATTTCTCATATCTAGTGAGAACCTCTTCAAGAACCCACACCTTAGAGTCCTTGTACCATGATTTACATGATCAAATTCATCAATTAAAACACATTTATTATTCTTCTTCTCCCTCTCTTGATTTTTCACTTCTCCTACATAGTCCTTTTGCACATGAGGGTTCTTCTTTACCACTTCCCCTAATTTTGTTTCACTAACGTTTTCTATTTTTATGGTCATGGAGATCCACAAGATCATCTTATATTATTTCATGTTGCATGCTTGGACTATTATTGTGATGATACATTATTGACCAAGTTGCTTCCTATAAGATTGAGGAGCATGTCTTGCAATGGTTTTATGATTTACCTCTACACTCTATTAGATATTTCAATCCTCTAGCGAATCTATTCTTGACATGTTTTTATATGAACATTGGAACTAAAATATCATATGCATAAATGGATAAAATGAAGAAAGGATCTAATGAGCATCTTAGTGATTATGTTTTATGTTATAAGAGTAATCTTATTAAAATGAAAAATGTCGAGGCTTAATCTAAATTGCAAGATCTATTTATCTAAAGTATCTTGTGTCCTCTACAAGAACATGTACTCTTTGATTCTTTTTTTCTTTTGATCATTTATGTCATACTCTTAAAGAATGTGAAAACAAGTTACTTTCTATGGGCGAAGATTAAGTATGGTGATAATACTTCCAATCAATCTAGTAACAAATTTCAATGAAATAATCTACCTTTAAGAGAAAATCTAATGAGCCTAAGCCTACTGTTAATGTTGTATCTCAACCAAAAAAGCTACAAATATAACCTAAACGATGTAATTTTACTAGATTTTTATATCCACCTCACATCTTATTACTCGAGATCATTGAAAGAAATGTAATATCTCTTCCATCCCCTCTTGAGTTAGATCATAATCGTCCTCATGGTAATAATTTTGATGAAAAAACACATTGTGATTATCATATATGTAATGGGAATTCCACTTATAGATGCTTTAATATTAGACATTTGATTTAGGATGGTTAAAACTAATGAATTTGAATTACCTTAATCTACAAATGACAATGGAAAACTTAATATTTTCAATGATCCATTACCCAAACATGAAAAAGTGGTTCCCAGAGTCTTCTTCTAATCATGTTTATCATGTGGTTCCATCTCCATCATCTTCTAATCATCCTCTTGGGTTTCTTGTTGGTACTACTAATATTCCCCCATTTGTTATTACTTTCACTAATGTGTATTTTCATGCTTTGTTATCATCACATAGAATTCACATTGATGTTTCTATTGGTATTCATGTTGTTAACAATGTTATGGTGCATCCTAATTTCAAAATGTGTGTTCATTATCTTTCCTTCATGCACTGGGGTTCATTAGCTAGGAAATATCCTAGCACGTGGGTTCATATTGAGGTAATTAAAATTAATAAAATTAAAGTCAATATACCGGTAGACATGAGGGGGTGAAAGGGTTTAATTTATTAATGTTTTGAATCAAGTATTGGGGGTAGGTTAGAGAGGTGGGCCAAAGGAAAGGGAGGTTTAATTTTAATATAAAACTAAAACATTTGAACCCTAGTTTTTAAAAGTAAATACCTTAAAATTGCAAAAGGAGTGTGGTCATAAATTAAATTATAATCTCTTTTTTAATAAAGAAATCTAGATTCTTAACCAAGAAATAATAAGATGGTAGAAAACTAGGATTGAGTATGCTTTTCAACACAAGTGATATTATTTCACCATCTTAATTATTTGAAGAACTATTGATAAATGATTAAATATTAACATATATAAGGTGATTTGTAATAGGTCTTCAATGGCTTCAAACTATCTTTCATATTAAAAAAATTGAGTGAGAAATATAATATATTTTTTGTCTAATATATTAGGGTAGAAATAAAAAGGGGTAAATAAAATTATAATTGAAAAATGGGTAAGTAAGGTACATGGAAAAAATAGGGGTATTTTCATTCTAATAATATAACAGGAGAGGGTATTATCAATTGAATAATTAGAGGTAAAAACTAGAATTAAGGGTATTCTTTAATACTCTTCGAATGCATGTGCTATAATAGATTTTTACTAAGTGAACCCCTCGTGCCTACATGCTATTGGTTTTCCATTATCTAAAATGACGTGTAGATCACCTACTTCTTGTGGGAATATGGCTCTCCCAATCAATGTTGGTACCCTTATTATCTCCATACATTTCTATGTTGGATCTCGGCGTTATGTATTATGACATGGTCTTTAGAACTCCTTGGCTTAAAGCTTCTAAAGTTGTTCCATACATAGTTCATTTATGTCTCAAGTGTGTCCATGAGCATCATGTTGTCACTATTTGAGGCATCCCACCAAAACTCTTTTATCTTTAACATCTATCATTACCACATCTTTAGTTTCTACTATCACTAGTGCACCTACTTCTACACCTATTGATGATGGTCTCGTGAATTTGACATACACTACTATGACATCTAGAGCTCCCACCACTCCTAGCACTAGTTACACATCTCCATATAGATATCATTTACATGTTTCTCCTTTTCTCGCCCGTGATGTTCATCTCAATCTCATAACCCACCTCATAGGAATAAGTCCCTACACAGGATACAAGCTACACATGGTACATCTAGTCTCACTTCATGTTCTCATCCTCCAAATGCATGACATAGTATTACTCGACACATCTAGACACATGTACTTTCACATGAACCTCAGTCATTAGATCATGTTCACATGTGTTCCTCTTTCACATTAGTAGATAATGGGTCCTCTCCCTTTATACTCATTTGATAGATCACTACACACTTTGGGGGAATTTAATTGCCCCTTACTACCTAATGATGCACTCTTGTTCTAGGTTCAAAGATGACTATTGAGGGCACACTTACACAAATGAACCTCACTTTGTACACATGCACCAGGGGAACCTTTCTTACCTTCCTTAGCCATAGGATCTCTAATTATGCTAATACAAAAACATTCATATATTTGCAAAATAAAAAAACATTAGCTTAGATATTGGTTGGATGTATCTTTGCTTGCTTATATTATTCCATGTTGCATTTTTCCTATCATGTTAGCTTGATTCATAGTATGTTCTATCCTTTTACATATACACATGTGAATTCACATTGTTGGGATGAGAAAATTACTAAGTTTCAGGATAGGAAGGAACATGCATGCTAGGACGGAAGCATAAGTAGCACATAGGAGGATGCAAACATATGAGGAACGATATTACGTGTAGGATTGCGCAGAAGGTAGATTTAGGAATTAGCCATTTTCTCGGGATCAAGGCTAAAAGTAGACTTGGAGTTTTCACCATGTAAAGGATAAAATAAGGTTACCTTGGTGAGCAAGTATTGGCTATTTTTGGAGAAATCACGTGCATGAGTCTAGTTATTAATAGGATTAAAGAAGAATATTATTAGGTAATCTATTATTAGTAAATGTTTTGTAAAGCATGCATGTAAGTACGCATGGCTATTTTGAGCATGCCTATTTTTAGGAAGTGCATGGGTGGTGAAGGAAAGTCCCCACCCCTATAAATACTTGGCTTATGAAGGGTTATGGATCACATTCTATATGTTAGGGTTATGTTTCTCTAGCGTATATGTGCGTATGGATCGATGATTCACATGTAATAATTGTTATGTGTTCAAATTCTATGATGCAATACTTTTTATATAATGGAATATGGAGGATGGATTATGATCATTGATGTGTCTAAGTATGGTGAATTTATGGTGCAATTGGTATTGATTGTTATCTAAGCTGTCATGTTTCCTTATTATGTGTATTTCCAATTGAATGTATGTAATGGTTTAATATATTTGAATGAGTACTTGGTTAAATATCATCATATATATGCATGTTAACATCTTGAAAAGCAATAAAAAGGATGGACCTAGTAGTTGCACGTGCTTCAGGTGAGAATTCAGCCTTGCTGAATGAGGTGCCAACGTGCCTAGCATTTTATTGAGAAATAAAATGCTACACTTTGGTTCCATTGTCGGGACCTCTTTTTGAATTGTCTTCTAGGATGGTGAATACAGATGGTGTATCGTTTAAATCTGGAGAGCATTGAAATTTGGATAGAGGACATTCAAGATAAGCTTGCACAAAGATATAGCACTATATTTGATTTCAATGCATGTCGTTGGGTGGAAGATAATATTTATCATGAGATCTATGAGACGTTCTTTAGCTTATTTCTATTATAATTGTATGAGTGGATGAAAATGTACGCTTTAGGGAACGTTGGGGTTCTAGACCAAGAATTTGGACACAAGAGGATTACCATGCTCTTTTTGATGCAGATGTGGAGTGGACTAGAGCTATAGACCATTGGTGGGTTGGAGTGTTGTGCAATTATACATTGGAGTATGTTATTTCTACTTATTTGTGTCAAAGGAAGTTGAATTTAGATTCTTCCATGATCTCGAGAGGATATTACTTGTGTGTTATTCCTTTGGAAATGAGGAACTTGATTATAGAACTAGATTTAGAGAGCCTCCCTATGGCTAGGTAAACCCCCACCATGTGGGGGCAGGAAAAGGTGTGGAGAAATATGGCGAACTAGTGGTAGAAAGACAAAGAGAGGAAAGACATCAATTTTAATGAAGTGCAAGATAGGTACATGGCACCTGCACGTGGGAGATTGAGGAGACACTAGAGTTGAGGAGGAGGATGGATCGCAAAGGTTTTAAAGCTCTCATGGAAGACGAAGATCTACATTAGGATCTCTCAAATTTGGGAAAATACAATAGAGAATACCCTTCGGCTTGGATGAGAGTGTGTAAGAGGAGAGAATGAGGAGCACATGCATGCATCCGATCTCACCTAGCCACCTAGGCCTTGTGCATGGTTTCTAGATCAAGAGATAGTCATTGAGAAGTGGACTATTGTGGGTAAGAAAGCGAGAGATGGGTAGATATCATTATGCATTGAATTTAGAAGGGGGTCAAGTTAGTAGCGTGCCCATAGAAACAAAGTCGCACTGATTGTTTGGGAGTACCCATGCAGGATTATTTTCGGGCACATCATCAAGACAAAGTGTTGGTTCAAACTTTTGGAAGTACTTAAGTAGTAGTTGTGACTAAAAACATTGTTGGTGTATAATTTAGTACTACAACTAGGACACAAGGAAGTTCATCAACTAGGTCATAGCCTGCATGCAGTAGGGGCAAGAGGATCAAAAGGATCAGGTCAGCCACATGGAGGAAATACTAATGGAAGTTCTAGTTCTGGATCTGGTGGATAGGGTCCACATGCACAACAAACCGCCACCTTAGTAAACCAGTGTAATCGACACATCAAGTTTACTATGAGATATCTCTTCACTTACCAGAGTATAGAGGTATTGAAGATGTAACAAAGCATGTGCATAAGTGTGAATTGTTATGGCACACTAAGGGAATTACAGCTTCAGATAGGAAGGTGAGTCAATTTTCCACTACGCTCAAGGGTGTGGGCATAGTTGGTATAGGAATTATTATCTACATCATCTTGTGGTAGATTATAATGTTTTATATAATACGTTTTTGGATAAGTTTCACATCCCATAATTTGAACAGAAGAGTATCAACGCACTCAAGGATATCAAGCAAGGTTTATCTAAAAGTGTGAGGGAGTATGACATGTATTTTAAGACTCTGTTGTCTAAGTTATCTTATGATATTCATCCTAGTCAACATGCACAAAGTGGTTTATTGGAGGATTTTGAATCCATTCAAGATCACTCTCTCATAAGACATATGTGGATCAATGTGAGGCCTTGGAATTCGCTTTACGCGCTGAGATGGTTAGAAGTGTTAATACTAGAGCAAGCCCATTTTTAGAGGCACAAATCGCATCCATGGTGAAATAATTGGAGAATATCTCCACCAACTCAAAGCACAAAAGACATACATTGGTATATGGTGCATTGATTGTGAGGTTGAGGGACATACTAAAGATAGTTGTCCACGTAATTCCATTCACGTGTTATTATTAGATGTGAATTTTTTCCACTTGGGGCATGATGTCCGAGAACTGCCTTCTTTTGAAGAGTGTGATTCAGAAGAATGTGCCCATGTATTGTAAGATTTACTATGCTCATACCCATGACACCATTGATTGTATACTAATTGATCACATCTACGAAGCCATTGAAATGGGAGTATGCCAAACTAGTGTGGCGATTAGATCAAAGGAGAAGGAAGGACAAAATAATGAAGGGGCACAAAAATGGAGATAATAGAAATGGAGGCTTCTGAGGATGATATCATGGCTAAGGTCGCGGTGGTGGTAGAGGAAGGTTCTCTTAAGGAACTTGTTACACTTGTGGATCCCTTGATCATTACCAATGATATTTCCCTCAGAATACAGCTTACTCATGGTGTGGGAATCAACATAAGTTGGAAATTTTCCCAGACCTATATGATAACATGAGTAAAAACAAGAATAAGTACAAGGGCATGGGGGCGATCAAGGTATAATGCATGAATATGATAAATGGATGCATAATGAGATTCCTAATCCAAAATTACAACCCATGTTAGTTACAACGTGCACTGAGGTAGCACACACACGTGAGCCTTTGAAGGCCAAACCACTCATCACGAGGAGGAAGTGATACATGCTAAGTATCCAAACATAGCACATCAAAAGGAATTCTACCAAGAGACTATGGGATTCATCAGAGAATTATAGGGTGTAATACATTGCTTAAAATAACAACATGCGAGAAGGAACATGTAAAGAACATTGAGCTCCCGTAGAAGGATGTGGATGACCTAAAAGAGGTGTGTAAGATATTACACTAGGAGAATATTATTCATTGCTTAGGGAATGGCTTGAGAGAAGGTACCATGTGTGCGAAGCTAAGGATGAGAGGAAAATACTTCATGTAAATCTACCACCTCAGGACCATAAATTTGAAAAAGATATCACACTTGGATACTGATAATTGATGGTTGGTTAGTGAGCAATATCTTGATAGATATAGGTGTTGAGGTAGCTATACTCACTCTGGAAGCATGGAATCAGATGGGAGGCCTAAATTATAGCCATCTTTGAATGTGTTGTATATGGAAAACAAAAATAAGGCTATGCCTATTGGGGTACTAAAGGATGGATCCATTATTATTCAAGGAGCCAAATTTACTACAAACTTTGAGATATTAGAGCTTGCTGAAGTAGATAAATTTCCAACATTACTTGGATGGCCTTGGTGTTATGTGAACAATGCTAATTTGAGCTTTAATAAGAAATAAATCAATTTTGAGAACAAAGATGAGTGTGTGATTATACTTTTTTTTGAAAAAAGGGTAGAGCCTTCTTTTGAGCCTTTGAGTGAAGAAGAGATTAAATGAATTCATGCACAAATGGTACATGATCCAAAGCATGTGGAACCATCAAAAGAAGGTGTTCTTTAGTGGGAAGATGTGTAGTTTGTAAGTGATACTACTAGTGTTTCTTGTGATAACTAGGCTCATGGAACATATGAGATGGTTGAGCATGCAAATTCAAGGGGTGAGTCACAAGGATGATTAGTCCTCACATGGTGAGGCACTTAGGCTCGGCTTAGGTACCAATATATACTGGTGAAGGGAAGCCCGATACATTATTGCACACTATGGAGACTCAATAGCCAAATGAAGAAGATAAAAGAAATATATTGGCCTATACCTTACATGGGAAAACACCGCTCTTGTGGGTAACACACAAAGATAACCTCTTCGAAATCAAGAGAAGTGAGAATCACATTTTCTACCAGTTTACTCGAACAATGTACTATGCATATATGTGAATTTCATGGTAAGACTCCAGCTTCAAATCACACCCATAATTTTGGGAGAATATGGACTTAAGGCCAAGAGGATTTACCACCATCCTTATAGGTATATAAGTTCTACTCCATAATGTGCGAGATGCCCATGTGCCTAGTATTTCCATGATGAGATAAAAAGGGGATGCAAAATGACAAAATATGACTGCAAGTATGATTCAAAATTTTGATTACTTTTCAATTAAGCCTCCAATCCATGAAGCGTTGCAGATCATGAGCGCATCACATTTAGGGATAGTGCAAAGGTAGAATATCTCATGCTAGAGTTTTTAGTGAACCTAATCTTGAAGAATGCATTGATCTTGAGGAGAAAAAGAAGCACTGAGATGGGTCTCACCAGAAAGAGAAAGAAAATGAAAGCTAATGTACATGATTGATGATAAAGAAACAAACCACTTAGATGTTAGCCACACTTTGAAGGTGTGCACGAGGTCATGGATTCTGTAGATGAGAAGGCATGTACATAATATGCTTCCATGAAAACAAAGAAGGTGAATATTGCATGCAGAGGATGAGCCTAAGGAAGCAATTATTAGGGATTACTAGTCAAAATAGGAAGTAGCCAAGATCATCGAGATTTTATGTGAATTTTAGGATATTTTCCCAAGAGGTTACCATGAATTAAAAGGTGTACATCCTTCTTTAGGTGAGATGAAGATAAATTTGAAAATAAGGTGTCTTCTCGGTTAGGAAGAGGCCTTATAGGATGAATCCTAACCTGCGCATGAAGGTGAAAGAAGAAATTGATAAGATTCTCAAGTCTAGAATAATTGAACCAATTAAAGAGTCGAGTGGGTTAGCCCCATGGTTATTAGTATCAAGAAGGATGGGAGGATCATGATCTATGTGGACTACGAGAGTTGAATGCTTCATGTGTTATAGATCCCTTTCCCATGCCTTTTACTGAGGAAATTTTGGAAGGAGTAGCTAGGTGCGAGATATATTCTTTCACATATGGTTTTTCAAGCTATCATCAGTGCGCATCATGAAGGAAGATCAAGAGAAGAAAAATTTCACCACTAAGTGGGGGAGTTTTTGCATATATAGTTATGCCCTTTGGATTAAAAAATGTGCCATCACTATTTTGTGCATCATTGTTCAATCATTTCAAGAATTTTATTCATAAGTTTTTGTAAGTGTATTTGGATGATTGGATGGTATATGGTTTAGTCAAGGATCACTGTGATAATTTTAGGCTCATGTTTGAGAGATGTAGGTAGTTAAACATCTATTTGAACATTAAAAAGTGTATCTTTGCTACACCCTTTAGAAATTTACTTAGGCATATCATTTGCAAAGAAGGATTATTGGTAGACCCATCAAAGATAGCGGTGATTTTGGGTTTGGAAGAACCTACAACCGAGAGCAGTGAAGTGTGCAAATTTCTAGGACACATTAGTTACTACAAGAAGTTTATCAAGGGATATGCAAATATTGTCGCGCCCCTGGAAGAATTTATCAAAGCTAAAGGAAATTTTATTGGGGTGACACACGACAACATGAATTTGAGGCATTGAAGGAAAGGCTTACCACTGCACCTATTTTATGCTTTCCTTCATGGGACAAACCTTTTCATGTACACATTGATTCCTCTAGCATGGAATTTGGCACATTTTGGTGCAACCAGGGTTAGGGATTGTATATAATCCTATTTTTGCAAGTAGGAAGTTGAAACCCGTAGAGAATAATTATACAATAACAGAGTGCAAAGCCATATCCATGATTTTTGTGCTTCACAAGTATAGGAAGTACTTGTCTACTTTGTTTATTTTCTATACAGATCATATAACATTGAAGTACTTAGTCAACAAGCATGTTTTGCAAGGGCACATCTACAAGTGGATACTTTTTTTTCAGGAGTTTGACTTCACATTTGTTGTCAATTTATTTGAGGTGATTTGTAAAAATGGGAAGGAGATGAGATCTTGCACTAGTGTGTTCTCGAGAATGAGTGTGAAGTTATGATGCAAGAATCTTGCAATGGTATGGCATGAGGACATTATGCGGGTGATGCAAGAATGAAGCGTAAAAATCCTTATAGCTGGCCTTTAGCATTAGACATTGTCAAGGATACTAAGGAGTATCTAAAAGCATGTGAACATTGTTAGTGCCTTGGGAAGCTGTGATGTAGAGATGAGATGCCACTCAGACCTATTACAAGTGTGGCACCTTTTGAGAAGTGGGCTATTGAATTTTTGGACCTATTACACCACCCACGTGCGGTAGACCTGGCGCTTTCTACATTATTACATGCATAGACTATCTAACAAGGTGGGAAGAGGATGCACCTTAAAATCATTGTACTACAACTAAAGTAGAAAGGTTTATATGGGAGAACATTATTAGCAGGTATGGTTATCCATTAAGCTTGAAAAGTGATAGAGGAACTCATTTCTTGAATGAGACCATCATAATTTTATTGGTAGAGTTTATGGTAGCACACCATAAAATAAATCCTTATCACCCTCAAGCTAATGGTACTATGAAGATTTCAACAAAATATTAGGCCAAACATTGACAAAGATCTGTGATGTTGGAAGAAAAGATTAGGATGATAAAGTGTCAGTAATTCTTTGGGCTTACAAGACATTTATAAAAGGTTGAATAAGGCCACACCTTTTCAATTGGTGTTTGGTGTTGAAAAGACTACTAATTGAATTCATGTTACCATTCCTATGTATAGTGTGCACGTGTGGATTAGATGATGAACAATGTATAATATTGCATTGATAAACTAATGCAATTAGATGAGAGGTGCGTATTTCACGTTGGATCCAAAAGAATAAGAAGGCAAGACAGAAGGTTTGGCATGATAGGAACATTAAGAACAATACATTTAGTTGGTAAAATGGTCCTTCTCTATGACTCAAATTTTGCGCCACCCCAGAAAGTTGAAAGTGCATTTTGGGAACTTTTATAGTAATCGGGAACTTGAATTAGGTCATGTCATGTGCAGCCTTTGGATGACACTATGTTTCCCGGTTACTTCAATGGGAGTAGGTGAAGCCCTACTATAAATAAAGCTTCTTGGTGTTTGTAATAAGGTGGTATTTCCACTTAGATTAGGTTTCCCTTTTCATGTATTTTTTCCCTTTCGTGTATTTTTTTCCCTTTCGTGTACTATGATTCCTTTTAGTTGTTTCTTTTTATTTGCTATTTTGTTTCTTGTTTTGTTGTAATAAGTATGCTTGTGTGCATGAAGTTGATTACTATTTATTGGGTTCATGCGCAAAGGACTACACATACTTTAGTGTGGGGTGAACCAAGTACAAATGTGAGAAATAGACCTTATTGGTGTGCTTTGAATCCATAGTGTACATGTGGTAGAATACTAGTGTGTCATTCTGCAGAGTGTGTCATGCAGAAAAGAGTAAAAATGTATTATAGGAAATGAGAAGGATGGTGATAATAAGGAAAATGCTTGGAATAAATACCATGTGTAGAAAATGGATCGCGTAGTGTAATGCAAGGTAGGTAGTGACATGATGAACGACTTTGTATATGCCACTAAGGTTTATGTAATACGGCGCAAAGAAGCACACGACGAGGAGGTCTCGTAACCTAGAAATTAGTAAGCATGCTAAAAGGTTACGACATGCAATGCGTGAAGAAAAATGTAAAAGCATAAAAAAGAAGGAAAAAGCAAATTTAAAGTCATGTCGCATACGGTGGTTAGTGGTGAGCATTTAATGTGGTAAAAATTTGAAAATCTATAAAAGGGGCATCAAGGAAAATTCATTTTTACCTTACCTTGTGAAATACTTGTGTGTTTTTCAAGCAGCGAATTTTAGCAAATTCTTGTGAAATTGCATGCAAACCTAGAGAATTGAGTGAACCGAGATCATGAGGACATACTGACCTAGAAGTAGAGATCCTTTAGAGGAAGTTGGAGGCTTAAGGAAGGCATAGGATTTGTTTATCAAGCAAGGGTTTACAAAATTTGTGAAATTTGGTTTACAAAGTTCTTTTGGGGCACAATTATCAAGTTAGGGCACATAATTCCTTGGATATCTTGAGAAAGTAAAGTATCTTGCGTGGAAGGATAATCGAGGTACATGAGGATAACCATTATAAAGGTTGGTATTAGAGCACACAATGACACCTAGGAAGACAACAACCACATCACCCAAGGGGAAAGGAAAAGGAAAGGGCAAGGAGAATCTGTGGTATTTGAAGATATACAAGAAGAATGGTACTCAGAAATGTAGTACGGATAGAGTGTTGATGGGAAAATATTGGATTTCACATGTGTGCAAGATGAAAGTTAGTGATTACAATCATCACACTCGATACTAGAGCATGAGATAGATATGAAGCTAGGATTAAAAGGATAGAAGAAAAGATGAAAGATGATAAACCCATCTATGATGACAAGCAAAGATCGCATTCTACGAGAACATAAGAGTTCTTGATTATATGAAATCCCATACTTTGGCATGCTTTGGAGTGGCTATATTAAAGTGGCTCATGTGGCACGTCCATGAGGAATTATTCTATTTTTCCGGGAGGAGGATGCTCTAACTACACAACTAATTGGAAATTTTACAGATCTCCACATCAAAAGAATGGAGCTTTAAGTGGATTTGGACAATGATGATGAAGTGAAGAAAATTGCTTAAGGCATGAACTATCAACGAGGAGGGTGCACCATGGAAATATCTACTCTACATGATCTTGTTATAATAATGGTTGTGTGGTTGTTTTCACCAATTTGAATGGGAAAGAAATATGGGGATAAGTAAACAAGCGATGGATCCATATCACAAAGAAAAATTCTAAAGGCATAATTTATAACCTTACTAGAATCATACAGAGGAAATCATTCAAGAGGTGTGCACATGGGACGAAATTACCTTCAGAATATCCTCCTACTAGTTGTTTTGAACTTGGGAACTTGGGGTGCCGGATGGGTGAATGATAAAATATGGGAGTTCCCAAGGAAAACACATCCCCTTCAAAAATATTTACAAACTATACTTGTGATCACAATATCACTCTATCATTTAAGGCCAATGGAAATAAACCAAGATAAAAGGATATGCGAGGTGTTTGGAGAAAAAATGACGCATTCCTAATGAACTACCTACGCAATTAGAGGGAAATTCCAAGTTTTTTGTCTATCAACACTTATGTATTTGCCAATTATACTTGAAGGATGGGTCTAAGAGTTTATGGTGCAAACTTTCGTTTGCATTTATGAAGCACTATTTTTTGGACCGTGGTGAAATTTTTTATCCCAAAAAGAGCACGTATGAGGAGACATTGATATCAAATGATATCAAGTATGACCAAATCTATCACTCTAGAAATTGCTAATATGGAAGCTACAAAGGTATATTTCTACTTGAATCTAAAGAGAAGAGTGGATGGGAAGTATTTGGAAATTCCAGAAGAGCCCACAAGGAATAAGATGGTTGAGTTGAAAAGAAAGCACAAGGAAACTCCCCTACCAGGTGAGGAGGAAGAAGGAAGTGAAGATGAACCTCCTGCTCAAAGCGTAACTACGAAGAAGACACCAAAGTAAGGAGTCGGGACCAAGTAGGAGCAAAAAGAAGCCACCGATGAAGAAAAAGTATTCAGTCCAAGAAGAAGAAAATTTAGTATCTAGTGAAGACACAGAGAGACCGATGATGATGAAGAAGAAGAGGCTGGAAGAAATGAAGAAGAGGAATTTACGTAGCTAAGTCGATCGATTCATGAGATTAGAGAATAAAATACCGAGGAGCGTGATTCACATCATGAGTAGATCCCATTCATGGAGCCAAATGTGGAAGGGCTTGAAGTACCTATTACCGAGATTTTAGAGGAGAGGCTAGAGCTCACCTGGCTTGAGGAGCATGGAGTTGTACACACGATTGAGCCTAAAGTTGAACGCCATATTTAAAAGAAGTAGAGCACATTATCAAACAAGATATTGAGCACAAAGAAGGAGAAAAGAGTATTTAAGTATCGGGAAGTGCAAAGAGAACCCTTACACTAAGATTTTCGAAAGGGACCCGTGGGAAGAATAGGAAGCCAAGGCACACACCCTAGGGCCCTATCATGTAGTATGATGATCTTCCTATTAAATTTCTATGCGTGAGATATCAAAGCACTTGTGGTAATAGAATGTCTCTTCTATTGGTCATTCTTCAAGAGGGAGAAAGCCTTTCCACACACAAGGAAGATGCCCTCCTTGGAATTCCAATCATATATGGAGGAGACTGAGTTCAAGGTTAGCATGCAAGCAATAACCAAAACTTGACTTAATTCTACACTAGGAGTAACATACTCCTGATTAACTAAAATGTGGAAATATGTGTGTAGTTAATCTAATTAGGAACAATAGTAAATAATAGTGAATAAAAGTAGTAAATAAATATAGAAAGTGACCCAAGCAACTAGGCTAATGAAAATAGAAACCCTAATATGCAAAGAAGGGTTGGAAGGAGCTTAGTTGATTCGGATGTTGTTCTAGATTGTGTCATAAAATAGACTAAATATTATGGAAATAGGAAAAAACATGCAAAAGTACCGAAAAGGATAGATCTAAGTTGTTTCACTGGGAGGGGGCACTGGGAGAGGATCGGGGCATAGGTGGGCACCCTAGTCTGCATTCAGGCGCCTTGGTCTATGCGCAGAAGGTCCAAAACCTAGATTTCTGAGTTGGGTGATGATGCAAAACCCTCGTTGTCTACATCGCATGTAATTTGTTGCTCTGCTTAGATGTCGCCAATAATCAATGATGAAATATAGACCTGCAAGACCCCAAAATAAGCATCAAACCCTAAAAATAAAAATGCATATGAAGGGGTCATATTGTCCTCAACTGCTACAATGGTGGACTTATTAACTGAGCATTGCACCACATCTCAAACCTGATGTAGCTCTATGTGTAAGTGTGTGTAATCATGCCCTCTATCTTGTGTTATTCGTACTTTGTGAAAGTAGCGAGTAATAACTATGTGTATAAAATGTAATAGAATGGTGGATGGAATAGAATAAACTTCCCTCATATGCTTGTGTGATGTAGATGAACCAACCTTGTGCCTTGTGATGGAGCTAGATGGATGCAAATGAGCTCTAAATGCCTTAGATGGATGCAAATCTAGGTGGATGATAGTAGTGACTAGTGCTTGGTCCCTCATTATGGTTTCATAACTTTATATTTATATGGTTCTCTTGTTCTAATTTTGTAATTAACCTTTAAAAGGCCAACCAAAAGAAAGATGAAATGTTCAAATAGTTAGAAAGTTCCCAAAAAGTGACGGGAAAGTGGGAAAAGTACAGGGCACCACGACCGGGACCAAGGCACCCATCGACACTCTGGTACTAGCCTGGGTGCCCTAGTCAAGGCTAAAATGATGAGAAACAATGAAGATGGACTTGGAAAGTATGTCTTTGAAGGTAAAAATGATGATAGAAAGCAAAACAAAATGGCCAAAACATGAGGATTAATTAGTACTTTCTTCACTAAAAAACCATATGAATAGTAGTATGATCTGGGACTAAATAATGTCTAAAGTGCATGATTTTGTGTCTACAACCCGATAGTTGATGCACGGGAACTCACGAGATGAACAAGGGTGTAACATGCTTAATAAATTATCAACGAGATGTAGGAGTGGGAATTTTTAATAAAGAATGCTACATAAGGAATATGCACAAAGAGTTAGGAGAAAATAATTAGGAGATAAAAACAAAGGATGAAGAGCTCGAGAAGAAGGAACAAGAAATTACGAGGTGAAACAAGAGCTCGGGGAAGAGAAGGGTGAACGTGCACCGTATATAAGGAATCAAAATGCATTGTAGATGTAATTATAATCATGTGCCCGAACCTAATGGATCAAATCCAACTTACATATGAGACAAAACTTCACTACTTAGAGGACTTGACACGTAATCTTACACATGAGTAGAAGGTTCTCTCAATAGAGTCTGCGTAAGAAGTATTGGCGCAAAAAAGCTGACAAGGAACAGATCGAAGAACACCTTATGTAGTATGATGCATTGGCAGTAGAGATTAAAGGGGCTACGTAAGTGGAGGAGTTTGTATATGATAACTGCAAGGATTTCGATCATGTTGTGGGTTTTATTTTTGTTAGGGATGAAGTAGAGTTAAAGGAGTTCCAGGCCAAGAACAAGAGTAATAGGGAAGAATGGGAAAAGATATTGGTCGAGGTAGAGAAGAAGAGGGAAATAATAAACATGTTGAAAACCTCACTCAAGGATAGGTTGAAGGAACTCTTCCCATAGATTATGCGTAGGATGGATGCACTAAACGGAAGCGAATAAATAGTTAGAGGCTTTGATGGAACAACTAAAGGGGAAGATTGATGACTTAACTCTTGTAGAGGTCCTTGACATTGTTGATAACATGCCAGTTCAGGAAAGCAAGGAATTGGAAGGGTGGAAGGAATTGGAGAAAATATTTGTTAAGGAATTTCCAGCTCTCCTCCCCCTAAAACAAATTGATTCTTTCATTCTTTGGTACATGTTGTATTCGTTATTCTTCATTCTTTGATTCATGGTGGGTGTATTACTATTCTTTTTGTGCAATAGTTTCGGTGTTTCCGAGGATGGAAACCATACCTAGTGTGGGGTAATATTGAGATGAGAAAATGAATAAGTTTCAGACAAGAAGGAACATGCGCGCTAGGATAGAAGCAAAAAAGTGTGCGAGGAGGATGCACGTGTATGAGGAATGGTATTACGCATGGGACTATGCATGAAGGTAGATTTAGGACTTATCCATTTTTGGGATCATGCTAAAAGTAGACTTGGAGTGTTCACCACGTAAGGGATAAAATAAAGGTACCTTGGCAAGAAAGTATTGGCTATTTTTGGAGAAAGCACATGCATGAGTCTAACTATAAATAATATTAAAGCAGAATATCATTAGGCAATCTATTATTATAATTTTTTTGTAAAACATGCATGTAAGTGCGCTTGGCTATTTTGAGCAAGCATATCTTTAGGAAGTGCATGGGCGGTGAAGGGTAAGTCCCCACCCCTATAAATACTTGGCTTAGGAAGGGTTATGGATCATGTTCTATATGTTAGGATTATGTTTCTATGGCGTATATGCGGATATGGATCTATGATTCACATGTAATAATTGTTGTTTGTTTAGATTTTTTGATGCAATAATTTTGATATAATGGATTATGGAGGATGAATTATGATCATTGACGTGTTTGAGTATGGTGAATTTATGGTACAATTGGCATTGATTATTATCTAAGATGTTATGTTTCTTTATTATTTGTGTTTCCAAGTGAATGTTTGCAATGGTTTAGTATGTTTGAATGAGTATTTGGATAAATATTATCATAGATATATGCATGCTAATATCTTGAAAATCAATAACAAAGGAGTGGCTTGGTAGTTGCGTGCTTCGGGTGAGCATTCGGCCCTATTGAATGAGATGAAAGTGCACCTAGTATTCTCGTTGAGAAATAGAAGACTACATACATGGTACTTTGAGGTGAATTCATGCTATCTACATGTTATCACACGATGCATGATGCTTGACATTATTCTCTACTAGTCCCACCGAGGATTCTAGAGTCATTTCCCTTCCCTATCTTTCCATATTCATGTGTTATCATTTTAATATCTACTACTTTCATTTATATTTCAATCCCATATATAAATTGTGACATACTATCCATTATTCTAACATGTTAAAGGGTTCTTCATGTCATCTTACAAGATTCCTTCCAACCATTGTTATCTTCTTATACTTTTTACTTGTGTCTTGTCTTTTATGATTGTGAGTTGTTTATTTTTTTTTTGCGGGCTATGCACAATGACTGATTTCTCATTTGCTTGTATGACTTATAAGGCCTTGAATGTATTATAACATCCTAAGTGGTGCCCCATGTTTTATGCCACTTATTATTTTTCCTCTTGATGTGTTATTGCACTTTGAATTATTTATATTACATTAGTCCATGATTGTTTATCGCTAACACTTCTTACTAGTTTTCTTTCCGCATGTGTTATGATCATTACCATGCACATACCTTATTCCCCATGTGGGATTCTTTCTTTAGATGTGCACATAAGCTTCATGTTTTCTCTTTTGGGACACATTTGTATTGATCCATCTCATGCACCCCAAATGAGGGGGAAACCATTGATTGATTATTTCACTCTCTCAATAGTTCAAAAATAAGATAAAAAATGGTATAAAGAATGCAAGCCAATAGGAAAAAATTCCTAGAGGAATGAATGGAAAAGGGGAGTTTTATCAGACATAAATAAGAAAATGTACAAGCGATGGGGTGGGAGTGGTACGGTCAAGTCACATGGTTGTGTGCTTGCCCACCCGGTTTCAAATCCCCGAGGCATGATCCTCCTTGAAGGTGGTTTCACCGCTAGATGCGGCATCTCTGCGCTATGCACTGCAACATGTTGGTTCCTTCACGCACTACGATCGGTAGCATTTTGGTTATGGATCACTTTGGTTGTTGCTTCACTTGTTGTTGTCGGCTGTGGTTCTTTGCTTCACTCACTACCATCGTTGGTTATTCCTTCACTTATTCTGATGGTTGTCGTTGGTCATTGCATCATCATTATGGTTTCATGGTTGCTTCAATAGGGTTCCTAATGGTGGTCCCCTTCATTATAACCAAGTTATGGATCCTCTAAAAAATCCTCAAATGTACAAGGATGTGGGTCCTTTCAACACCCTCAACAAATTACCCAATTCCAAAATAAGAGAATGTACAACCAAAATGATTATTTTCAAGGATAATATATGTTTTTATGGAAAATTCAAAGGTTGGGCCAAAATATAAATTCCATGTATGATACATTGTATTCAACCTGAATGCATTTTCTTTTTCCCCTTTTTTAGATATTATGCATATACAAGAGGTATCAATAGAAATAACATACCCATTTATATCCATGCCACATAAAATATCCCATCATGATGTCAAATTAATAAGAAATCACGCTAACACAATGTATGCAATGCTTTAAAATCAAACAATAATCTAAAAAAATCTAAAAGAGCACCTTATTCGACCAATTGCATTTTTCTCCGCACCCACTATTTTTCCAACACATAATGTATACACAAGATGCATAAAAAAAACAATGCAACCATTTTAATCTATGTTCCATGCAATATTTCATCATGATGGAAAATGAAAAAAATGGATTATGGAAAATGATATTAATTTTTTCAGACATTATACATACACAAGATGTATATAGAGAAATATCTTAAACATTTATATCCATGTCACTATAAGAAAAATGAAATATACGGCTCAAAACCAGATGACCCAAGGGTGAATATCATATACCAAGATTCAAAGTATGGAAAGTTTTCATAACTTCAGAGGAAGATGCCAAGCTGCCCATATTAATGGATGAGTATCCATGTTTGATCGATCCAATGGAAAAATATCATAATAATTTGATGGATCCGAGAATTTGATAGTGTGTAATTCCCGTTGGATATGGGCATGTGCTCTCTCCTTGGTGATGATGAAGGTCATAGAAATATTTAATATTATATTTTGATTTTGGTATCAAATAAAATCCTTACTTGATATTATGATGATAGGTACATACTTAACTTTTTACACTTAAACATTAGAACTCAACCTCCTCCCCTAATAATCATAGGTTAATATACATTAATCTCATAAACGTGATAACGATTGGATAATAGTTGCTCATACTTCAAAACAATTCTTCATTTTGTTGAGAGTCATTATGACTAGCAATGAACTTTTATTACATCATTATTATTATTTTGATTTGTGTTAATACTTGTAAAGTTACTTCCAACACAAGCAGATCATATTTTAGATTGTGATTAAGATGTAATATATAGCCGGCTTATTTATTTATTTATAATTTGAAAAACTTATTCTATTAAAAAATATTAATTATTTCAAATAATTTTAATGTTTATTTCTTAATATAGCTTCTAAAATTTATAATTAAAATTTGTTAATTTAGTATTTATATTGTTTGAGAATCGTATCCATCCAATATAGTAGAATGTCCTACTTAAGTCTAGGTCTCTATAAATTTTAAAATTTATGTAATTTTCATTTTTATTTTTATTTTTAAAATTAAGAAATTATATATTTTAAGTCCAAAATTCATATGACACATATTTTGTACAATTATAATGATACTAAAAGCATTGGATTTTTCCTTATTTGTCTAAAATTTCTCACAAGTATTTGTCTAACATAAGGTCATTTTTCAAACTCAAATTCAAATTAGTTAATCAAATTATAAAGTTTATTTTAATTAATTAATGATGGTTGAGTGGTCAATAGGGTGTGACATACAATAAATCTCGAGATCTCGAATCCAATTGAGTGAATCACACTACTCATGAAGATTATGCATAAATACCACACATGGTGTTATAATGTCCCCTTTTCATGTGCCAAAGGCCCAAATATATCGAGTTGATAAAGGGTGAGACCTAAGGGAATATGGTGCTCCTGGGAGCTACTTGGGAAGGGGCCACATGGTTCTAATATTCTAGCCGAAGAAGTCTGAGGGTCACAATTTTGGACCATGGCGATTTAAAGGGAAAAGTAACTTAAGTTACTTTTATTTTTATTGGCCCATCCATGGAATGAAATGCGTGTATAGGCTCTGTTGGGGCTCTTTTGCCTTAGAAACATATAAGGATGGGAGAAACGAAAGAAATTTTTGGCATACATTTTATTGACTTGCCTTTTACAATGTAAAATATGAATTTCACGCATCTACATATCACTTGAGCAAGAGTCAAGTGTTCCCACAGGTGTAAAGATAGACCCTAGCTACGAGGTGAGAGACCCGTAACACATGAAATTTATGGAGGGCATTCATAAGAAGTTCAAAAAGAAGATCACCCAAAAAGCCTCAAAACCATCATTTTGGTTTTGGAGCCTCCATATTTTGGTTATGGTCACCAAAGATAATCATTATAAGGGTTGAGAGGAAGGGTTTGAGGATTTTGGTGGGCATTTGGGGAAGATAACATAGAGGAGAGAGAGAGATTCAGAACAACCAGAGAGAGAGCGTGGAGAGAGAGACATCAAGGCATCTTCATTAGAGACCTTTTCCCAGCTAAGGCGACTTCGGCCTTTATTTGGAGGGTTTTCCAATTGGTCAATTCGGATCTAAAGGTTACAAATGTCATTTCCTATAAATTAATGTTATTTCCTAAGACCCTTAATTTTTGCTCTACAATGTATTTGGAGAGTTATGAACCTGAAGTTTTCTACAATTATACTACCTAAATTTATGTCTATTTAAATATCACAAGACATTTTAACTTTAAATTTAAACTCCAAAAATAGTGTTATTATGTCCTTATAATAACATCAAGCTCTTTTAAATTTTCATGTAATTCTTAATGGATATTTTGGGAATTTTAATTTTCTTTTCAAATATATTATTTAAAAATCCCACAAAAAAAATATTTTATTTACTGCAAATTTTCAATATTTTGTGCATTTTTAAGTGGTATCCCATAAGGGATATTATAGGTGTAAAGGCTAAGGTGAAAATTCTCAAAATATCTTAGAAACTATACTTAGAAAAACTTAACTTCAAAGTTTAGATTTGTTGGGCTTAGATTCATGGTCCTACAAAGATTTTCCTTTCTCAATAAATATGAACACTCCACACTAGACACTAGTATATCACTTGAGCAAGAAGTTCAAGTGTTCACACGAGGTGCAAAGATAGATGGGTTTGTTTTATCAAAATAAAACACAAAAATCTTATTGATTTGTAATTTAACATGAGAAATGGGAAACCCAACAAAAGAAAAGCACAACAAAATTCTCCAAAACCATATCAATTTGATTATGGTAAACCAAAAACTATGATTATAGGGTTCTTAGGAAAATCTCTAAACATGTGGGATTTATGAAGAAGAGAGATAAAATAGAAAGGATACAATCAAAAGCATAGAAACACACCAACAAAAACTTCATCTAAATCAATAATTGACCAACACACAAATATACTAAAATACAATTTTTTTATTAAAATATTTGTTGATGAGCATTCTACAATGACAATTGAGAATGGAAGGTAAAGTGGTGAGTTGTTCATAATTATATCACCTTAAATTTAACGTCTATTTAATCATTACAAGATAATTTGAACTTAAAATTTAACATCCATTTATTGTCACTTAGAAATTTTATATTTACTTTTATATACAATTCCAAAAACTACTATATATTGTAATTATGATTAAAGGGCTTGAAATTAATTAATTTCGGGGATAATAATTTTGAAAATCACAAAATAAGACAAAATTAACATAAAATTATTAATGACTAGAATATGGCCAATATACCAAAATAAAAACCCTGTACATATCACATAGATGTTAAATGAACTCTATTTAAATTCCTTAAAATAAAAAGTAGAAAAGATTTGTGGTGAAGCTAATTTATAATATTCCCGTTGCTTAACAATTAAGATTCTTATCATAACATTAGAAGATTCCTCTTAAGATAGGTGGGAAAAAGCACAAGTGACAGGTGGAAAGCAACGTGGCCGAAAGAGCCGTTGAGGTTCACTGTATAATAAGCCTTGTTTTCACGTTTTGTTGTGTTTTGTTTTGTTTTGGGTTCGTAGAGTTATTTGGTTTGTGTTTTTATCTTCTGGACTCTGTTTTTGTTTTAGTTTTTTTGGGTGGGGTTTGATATGGAGGAGTTTGCATGGCCATGCAATTTAGTTTGACTCTGTTTTTTTGGGTCTGTATTTATTTTGTTTTGAATTTTTTTTTGTCTGTGTTTTTTATTTTGTTTGAGGGAGTAGAACAGGGTATGGAGCAGATTGGACCTGGAGCAGAGGCACAATGGAGGATATCATCTTCTGCCTTATAAATTCTTCTGAACTGCTGGTAAGTGTATTTTTTCTTCTGCAATTACAGATGTTTGATAAGCATTTTATATTTTTACTGTTAATAGGACTAGATCCTTTTGAAACAACCTTTCCCCATATGGCTTCCGTATGGATTTAATTATTTCTTCTTATGCACCTTCAAATAAATGCAGTGTGTTTAGGGCTGTAGATTTATAAACATTTTTAGGTGTAAATTTCCCGTGTGCTCTGTAGCTGTGACTTGCTAGGGTTTTTATATGTGATAGTCGATCCTATACAGATACAGGGCTTCTCTGTGGTGCATGTACAAGGTTTAGATCTGAGTTTATTTTGATTAATGTCTTATCTGTTATTTCCAATGGCTTCATAGTTGTATTTTACAGTATAGAACTGTTTTAATGTTTTATGCACAGGATTTTAGGCTTTATGCACAGATATTTAGAATTTTATTTAGGGTTGATCATAGTTTTTTCATGGAATGATAGTCAAGGGCTTGATGCTATAATCTTCATTTAAAATCATGGAATGACAGTCAAATGTTTGATGACGAAGGGGATGTATTTGTAATTTAGAGGTCAGGCTTTACCGTCTATACCGTCTATGTAGATTGATTTATGATTCAGCTTGTAATAAGGTGTTGGATATTTTTATTAGAAGTTTCAAGCAGAAGTCAAATGCAAGCTGAAGCAGTGGCTACAATTGAAGTAAAATGAATATTGGCTTTACAGTAGGTAGATTAATGAACATCAAAGCTTTAAATATTGCAGTTACTTGGAATAGGTTGAAATAAAATCAAAGCTTCAAATATTGCAGTTATTTGGAATAGGTTGAAATTTTATCCTCTAGAGAATGTTTGTTATACTGCTTTAAATTTGAATAAAGATTCAATTAAACGTTGGGCTGAACTTTGAAGACTAGGGCCCTGTGAATGACTGTGTCAGTTTCAGGGTCTCCCCATAAATTTGTCTTGTTATTTAGTAGTGGCACTACAATTAATAATGTTTGTATCAGTCATATTCTTCGTCACTCTCCCCCTCCTCCCCCTCACTAACAAGAACTGCATCTTCATCCCACCATGTTCTTTCCTCTGTTTCCTCCTCCATCTCTGCAAAACAAGAATTAGATAATAAATAGTGGTGACCTACCTTTGTGTCTTGTTTAAGAGTCAATGTTGTGATTGGGCCTCCCCCAAGCATCCTCAGCTCATGGCAGGACACTAGTTTTGCATCATGCTTCACATATAACTTATGGAGGTTATCGGATTTGATGTCCAAGATTCTTCTTGTTTGGGAGTGGGAGATCTGACTCATTCACTGCTGCAGGTCTAGGCCCCATCCTGGTATCCCAAAGTTTCAATGTTGTTCTTCCATAGGCTCCTTTAGGGTCTCCTGAGATAATAGTCCTGGAGGATTCCATAAAAAGCCTTGAATTTCAGCTCTGTTTCCTGATATGCTGCTCCGCCAAGATCCCAAAGAGAAAGAGAAACAAGGTCTCGAGAGATGTTAATGAAGCAATACCTGACATCCATGTTGAATCCAGACTCAGATCGAAAGCAAAGCCCTGCTGAACATAGAATTTTCTGAGGGCTTGGCCTTTCAGTTTGTCCCACAATTTTACCACGGCTTCCTTGCCAAACAATGAATTATAGGCCACATTCATGCCGTTGTCCATTTTTGCCATTGCCTAAATTTTGATTCTTCTTCCCAATTACTGCCGTTTTTGAATTCAATTATCCTTCGGTTCAAGATTTCTCCTCTATATTAGAATTTTTCCAAACCCCATATTGGGCAATATGGATTCATTAGATCCCATCATCTGTAGGATTCTAAAAGCAAGAGGCTCAGCACGCTCAGCAGACAAGCTGTTCATCTGCGCTTCCCTGAAATTACGGATCCCTTGAAATGGGCACTCATGATCATCCATTATTTATATGCAACAAGTTTCCCCTCTGATGAGCACTCCCCCACAAAACAAAAATACTTAAAAAGTTAAGAAGAGCAAGACCTCTGACCCCTAAGTATTAATTGTTATGATCAGATTAGAGGGAAACGAATCTGAATAGTGCTCAGTAGCTGAGAATTTAAGGTCTCTTATATATGCACACAAGACCCTGAACTAAATTAATAAACAGGACCAATCAAAAGCCAATGCCAATCAAGTCAAGTTACAGAAAAATTTGCAAACACAAAATGACAGGCTTATTTACAAACACAATAATGGCAGGATTATTTACAAACCCGTACCCATTAATTTTATTCTGAATAAAATAATACAGTAAATATGGAGAACCCTTTGGCGCCCTGAAATCAATCAATCAGTGTCCATCACAACAATTTCCTCTTAATTAAAAAATTTCTATTAAATTCCTGAAGAAGAAACTATCAAATTGTAGGCAATAAACTAATATTAGCTTCACAATCAAAGATTTAAGAAACAAATTTTTAGCGGGGAAGAAATTCTATATTAAATCCTCAAGAAACACATTTACCCAATCATGCCGAAGTGACAAAGAAAAAACAGTTAATTGCCAGAATCAGCACGTTTTGTAAAGCCAAAAGAGAGCCGAGGATGGAACAAGCATAACAACACTTAAACTAGTGTTGTAGGCCACATGATCACCTTAGATAAAATGTTGCTATTCCTCAAACAGTTTTGCTGTTAGTGGAAGTTGTATTCCGCTGGAACTGTTTTGTAACTGTGAGATAGATAGATCTACAATTTTCTCTAAAATCTACTGATAAATATTTTACTTTTCCCATGGCTCAAACTAAAAGATCTGATCAACATCCAGCCTAGTTGGCTTAAATATTCCAAACTGGTGTTGGGTAGTATTGTCCAAACATATTGTCTGAATTTACTAAGAAATAAAAACAATGGTCTTTACATTTTACATTTTTGTACAAAATCTTAATATAATAAATTCCCAGTTTGATGCAACAAAAAGTTTGATCTATATATATGAAGCCAATAGTCAGTACCAGTTACGGTTTATTGAAAATAAATGGTATGTATTGTTCAGGGATAGCTATTTTCAAATATACCCATTTCATGTTACAAAATTTCAGCACATGAACTTGATGCATGCTTTTGTAACTAATATTTCTGTCTCTCCTGCAATCACACAATCTATTAAAATGAATCCTCAAGCTGCAAATTTGAAAGTCATCTATGTGACAAAGACCACACAGGCCAAAGCAAAAGTTTTGCCAATAGATCTAAAGAAACTCAAATGATTGGCTGTTTTAATTGGCACAGTTGCCGACAATGCTACAGAAATGAGTGTTTCACTTTTATCTCTGGTGTAAAATGCTCTTACTTATGTTTTTTAGCTTCGCAATAGTAGATTTTACTAATTAAATATTGAAACCTTCATTTAGGCGCCCTGGAATAATGCAGCCACAGCATCATCACAATATTGTCATCTTGTAAATTTTCAAACCTTCCAACTTTCAAAGTTGCACATGCATGTTCCATTCATTTTAATTGATTGTGGGAGCAATTAACTTTTTTTAATAACAAGTCATTAGCTAGCTTCAATTCAGATTTGGAAACTAAACTCTGTGCAACTACAGAAATCTTTACACTTTGTATCTTTGAACACATTTACCCAAACCTTCCAACTTTCAAAGTTAATTGCATGTTCCACTCATTTTTTATTGCCAAAAGAGAGTCCAGATGGAACTTAGAGAAGTGTGCTTCAAAACCAGTGCTCTCAAGCTTCAATTTTGTAGGCATCACTAAAATGTGTTATATTCCTCTTTAACTTTGTATCTTTGTACAATTCTCCAAACCTTCCAACTTTCAAAGCTGCGTACACATGTTTCATTCATTTTAATTGATTGCGGGAGAGACAATACACTTAAAGAAGTGTGCATCTAAGTCTGTGCTCTGCTTCAATTTGTAGACATCACTAACCCCAAGATGGGAATGGAAATACTTTTAGTTTTCTGCAATTTCTGTTAATGTATTTACAACAAAAGGCTTCAAACACAAGATAAATGAATGTTGAGATTATGCCAGAGGCTACTTGTTTGGTTATACGAAAGGTAGGTTGAGTTCTTGCTGTTCACTTCTCTTGGTCATAAGAAGTCTTAATTGTTAGATTTGAATGCAATCTGGAGATTCAACGGACTGATGTTTTCCTCTCCCTTTGTTAATAACCAATGGCAGACATGAAAAATTGTTGAAATTTTTGAGTAATCATAAATTCTGATAGATCTGGAGATGTTCAAAAATTCTTATAGCTGGATCATGACCCCGGTTCTAAATATGAGACAAGTCTTGGCCAATCTCAATGTGGGTTGTCATTCTTTCCACTATATGAAGGGAATCCCCCAGAGTAATTGAAGTTGAATAAAATTTGACGATGACGACGAAGATGTTGCTGATTCTGTACCTGAAAATGGTGAGGAAGGAGAGAGAGTAGGTGACAGTATTGTGAGTTGTATACTATTTATTTGCATTATTTTTTTGTCAAAGTTGACGCCTAATATCAAAATTTTGTAATGGTTATTTGATTCTTTTGGCGGTTGTGCACTGCAGTGTCTTCAGTGGAGCCCGACATTCTCAACCTTGGTGGGGATCATTCAAAGACACCATAACTATTTTTTTAAGTTGGCATAATTTGTTTGTTTATATGAGTTCTATAACATATTTTGTTTGTTTATATGGCATTCAGTGCACTTTTGGCTCAATAATTATGAAATAGATTGGCATTTGTTGTATGTTTGCAAAATAGATTTTTACTGATACCAAGAGGTTTAATGCAGACCTAAATTGAATGTACACCATTTTTATTATTATTTTTAAACATTGTTACAATCTTTAACAATTTTTTTTTTTTTTTTTTTTTGGGAGGGCGGAAAAAGACTTTCGAAACCTTATAAAGGATGGGCATGGATATCTTTGAGGGATGTGTTTGTTAGGTAGGGTGGTGTTGTTATTTATTGTTTATTTTTAGTAATTTATATAAATAATAAAAATAATTATTAATTATTAGGTTTGATAATTTTCTTATATTAATATTATAGGTTTTGTTAACATTTTTAATTATCTATTTTGTAATAAGACTATCAAATGTTACAATAACACTAATAAATGATCAATTGTTTATTTAGTAATAATAAAAGTGAGGTTTTTAAAAATAATTCACTTCAAAAGTTTTGATGTATAAATAATTATTAATATATTCAAAGAATTATATTTTATTGTTCTTAAATTAGTTATTCTTATTTTTAACTACTTAAATAAATAGTAAAAATAATTATTAACCATTAGGCTTTTTAACACTTAAGTATATTTTGTAATAAGATTAATAAATGTCACAATAACACTAATAAATAATTAATTATTTACTTAATAATAATAAAAGTGATATTTTAATGTATTTTTAATGCAATCAATTATTTTTTCATCACATTCTTTGAACATGGAGGGAGTGTGAAGTGGGAAGGAGGGAGAGATGGAGGGGAAGGAAGGATGAAAGAAAGGATAAAAAAGGTGAGGAAAGGAATGAGGAGGGGAGAGGGAACGATGGAAAGAGGGAAGGAGACGTATGGAATGAAAGGAAGGAGAGAGAAAAGATGAAGAGGGAAGGAGGGAACGAGAGAGGAAGGATATAAGGAAGGAGAGAGAGGGAGAGGAAAGAAGGGAAAGAAAAGATAAAAAAGGTAAAAGGTAAGAGGAATGGAATGAGGGAGGGACAAATGCAGAAGGAGAGGAATGAAAGGAAGGAAGAAGAAAGATAAAGGATATAAGAAAAGATGAATGAAGGGAGAGGGAGAGAAAGATGAGGGAGAGGAAGGAGGATGAAGAGAGGAAGGATATAAGGAAAAGGAAAAAAGGAATGAGAGGAGGGAATTATAAAAGGAGGAAGGGAGTGAGGAAGGAGGAGGAGGAAGGAAGGAGGTAAGGAAAGGAAGGTTTTAAGGAGGGAGTGAAGGATATGAAGGAAGGAAGGAGAATGGAGGGAGGGAAGGAGGAAGAAAGGAGGAGTGGGAGGGGAAGAAGGATGGAAAGGAAGAGGAAGGGAAGGGGGAAGGAAGGAGAGGACAAAAGGGAAGGGAAGGAGGGGGGGAGGAAAGAGAAGGAAGGAGGGAAAGAGAGGAGGGAGGAAAAGGAAGGAAGGAAGGAAGGAAGAGGAGAAGTGGAAAGAAAGGAAGGTGAAAAGGAGGAAGGAGGAGGGAGGGGATGGGGAGAGGAAAGGGAAGGGAGGGAAAGAAAGAAAGGAGGGAGAGAGGAAGGAAGGGGAAGGAAGGAGGAAAGGAAAGAAGGAGGGAAGGAAAGGAAGGAGAAGGGAAGAAGAGGATGAGAAAAGGGAAGAGTGGAAGGAGGGAAAGGAAGAAAGGAGGACCAAAGGAAAAGGAAGGAAGGAAAGGAAGGAGAGAAGTGGAGGAGGGAAGAAGGGAAGGAAAGAAGGGAATAAACAGAGGGAGGGAGGACATAAGGAAGAAAGGGAAGAAAAAGGGGGAGAAAGGAGGAAGGAAGGAAGGGAAAGTGAAAGAGAAGAGAGGAGGAGAAAGGAAGGAGAAGGGAAGGAGAAAGGGGGGAGGAGGAGGGAGGAAGAAAGGGAAGGAAGGAAGGAAGGAAGGAGAGAAGTGAGGAAGGAAGGATGGAGGAAGAAAAGGAGGAGAGGAAGAAAGAAGAGGGTGGGAAAGAAGGGGAGGAAGGAGGGGAGGGAGGAGGAGGAAGGAAGAGGGAGAAGAAGGAAGAAAAAAGGGAGGAGAAAGGGAGGAGGGACCGAAGGAAGAAAGGAGGGAGGAAGGAAAGGAAAGAAGGAAAAGGAAGAAGAGAGTGGAGAGGGAGGGAAGAGAGGAGAGGGAGAGGAGGAGAGAAAGAGAAGGAAGGAAGGAGGTGGGAAGGAGGATGAAGGGAAGGAAGGAAGAAGGAAAGGAAGGAAAGAAGGAGAGGAGAGAGAGGAAGGAGGGAGGAGAGAAGGAGAGGAGAGGGAAGAAAGGAAGGGAAAGGAGGGGAGAGGAGGAAGGAAGGAGAGGAGGAGGAAGGAAGGAAGGAGAGAGAAGGAAGGGAGGAGGGAGGAGAGAGAAGGAGGAGGGAGGGAGGAGGAGGAAAGAAGGAAGGAAGGAAGGAAAAGGGAAGGAAAAAGATGGAAGAGAGGAGGGGAGGGAGGGGAGAAGAAGAGAGAAAAGGGAAAGAAGGAAAGGGAAGGAAGGAAGGGGAAGAGAGGAGGAAGAGAGGAGGGAGGGAGAAGGAAGGAAGAAAGGAGGGTAGGGAAAGGAAAGAAAGAAGGAAGGAGAGAGGAGAGAGAGAGGAGGGAAGGATGGAGGGAAGGAAGGATGAAGGATGAAGGGGAGGAAAGGAGGGAAGGAGGGGGAAGGAGGGGAAGGAGGAAGGGAAGGAGGAAGGAGGAGGAAAGGAAGGAGGGAAGGAAGGAAAAGGGAAGGAGAGAAGAAGAAAGAAGGAAGGAAGGAAGGATGGAGGAGGGAGAGGAAGGAAAGAAAGGAAGGAAGGAAGGAGGAAGGAAAAGAAAGGGAAGGAAAAGAAGAAAGGGAGGGAGGGAGGGAGGGAGGAAAGGGGAAGAAAGGAAGAAGGAGGAAGGGGAAGAGGGAGGGAGGGGAAGGGGAGAAGGAAGGAAGGGAGGAGGAAGGAAGAAGAAGGAGAAAGGAGGGGGAGGATGGAAGGGAAGGAAGGAGGGAGGGAAGGAGAAGGAAGGAAAGGAAGGAAAGGAAGGAAGGAAGGAAAGGAGAAGAAGGAGGAAGGAGAGAAAGGAAGGAGAGGAAGGAAAAAAGGAAGGAAAGGAAGGGAAGGAAAATGGAAAAAAGGAATAGGGAGGAAGAAAAGGAAGGAAGGAAAGGAAGAAGGAAGGAGGGAAGAAGAAAGGAAGGAGGAAGAAGGAAGAGAGAGGAAGAGGGAAAGAAAGAAGGAGGAGGGAAGGGGAGGAAGGAGGGGAAAAGGAGGAAGAAGAAGGGAGAGGAAGAGGAGGAAGAAGGAGAGAAAGGAAGGAAGGAAGAGGAGGAGAAGAAGGAAGAAGGGAAGGAAGGAGGAAGGAAGGAAGGAGGGAGGAGGAAGAAAGGGAAGGAAGAGAGAGGAAGGGAGGAGAGAGGAAGGAAGGAAGAAGGAGGAAAGGAAGGAGGAGGGGAGAGGAAGAGGAGGGGAAGGAAGGAAGGGGAAAAGAATGGAGGAAAGAGGAAGAAGAAAGGAAGAGGAGAGGAAGGAAGAGGAAGGAAAGAAGAGAAAGAGGGAAGGAGGGAGGAGGGAAAGAGGAGGAGGAAGGAAGGAGGAAGGAAGGAGGAAGGAAGAAGGAGAGGGAAGGAAGAGGAAGGAAGGAAGGAGGAGGGAAGGAGGGAGGGAAGAAAGGAGGGGGGAGAAAGGAGAGGAAGGGGAGGAAGGAAAGGAAGGAAGGAAGGAGAAGGAGGAAGGGAAGAAGGAGGGAAGGAAGGAGGAAAGGAAGGAGGAAGGAGGAGGAGGAAGGGAGGGAGGAAGAAGGAAGGAGGAGAAGGAAGGAAGGGGGGAGGAAGGAAAGGAAGGGGGAGGAAGAGGAGGGAAGAGGGAAGAAGGAGAAGGAGAAGGAGAAAGAAGAAGGAAGGAAGGGAAGGAGGGAGGAGGAAGGAGGAAGGGAGGAAGAGGAGGAAGAGGAGGAAGAAGGAAGGAGGGAGGAAGGAGGAAGAAGGAAAGGAAGGAAAAAGAGAGGAAGGAAAGGAAGAGAGAAGGAAGGAGGAGAGGAAGGAGGAAGGAGAGGAAGAGGGAGAGGGAGGAAGGAGGGAGGGGAAGGAGGAGGAAGGAGGAGGAGAGGAGGAAGGAAGGAAGGAAGGAAGGAAGGAAAGGAAGGAAGAGAGGAGGAGGAAGGGGAGGAAGGAGGAGGGAGAAAGAAGGAGGAAGGAAGGAAGGGAGAAGGAGGAAGGAAGAAGGAAAGGGAAAGAAGGAAGGAAGGAAAAGGAAGGAAGGAAGGAAGAAAGAAGAAGGAGGGAAGGAAGGGAAGGAGGAGGAAGAGAGGAGGAAGAGGAAGAAGGGAAGGAAGAAAGAAGGAAGGAAGAGGAAGGAGAGGAAGAGGAAGGAAGAAGGAAGAGGAAGAGGAAGGAAGGAGGAGGAAAGGAAGGAGGAAGAGAAGGAGGAAGAAGAAGGAAGGAAGGAGAGGAAGGAAGGAAGGAGGGAAGGAAGGAAAGGAAGGAGGGAGGGAAGGAAGGAAAGGAAGAAGGAAGGAGAAGGAAGGAAGGAGAGGGAGGGAGAGAGAAAGGAAGAAGGAGAAGAAGGAAAGGGAAGAAGGAAGGAGAAGGAAGAAAAAGAGAAGGAAGGAAAAAGGAGGAAGGGAAGGAAGAGAGAGGGAAAGGAGAGAAGGAGGAGGAAAGGGAGGAGGGAGGAGGAAGGAAGGAAGAAAGGAGAGAAGGAGAGGAAGGGAAAGGAGGAAGGAAGGGGAAAGGAAGAGGAGAGAGAGGAGAGGAGGAAGAAAGGAGAGGAAGGAAAGGGAGAGGGAGGAAGGGAAAGGGAGGAAGGAGAAGGAAGGAAGAGAGGAAGAAGGAAGGAGAGAGGGAAGGAGGAGGAGGGAGAGGAAGGGGAGGAGGAAGGAGGGGAGAAAGAGGAGGAAAGGGAAGGAAGGAAAGAAAGGAGGAAGGAGGAAGGAGGGAGAGAAGGAAAGGAAGGAAGGAAGAGGAAGGAGGAAGGAAGGAGGAGGAGGAGGAAGGAAGGAGGAAGGAGAGAAGGAAGGAGAGAGAGGAAGGAAGGAGAGGAAGAAAGGAGGGAAGAGAGAGGAAGGGAAGGAAGGAAGGAAGGAGGAAGAAGGAAGGAAAGAAGGAGGAAGAGGGAGGGAAGGAAGAAGGAAGAGAAGGAGGAAGGAAGGAAGGAGGAAGAAGGAAGGAAAGAAGGAGGAAGGAAGAAAGGAGGAAGGAAGGAAGAGAGGGAGAGAAGGAAGGAAGAAAAGGAGGGAGGGAGGAAGAAGGAAGGAGGAGGAGGAGGAAGAAGAAGAGAAGAAGGAGAAGGAAGGAAGGAGAAGGAGGAAGAAAGAGAAAAGAAAGGGAGGAAGGAGGAAGGAGGAAGGAGGGAGAGGGAGGAAGGAGGAGGGAGGGGAGGAAAAGGAAGGAGGAAGGAGGAAAGAGGAAGAGAAGGAGAGGAAGAGGAGGAAGGAAGGGAAGAAGGAAGGAAGAGGAAGAAGGAAAAGGAAGGAAAGGAAGGGAAGGAGGAAGGAAAAGGAAGGAAGGAAGGAAGGAAGGGAGGAGAAAAAGAGAAGAGAAGAAGGAAGGAAGGAAGGGAAGGAAGGAAGGAAGGAAGGAAGGAAGAGAAAGGAAGGAAGGAAGGAAGGAGAGGAGGAGGAAGGAGGAAGAGAAGGAAGGAAGGAAGGAAAGGAAGGAGAGGAAAGAGGAAGGAAGAAGGAGAGAGGGAAGAGAGGGAGGAAAGGAGGAGGAGAAGGAAGGAGAAAGGAGAGGGAAGGAAAAAGGAGGAGGAAGGGAGAGGAAGGAAGAAAGAAGAGGAAAGAGAAGGGAGGAGAAGAAGAAAAGGAAGGAGAGGAGAAGGAGGAGGAAAGGAGAAGGAAGGGAGGAAGAGAAAGAAGAGAAGAGAGGAAGGAGGAAAGGGAAAAAGGAAGAAAAAGGGAGAAGAGAAGGAAGGAGGAAAGGAAGGGAAGGGAGGAAAGGAAGGAAGGAAGGAGGGAAGGAGGAGGAGGAGGAAGAAAGGGAATGAGAAGAGAGGAGGGAAGGAGGAGGAGGAGGAGGGAGGAGGAAGAAGGAGGAAGGAAAGGGAAAAGGAAGGAAGGAAGGAAGGAAGGAATGAGGGAAGGAAGGAAGGAGAAGAGGAGGAAGGAGGGAAGGGAAGAAAGGAAGAAGGGGAAGAAAAGGAAAGAGGAGGAAGGAAAAGGAAAGAAGGAGGAAGAGAGAAGGAGGAAGGAAGAGAGAAGGAAAGAAGGAAGAAGAAAGGGAAGAAGGAGGGAAGGGAGGAAGGAAGGAAGGAGAGGAGAGAGGAAGGAAGGAAAGGAAGAAGAAGGAAGGGAAGAGAAAGGAAGAAGGAAAGGAGGGGAAAGGAAGGAAGAAGAGGAAGAAAGGAAGAAGGAGGAAGGAGGAGGAGAGGAGGAAGGAAGGAGGAAGGAAGGAAGGAGGAGGAGGAAGGAGGAGAAGGAAGGAGGGAAAGGAGGAGGAGGGAAGGAAAGGAAAGGAAGGAAAAGGGAGGAGGAGGGAAGGAAGGAATGAGGGAAGGAAGAGAAGGAAAGAAGGAAGAGGAAGGAGGAAGGAAGAAGAGAGGAAAGGAAAGGAGGAGGGAGGAAGGAAGGAAGGAAAGGAAGAGGAAGGAAGGAGGAGGAAAGAAAAGGAAGGAGAAGGAAGGGAGGGAGAGAGAAGGAAGGAAGAGAGGAAGGAGGGAGAGGATGGAGGAGAGGAGGAAGGAAAAGGAGGAGGAAGGAAGGAAGGAGGGAGGGGAAGGAAGAAGGAGGAGGAGAAGGAAAGAAGGAGGAAGAGAAGAAGAGGAGGAGAGAAGAAAGAGGAAGGAGGGAAGAGAAGGAAGGAAGGAAGGAGAGGAAGGAGGAAGGAAGGAAGGAAAGGAAGGAAGGGAGGAGGAGAAAGGAGAAGGAGGGAGAAGAAGGAAGGAGAAAGAAGGAGGGAGGGAAGGAAGGAAGGGAGAGGAAGGAAGGGAAGGAGAGAAGGAAGGAGAAGGAAAGAAAGGAGAGAAAAGGAGAGGGAAAGAGGGAGAAGAAAGGAAAGAAGGAAGAGGAGGAAGGAAGGATAAAGGAAGAGAAGAAGGAAGAAGGAAGGAAGGAAGGAAGGAAGGAAGGAAGGAAGGAAGGAGAGGAAGGAGAGAGGAGGAAGGAAGAGAGAGGAAGAAAGGAGAAAGGAGGGAGAGAAGAGGAGGAAAAGAGGAGGAGGAAGGAGGGAGGAAGAAGAAGAGGAGGAGGAGGAGAGAAGAAGAAGGAAGGAGAGGAGAGGAAGGAAGGAGAAGGAAGGAGAAGAAAGGAAGAGGAGGAAAAAGAAAGGAGGGAAGAAAGGAGAGGAGGAAGGGAAGGAAGGAGGGAAGGAAGGAGGAGGAGAGAAGGAGGAAGAAGGAGGGAAGGAAGGAAAGGAGGAAAAGGAAAGAAGGAAAAAGAAGGGAGGAGGGAGGGAAGGAAGGGAGGAGGAGGAAGGAAGGGAAGAAAAGAGGAAGGAGAAGGAGGGAAGAGGAGAGGAGGAGGAGAAAGGAGGAGGAGGAAGGAAAAGGAGGAAGGAAGGAGGAAGGAAGGAAAGGAAGAGAAGGAGGAAGGAAAGAAGGGAGAAGGAGGAATGAAGGAAGGAGGGAGGAGGAGAAGGAGGGAGGAGAAAGGAAAGAGAGGAAGGGGAGGGAAGGAGAAGGAGGAGAGGAAGAGGAGGAGAAGAGAAGAAGAAGGGAGGGAGGAAGGAAGGAAGGAAAGGAGAGGAGGAGGAAGGAAGGAGGAAGGAAGGAAGGAGAAGAGGAAGGAAAGGAAGAGAGGAAGGAAGAAAAAGGAGGGAGGAAGGAAAGGAGAGGAAGGAGGAGGAAGGGGAGGAGGAGAAGAGGAAGAGGAAAAGAAGAGAAGGGAGAAGGAAGGAAGGAGGAAGAAGGAGGAAGGAGGAAGGAGGAAGAAAGAAGGATAAAAGAAAAGGAAGAAAAAAGAAGGAATAATGGAAGGAGGAGAGGAAGGAGAGGAAGGAGGAGAGGAGAAGAAAAGGAGGAAGAGGGAGGGAGGAGGGAGGAAGAGAAAGGAGGAGGAAGAAAGACAAAGGAAGAGGAAAGATGAAGGAGGAAGGGAGGAGGAAGAGAGGAAGGAAAGGAAAAGGAAGAAGGGGAAGGAAGGAAGGAAGAGGAGAAAGGAAGGAGGAAGGAAGGGAAAGAGGAGGAGAGGAGAGGAGGAAAGGAAGGAGGGAGGGAGGAGGAGGGGAGGAAGGAGGGAAGGAGGAGAGGAAGGAAGGAGGAAGAGAAGGAGGGAGGGAAGGAGGAAGGAGAAGAGAGGAAGGGAGGAAGGAGGAGAAAGGAGAGAAGGAAGGAGAAGAAGGGAAGGAAGAGAAGGAGGAGAAGAGAAGAGAGAGAGGGAAGAGGAGGAGAAGAGAAGGAGGGAAAAAAAGGGAGGGGAGGAAAAGGAAGAAAGGAGGAAGAAAAGAGGGAGGAAGGAGAGAGAAAGGAGAAGGAAAGAGAAGGAGGAAGGAAGGAGGGAAGAAGGGGGAAGGAAGGAATGGAGGAAGGAGGAGAGAAGAGAGAGGAGGAGGAAGGGGGAGAAGGAGAGAGGAGGAGGAAGAGAGGAGAGGGAGGAGGGAGAGGAAGGAAAGGGAGAAGAGGAGAGGAAGAAGGAAGAAGCAAGAAGAGGAGGAAGGAAGGAGAGGGAGAAGGAAGAAGGGAGAAGGGAGGAGGAAGAAAAGAAGGAAGGAGAGGAGGAAGGAAGGAAGGAAGGAGGGTAGGAAAGAAGGGAGGAGGAGGGGAGGATGGATGGAAGGATGGAGGGAGAAAGAGAGGAGAAGGGAAGGAAGGAAGAGGGAGGGAAGGAAGGAAAGGAAGGAAGGAGGAGGAAGGAAGGAAGGGAAGGAAGGAAGGAAGAGAGAAAGGAAGGAGGAGGAAGAGGGAAGGGAAGAGAGGGAAGAAGGAGGAATGAGGAGGAGGAAAAGAGGAAGGAAGAGAAGGAAGGAAGGAAGGAAGGAAGGAAGGAGGAGGAAGAGGAAGGAGGGAGGAAGGAAGGAAGGGAAGGAAGAAGGAAGGAAGGAAGGAGGAAAAGGAAGAAAAAGAAAGGAGGAAGGAAGGAAGGAAGGAATGAGAGAGGAAGGAGGAGGAGAAGTGAAGAGAAGAAGGAGGAAGGAAAAGGAAGAAGAAAAAAGGAGGAAGGAAGGGAGGAAGGAGAAGAAGGAAGAGAATGAAGGAAGAAGAGGAGAGGTGAGAAAGGAAGAGGAGGGAGGAAGGAGGGAAGGAGGAGGAGAGAGAGAAGGAGGAAGGAAGGAAGAAGAGGGAAGGAAGGAAGGAGGTTAGGAAGGAGGAAGGAGGAAGGAAAGGAAGAAAGGAAGGAAGGAAGGAAAGGAAGGGAGAAGGGAGGAGGAGGAAAAAAGAGAGAAAGGAGGAAGGAAGGAAGAAAGGAGAGGAAGGAGGAAGGAAGGAAGGAGAGGAGGAAGAGGAAGGAGGGAGGAGGGAAGAGAAGAAGGAAGGAAGGGAGGAGGGGAAGGAGAGGAAGGAAAGAAGGAAGGAAAAAGGAAGAGGAGAAGGATGAAGGAAGGATGTGAGATGAAAAGAGGAAAAAGGAGGAAGAGAGAGAAAGAAGGAAGGAAGGAAGGGAAGGAGGAAGGAAGGAAGGAAGGAGAAGGAAGAAGGGAGAGGAGAGGAAGGAAGGATGGGGGAAGGGAGGAGGGAAGGAGGAAAGAGGAGGAAGAGAGAGAGGAAGGAAAGAAAGGAAGGAAGGAAGGAAGGAAGGATGAAGGAAGAGGAAGGAAGGAAGGAGGGAAGGATGTAAGAAAGGAGGAAGAGAGGAAAGAAGGAGGAAGAAGAGGAGGAGGGAAGGAAGAAAGAAGGGAAGGGAAGGTGGAAGGAAGGAAGGAATGAAATTAAGATGAGGGAGGGAAGGAAAGAGAAGGAAGGATGGAGAGGAAGAAGGAGAGGAAGGAAGAAGAAGAGAAGGAAGGAAGGAAAGAAGGAGGAGGAGGAAGAAGGAAAAGGAAGGAAAGAGAGGAAGAGAGGAGGGAAGGAATGGAATGGAAGAGGAATAAGAGGAAGGAAGAAAAGAGAGAGGAAGTGAGAGATGCAAAAGAAGGGAGAGGGAGGTAAGGGAGGGAGGAGAGGAGAGAGGAGGAGGAGGATGGATGGATGGAAGGAGGGAAGAAGAGAGGAAAGAAGGAAGGAGGAAGGAGGTAGGAAGGGAAGAAGAGAGGAAGATGGAGGGAAGAGGAAGGAAGAGGAGGAAAAAAGGATGGAAGAAGGGAATGAAGAAAGGGAAGAAAAAAGAGAGAAGAGGAGTGGGGAAGGAGAGGAAGAAGGAAGGAGGAAGGAGGAAAGGGGAGGAGGAAGGGAAGGAGGAGGAAGGAGAGAGGAAAAAGGGGAAGGGATGGAGAGGGAAGGGGAGGGAAGAAGAAGAAGGAGGAGGAGGAAGGAAGGAGGAGGGAAGGAAGGAAGAAGGAAAGGAGAGGGAAGGAAGGAAGAAGGAAGGAAGAGAAGGAAAGGAAGAGAAAGGAAAGGAAGAGAGAAGGAGGAGGAAGGAAAAGGAAGGAAGAGAGAAGGAAGGAAGGAAGAAAGGAAGGAGGAAGGAAGGAAGGGAGGAGGAAGGAAGAAAAGGAAGGAAAGGAAGAAGGGAGAGAGGGAAAGAGAGAGAGAAGGGTAGGATGGATGGAGAAGGAAAGGAAGAGGGATGAAGAGAAGGGAGAGAGATGTAAAGACAAAGAGGAGAGGAGGTAGGAGGATGGAGAAGAAGTGAAAGAAAGAAGGAATGGAAAAGGAAGAAGGAAGGAGGAGAGGAAGGAAGGACAAATGAAAGGATGGAAGGGGAATGGATGAGATGGAAGGAATGGGAGAGATGAAAAGGAGGAGAAGAAGGAAGAAAGGAAGGAAGGAGAAGGAGGAAAAGAGGAAGGAAGGAGGAAGGAAGAAGAGAGGAGGAAGGAGGAAGGAAGGAAGAGAAGGAAGGAAAGGAGAGGAGGATGGAGGAAGGAAGGAGGAAGGAAAGGAAGGAAGAGAGGGAAGGAAGGAGGAGGAGATAATGGAAAGATAGGAAAAAGAGGGAAGGAATGGATGGAGGAAGAAGGAGAGGAGGAAGGATGTAAGGAAGAGAGAGAAAGAAGGAAAAGGAGAGAGAGAGGGAAGAGAGGAAGGAAGGAGGAAGGGAGGAAGGGAGGAAGGAGGGAGGGAAGAAGAGATGGAAAGAAGGAAGGAGGAGGTAGGGAAGAGGAAGGATAGGAGGAAGATGGAAGGAAGGAAAGGAATGGAGAAGGAGAGGAAGGAAAGGAAAAAAGAGAGAGGGTGGGTAGGAGAAGGAAAAGAAGGAGGGAGGGAGTAAAGGAGGAAGGAAAGGAGGAGGAGGGAGGGAAGGAGAGAGGAAGGAATGGAAGGAAAGGAAGGAGAGGAGGAAAGACAGGGGGAGAGGAGGAAGGAAGGATGGAGAAGAAGGAAAAGGGATGAAAAGAGAGTAGGAAGGAAGAAGAAGGATGGAGAAGGAAGGAAGAAGGAAGGAAAATGAAGGAGGAGGAAGAAAGGAAGGGAGAAAAATGGAAGGAAAGGAGGAAGAGAAAGGAAGAAAAAGAGAGAGGGTGAAGGGGTGGAAAGATATGAAATAAGGTGGGAGGGAGTGAAGGAAGAAAGGAGAAGGAAGAAGGAAGAAAGGAAGGAGAAGAAGGAGGGAAGGGAGGGAAAGAAGGAGAGAGGAAAGAAGGAGGGAGAGGGAGGATGGATGGAAGGAGAAATGAAGGAGAGGGATGAAAGGGAGGTAGGTAGAAAGAAGGAAGGAGAGAAGGAAGGAAGAAAGGAAGGGTAGGAAGAGAGGGAAGGAATGAAGGAAGGGGAGAAGGAAGGAAGGAAGAGGAGAGGGAGGAAGGAAGGAGAGGAAGAATGAAGGATGAAGAAAAGGGAGAGAGGAAGAGAGGAGGAAGGAAGAAGAAAGAGGAAGGAAGGAAGGAAGGAGGAAGGAAGAGAAGGAAGGAAGGAAGGAAGTATAGAAGGAAGGAAAAAAGGAAGGAAGGAGGGAAGAGGGGAGATGGAAGGAAGGAAAGGAGGGAGGGGAAGGAGGGAGGGGGGAGGAGGGAAGGAGGAAGGAAGAAAAAAAGAGAGGAGTGGGAGAAAGAAAGGATGAGAGAAGAAAAAAAGGAGGGAGGGAATGAGAAGAGAGGGAGGAAGGATGAAGGGAAGGGAGGAGGAAGAGAAAAAGAGGGAGGAAGGAAGGAAAGGGAAGAGAGGGAAAAAGGGGAGGAGGAAGGGAGGAAAGGAAGGAAAGGATGAAAGGAAGGAAGAAAGGGAGAGGGAAGGAAAGGAAAGAAAAGAAAGAGGAGGAAGGAGGAGAGGAAGGGAAGGAAGAGAGGAGAAGGAGAGGAAAGAAGAAAGGGAGGGAGGGAGGGAAGTGGGGGAAAATGGGGAGAAGGAGGAAGGAAGAAAGAAAGGAAGAGGGAAGGAGGAAGGAGAGGAGGGAAAAATGGATGGGAGAGGGGAAGTAGAGAAGGAAGGAAGAATGAAGGAAGAGGATGGATGGGAAGGAGGGAGGGAGGAAGAGAGAGAAAGAAGGAAGGAGGAGGGAGGAAGGGAAGGAGGGTAAATGAAGAAAGGGAGGGAATGAGGGAATAAAATAGAGAGGGTGTGTGGAGAGAGTGCAAAGGAAGGAGGAGGAAAAAAGGAAAAAAGGAGGGATAGAAGGAATAGATGGAAGATGGGGAGAAGAAGGATGAAGAAGAGGGAAGGAGGGAGGGATATATGGAAGGACAAAGGATAAAGAGAGGGAAATAAGGAATGGAAGAAAAGGAGAGATGGAAAGGAGAGGAAGGAGAGGATGGTAGGATGGATGGAGAGGAGGAGAGGGAATCATGGAAGGAATGAAGGAAGGGGGTGGAGTGGAAGGAGGGGGGAGGAAGAGAGTGAAAGAAGGAAGGAGGGAGGGAATGGAAGAAGATAGGGAAAGGGAGGGAGAGAAGGAAAGGTAGGATGAAGGAAGAAGGGAGGGAAGGGAAGGAAGGAAGGGAATGAGAGAGAAGAAAATAGAGAGGGTGGGGGGAGAGTGTAAAGGAATGTAGGAGGAGCAAAGGAAAAAAAGGAGGGAGATAAGGAATGGAAGGAAGATGAGAGAGGGAAGGATGAAGGAAGGAGGAATGATAGATTCAAGGATGATGAAAAGGAGGAAGAGATGGAAATGAGGAGGGAAGGGAAGAATAGAAGAAGGGGGAGGGATGAAGGAAGAAAGGAGAGGAGGCAAGGATGGAAATTAGGAATGAGAAATGGAATGGAAAAGAGAGAGGGTGGAAGGAGAGTGGAAGGAAGGAGGGAGTGAAGGAAGAAAGGAAGGATGGAGGAGGAGGAGGAACAATGGAAGGAAGAGAGGGAGGGAAAGGATGGATGGAGAGGAAGGGAGGTAGGGAAGGGATGAAGGAATGAAAAGGAAGAGGAAGGAGGGAGGGAAGGAGGAAGGAGGACAGAGAAGGAGGGGAGGAAAGGATTGAAGGAAGGAAATGTGAAAGTGAAGAAATGAGATAGGGTGGCTAGGAGAGTGTGAAGGAAGGTGAGAGAGATGAAGGAATAAATAAAGGAAGGATGGAGGAGGAGGAGGAGGAATGGGAAGGAGGAAGGGAGAGAGGAAAAGGAAGGGAGAGGAGGGGAGAAGATGGATGGAGGAAGGAGGAAGAAAAGGAAGGAATGAAGAAGAGGGAAGGAAGGAAGGAAGGAAGGAAGAAGGGAGGGAGGAGGAGAAAGGGAAGGATAGGAGGAAGAGTGAGGGAGGGAAGGAAGGAGAGGAAGGAAGAATGGAGGGAGGAGGGGAGGGAGGAAGGAAGAAGAAAAAGGGGAGAGGGAAAGGAAGGAGGGAGAGGAGGGTAGGATGGAGGAAAGAGAGGGAGTTAGGTAGGAAGGAATTAAGGAAGAGGGATGGATGGAAGGAAGAAGGAGGGATGAAGAGAGGGAAATAAGGAAGGAGTGTGAGGGAAGGAAGGAAGGATAGTAGGAAGAGATAGGAAGGGAAGGAAGGGATGAAGAAGTGAGGGGAGGAAGCATGGAAGGAAAGGAGAGAGAGGAAGAAAAGAGAGATGGTAGGTGGGAAAGTGCAAAGGAAGGTGGGAATGAGCAAAGGAGGAAAAGGAGGAGGGAAGGAATGGAAGGAAGATGATGGAGGGAAGGAGGGTATGATAGATGAAAGGAGGAAGGAAGGAAGAATGGAAAGAAGAAAGGAAGAGGAGGGAAGGGAAGGAGAGGATAGGAAGGAAGGAGGAGGGAAGGGATGAAGGAACAAAGGAGGGAGGGAGGATGGAAGGAAGGAGTGAGAAAGGGAAGACAAGAGAGAGGGTGCAAGGAGAGTGTGAAGGAAGGTAAAGAAGAAAAAGAAATGAAAAGGAGGAAAAAGGGAGGAATGGATGGAGAGGAGGGAGGAAGTAAAGGAATGAAGAGGGATGGATAAGAGGGAAGGAGGGAGGTAAGAAAGGGATGAAGGAACAAAGGAGGAAGGAAGGAGGATGGAAGGAAGGAAGAAAAGAGAGAGGGTGGCTAGGAGAGTGTGAAGGAAGGGAGGTGAAGGACAAAAGAAAGAAAGGGGAGGAGGAGGGAGGAATGGAAGAGGAGAGAGGAGAGAGGAGAGGAAGAGGAGAGAGGAGAGGGTGGAAGAGAGGGAGGGAGGAAAATGAAGGAAGAGGGATGGAAAGGTAGATAGGAAGAAGGGAGGGGAAGGAAGGGAGGAAAGGAGAAAAAGAGGAGGAGGAAGGATGGAATGAAGGGAATGATAAAGTGAAGGAAAGAGAAGAGAAGGGTGGTAGGAGAGTGTGAAGGAAGGGAAGTAAAAAAAGGAAGGAGGGAGGAGGGGAGGAGGAGGAGGAAGGGAGAGAGGGAAAGGAAGGAGGGAGACGATGGTAGGAATGGAGGAAGAGAGAGGAAAGGAAGGAGGAAGGAGGAAGAAGGGATGGGAAGGAAGTGAGGGTGGGAGGGAAAAATGAAAGGAGGTAGGGAATGAAGAAATGGAAGGAATGAAAGAGAGGAGGAAGGAGGAAGAGGGTGAGAGGAAGGGGAGAGAGAGGGAATGAAGGAATGGAAGGAAGGGAGAGAGGAAAGGAGGCATGGAGAAAGAAGAGAAGGGAGAAAGGAGAGGGGGAAGGAAGGAGGAAGAAAGAGGAAAAGGAAGAGGAAGGGAAAAGGAAGGGATGAATGAAGAATGGAGGGAGGGATGGATGGAAAGGAGGGAATGAGATAGAGAAGAAAATAGAGAGGGAAGGAGGAGAGTTCGAAGGAAGGTGGGAAGAGGGAGGGAAGGAAAGAAATGAGAATGAAGAATGGAGGGAGGGAGGAGGGATGGCTAGGAGAGTGTGAAGGAAGGTGAAGTAAAAAAAGAAGGAGGGAGGGAGGAGGAGGAATGGAAGGGGAGAGAGGGAAAGGAAGGAGGGAGACGAGGGTAGGAATGGAGGAAGAGGAATGGAAGGGAGGAAGGAAGGAAGAAGGGATGGGAAGGAAGTGAGGGTGGGAAGGAAAAAAATGAAAGGAGGTAGGGAATGAAGAAATGGAAGGAATGAAAGAGAGGGGAGGAAGTGAGGAAGAGGGTGAGAGGAAAGGAGAGAGAGGGAATGAAGGAATGGAAGAAGGAATGAGAGAGGAAGGAGGAAGAGGGAGAAAGAGAGAGAAGGGGAGAAAGGAAGAGGGGGAAGTGAAGGATAGTAGGAAGAGGGAGGGAAGGGAAGGAAGGGATGAATGAAGAATGGAGGGAGGGATGGATGGAAAGGAGGGAATGAGACATGGAAGAAAATAGAGAGAAAGTCGATGGGAGAGTTCGAAGGAAGGTGGGGGAGGGAGGGAAGGAAGGAAGGGATGAATGAAGAATGGAGGGGAGGGATGGATGGACGAGGAGGGAATGAGAGAGTGAAGAAAATAGAGAAGAGGTCATGGGAGAGTGCGAAGGAAGAAAGGAAGGAGTGAAGGAGGGAAGGAGGGAGGAAGGAGGAGGGAATGAGAGGAGGGGAAGGAAGAGAAGAGAGGGAGGAGAGGGAAGAAAAGAGATGGTGTGAGGGACTGAAGGAAGAAAGGAGGGTAGGATAGAGGGAGAGAGGGAAGGAAGGATGAAGAGACAAAGGGAGGGGAAAGAGCGAGGAAGGATGGTAGGATGGATAGAAGGAGGGAGGGAGGAAGAGATGGAAGGAAGGAAGGAAGAGGAAGGGAAGTGAAGGATAGTGGTAAGAGGGACAGAGGGATGCATGAATAAGGGAGGAGGAGGGAATGAGAAAGGAAGAAAATAGAGAGGGTCGGTGGTGGAGTGCAAATGAAGGTGGGAGGGAGACAAGGAAGAAAGGAGGGAGTGAAGGAGGGAAGGAAGGAAGGGACGTATGAGAAGGAAGGAATAGAAGGAAGGTAGGAGAGAGTGAGAGAGGGAAGGGAAGGATGGAGGGGAGGAATGGAAGGAGGGTAGGATGGATGAAATGAGGGAGGGAGGAACAGAGGGAAAGAAGGAAGGAGGAAGGGAAGGGAAGGAAGGTATGGAGGGAGAGGAGGGAAGGATGGAGGAATAGAATGAGAGAGGGAAGAAAGAGAGAGAGTGGGAGGGAGAGTGAAGGAAGGTGGGAGGGAGTGAAGGAAGAAAGGAGGGAGGGAAGGAATGGAAGGAAGATGAGGGACAGAGGGAGGGAAGGAGGGTGGGATGTATGGAAGGAGGAGGGAGGAATAGAGGGAAAGAAGGAAGGAGGTAGGGAAGGGAAGGATAGTATGAATATGGAGAGAAGGGAAGGAATGGATGAAGTAAGAAAGGAGGCAAGGGAAGGATGGAAGGAAGGGAATGAGAAAGGCAAGAGAAGAGAGAGGGTGGCTAGGAGAGTGTGAAGGAAGGTGGGACAGAGTGAATGAAGAAAGGAGGGAGTTAAGGAAAGGAGGGAGGAGAGGGGAGGTATGGAAGGAAGGGAGAGGAGGGTATGATGGATGGAGAGGAAGGAGTTAGGGAAAGAATGGAGGAAGATGGATAGAGGGTAGGGTGAATGGAAAGAGGGAGGGAGGAAGAGAGGGAAAGAAGGAAGGAGGAGGGAGGGAAGGGAGGGAAGGAGGAAGAAGGGATGGGAGGGAAGGGAAGGAATGAGAGGGAAGAAAAGAGAGAGGGTGGATGGGAGAGTGCAAAGGAAATTGGGAGGACCGAAGTAAAAAAGGAGGGAGTGAAGGAATGGAAGGATTATAATGGAGGGAAAGATAGAGGGAAGGAGTTAGGATAAATGGAAGGATGGAAGGAGGAAGAGAGGGAAAGAAGGAAGGAGGAGAGAGGGAAGGGAAGGATAGTAGGAAAAAGGGGGAAGGGAAGAAATGGATGAAGGAAGAAAAAGGAGGAGGGAAGGATGGAATAAAGGGAATGAGAATGGGGGAAAAAAGAGAGGGTGGTTGGGAGAGTGTGAAGGAAGGTGGGATGGAGTGAAGGAAGGAAGGAGGAAGGAGAGGGGAGTAATGGAAGGAAGTGGAGAGAGGGAAAGGAAGGAGGGAGAGAGGAGGGTAGGATGGATGGAGAGGGAGGGAGACAAGGAAGGAATTAAGGAAGAGGGATGAATGGGAGGTAGGTAAGAAGAAGGGAGGGGAAGGAGGGAGGAAAAGGGGATATGAAGGACAAATGAAAGGAGGTAGGAATTAAGGAATGAAAATAATGGGGAGAGGTAAGGACGGAGGGAAGAAAGGAAAAGGGGGAGAGGGAGGGAAGGGAGAGGAAGGAAGGGATGAAAATCATGAAGGAAGAATGGAGGGAAGGAAAGAAAAATGAAAGGAGGTTAGGAGTGAAATGATGGAAGGATGAAGAAGAGAGAGGGAAGGAAGGAAAGAATGAAAAAATGAGGTAGTTAAGGAAGGAAGGGAAGAGTGAAGGGAGGGAGGGGAGGGGAAGATGAAAGGAAAGAGGAAATGAAAGAATGAAGGAAAAAAGGATATAATGAAGGAAGGAATGGAAGGAGGTAGGAAGGAGTGTTAGGTTGTGAAGTTGAATTGCTTCAAAGATTGAATGTTTTACATGTTATTGGTTTTGACAATAACCAAACATCAGTAAGGGCTAATCGACGTCTGGTCACTCGAGTTAGGAAAAGTAACCCATGCCTGGTCGTGGCTAATCAAGGCGTCATTACCCAGTCAAGGAAAGTAATCTACACCGGGTCGAGGATAACCGGTGTCGGTCAGGTTAACCGACATCGATTACCTACGAGAAAGTTTTAATTAACTCTCGGGAATTAAATCTATTTTTAGCATTAAAGTAGATTTATTAGATGTAATTGCATGGCTAAGTGCCCTAAGTTTATAAACGACTATATAAGCATAAAATCTAGGGTTTAGAAAGAGAATTAAGAGAAGGATTGAATTAGATCCTTAATTCTCCTAGATTGAGAGGATGAAGACAAAGAAGAAGAAGAAGAGAAAGAAAGAACATGTTACATGAAGACAGAGTCTCCATGGAAAGGAGATGGACAGAAGGAAATAACAGGTACATCTGAATGGTGAGAAGAGGGTAACATCTTCTACTATATTTTCTTTGTATAGTTATTGTCTCATTATAATGGCTTCGTATAGTATGTAAAGCACATAGAGTTTCTTCTTGTAGATCCACATGTTGGTGAGATCTTTTATTATAGATCTATGAGATCTAGTCTTGTATGTAGATCCATGAGATCATATTGTATTGTTGGTCCATGTAGATCTAGATATTATAGAGGAGGTTGTCTTCATGTTTACACAAAGTTATGCAAAGTGATGGAGAGACATACTTACTTCTTAGTGCATAGTTATAGTTACACATATGGTAGACCCATGTGAGAGGTCTTGATTGCAGATCCACAAAGAACTTGGTAGCAGTTCAAAGATGCAGTAGTTCCTGGTTATGTGAGATCTGTTGGTGGTGTTTGGAGGCACAATTGTAGTGTACTCATGGAGATCCGTTTAGAGATCTAGAGGAGAGGAGATACTCTTGGAGAGATGTATTGTACTCTTGTATTAAAGAGTTGGTTTGTACTCTTGTTATATTATATATATGAGATCTCTATCTTTGGTGGATGTAGCCCACATTGGGTGAACCACAAGTACATGTTGTGTTATGTGTGTGTACTTTGTTTTGATTTGGATTATTCTAGTTTATACTTCCACTGCTGTAGATTTTGGGGAATTGTTTAGATCACGTGTGCATGATTTTGTTTGTTATTAAATCATAACACTATTCGCAGTCTCAAATTCCCAACAAATGGTATTAGATCTTGGTTATCTTGGTTATTTCAGAGCAAGGTTTTGCTTCAATATATTGTTAGTGTTTTACTAACAGGTGTATGAGAGTAGGGTTTGTTTTTCTTGATGTGAAGATCATAGGAAGAGATTTAATCTCAAGTGGGAGCTGGAAGAGTAAGGTTGTTGAAAATGATGACCGGCTAAGCAGCGGTCAAGTGGAAACCAACATCGCAAGTGGTAATTACAGTGGCTGGTGTGGATTACTAAACAACCTAGTTTTAAATAGAAAATCACATATTTGAAGAATTGAAAGATGCATGGAATGTATCTTGTTTGCTGAGGTGTCCTTGGTTGTTGGAGGCACAAGCATGTTGGTCAGATTGCAGATCCGGTTATTGAGGTATGGTTTTATCTTGGTATTGTAGTGCTTATATAATTTAGGTTGCACATGCATGTTTGGGATTACAGATCTAGATCTGAGAATGAGAGAAAAGGGGCAGTTATGCATCCTTTGGTGCAGTTAGATGCATGGGCTTCATTAGAGAAGCTAAATACAATAGCACAGAATGAAGACGAGGTTTCCATCATAGAAACATGTTCTTCAGTTGAAGATGTGGTTGAGTATCTTGGTGTTGGTAAGGTGATGTATTTCATCTTGGTGCAGTTTTATTGCATGTATTATTACTATTAAGTTTTTGTGCAAGGTTGGGTGCTTCTTGAAATGACTAGCTCAACACAACTATCAGCTTTGGTCGGAGTAGGCACCTGGTTTGGTGACCTATGCCAATTTTTGGCATTGTGTTAGTTCCAACAAAGCACCGATGTTGATCAGGGAACCAACATCGGTCACAGAAGGTAACCGGTACTGGTTAGCAAACCATAGTTAGTCTCTGTGACAACAATTTTGCACATGGTTTCTTACAGTAGAAGAGGGCATGGCTAGTTCAGTGTCCTGGTTTGGAGGATTGAGTTTCTTGCACATAGTGTATATGGTAGAGATGGTGTAGATCACTTCAATGTTTGGATCAGAAAGAGGACGGAGTTGGCTTGGTTAGTCTAGTGAGACTTTGAGTCAGGTATCTCTATATGATTCAATTTTTTTTTTTCTTTGTTTGGAGCAACTTGATATTATGTTTGGATAGTGTGCACGGATTTACACCATTTTTTGGTGTTGTTTGAATTTTATTTCCCGGTTGTGTGGAATCTTGAGGACAAGGATATCTAGTCTAAGGATGAGATCCTCAATGAAAAGTCATGGTTAGACACAGTTGTAAGTAACAAAAGATGTTGAGTACACATGATGAAAAGAAGTTGATTCACCTACTTCACAAAAGTCTAAACTTCGTGATGTAGAATTATTCTTTGATAACAAGTGAATCAGCTTTATATTTTCTTTCATCTGGTTTTATTTCTCACTGACATATTAGCTTTTGAGCTTGGTGTTAGAGGTAGTGTAGGGAATTTTGTGTTCAATGGGAGCAAGCCATGGTTGTTGGCATTACAGGATTGGATACATGATGCACATGTAGAGTGAGAGGAGGTGCTACTATTTAGAGTGGCAGAGGCACTAGTTGGTTTTGGAGGGTAGTCACGGATTTGCAGGTATATTGATTTTATAGCTTTGTGATGTCACTTCTGGTTTATTTTATGGTGCCTGGATATTCCTTAGGGATGACAGTTGATGGTAGATTCAATTGATTTAGATGATAGAGCAATTTTCAAAGTTTGAAGGGTGAAAAGGAGAAAATATGACTGTTACAGAGACCGGTGTCGGTTAGTGTTAACCGTGGTCGGTCATCTAGTAACCATGGTCGGTCATATAGTGACCGGGGTCGGTTAGGGGAAACCGTGGTCGGTTTGGTCAGGTTTGACAAAGTGTTTATTTACCATTTTTAGATGGTGCCCTTGTTTTTCTTTCATCTTGGTTTGGTTTGGTTTGTGCAATATGTTGATGACATGTTTGCTAGTATTTGCACTTGGTATTAGTTGCATGGATTAACATGGTTGTTTGTTATTGACATTGATGAGCACAGGATTCATATATGGCTTTGGAGTTAGTCGATGAGAGACTTGGCACTTCTGGAGAGCCTGATGATATGGATGGATGTATAGGTGAGTTTATACATGTGGATAGATTCAGTTTTGTGAGTCTATGATGATGTAGATGTTTGATTTTCACATGTATGCCTTTGAGCACAGTTTAGATGCCTTGAGCATGAGTAGGGGATGTTTGTATTTCCTCTTGATTACTATGTTACTCCTTAATAGGTATGTTATCTACAGATTGAATGTCTGGACATGCTAGTTGTTTATGCAAGGTTGGATTTGTAGATTCTAGTGTTTGGATTTCTTTGAGTTATCCGTGTTTTTGGATTGATCACCCACTGTTGCATGTAGAACTCATTTAGGGTTGTTTTTACCGGGATCTTATTTTGCTTTCAGATATTCCAATTTGAATTGTCTTTGGACAATTGCATTGGTGGTTGCATGGAGACATGGATAGATGGATGGAGAACATGGTTGGTTTTACAGGTATGGCTATGGTTACCATTGAAGCTTAGTACTTTAGTTTGAGTGGGAGCTCTTGCAGGTGTGTTAGTCATGATGGATTGGCTACATGAGAGGCTTGGTGTTATGATTTAGTGGGAGCTTGATGTATGGATAGCTTGGTTATCATGAATCAGTAGTAGCTTTGTGCAGGTCTTTGGTAAGTCATGTTTTTATCTTCTTAATTTGAGAAGATGGTTTGATCTTCCTGGTTTTATTTTTGAGAGAATTGTTGAAGGAAAGAATAGATGGTCTTCACGGTGTTAGAGGACGGTGATGTACAAGTATAGGTATAGGTACAAAGGTTCAACAATTTATCTCCAAGTGGGAGATTGTTAGGTTGTGGAGCTGAATTGCTTCAAAGATTGCATGTTTTACATGTTACTGGTTTTTGATAAGAATCGACGTCGTCGGTTAGGCTAACGGCGTCGGTCATTCCAGTCAGAAAAAGTAACCCGTCAGTCGTGGCTAACCAAGTATCAATCAGCTTAGGTCGAAAAGTAACCGTGCATGGTCAAGTATAACCCATGCATCGGTGGTTAACCTAACCGCATCGAGTTACACTGTATGAAAGTTTTAATTAACTCTCAGAATTAAATCTATTTTTAGCATTAAAGTAGATTTATTGGATGTAATTGCATGGCTAAGTGCCCTAAGTTTATAAATGACTATATAAGCATAAAAGCTAGGGTTTAGAAAGAGAATTAAGAGAAGGATTGAATTAGATCCTTAATTCTCCTAGATTGAGAGGATGAAGATAAAGAAGAAGAAGAAGAGAAAGAAAGAACATGTTACATGAAGACAAAGTCTCCATGGAAAGGAGATGGACATAAGGAAATAGTAGGTACATCTAAATGGTGAGAAGAGGGTAACATCTTCTACTGTATTTTCTTTGTATAGTTATTGTCTCATTATAATGGCTTGCATAGTATGCAAAGCACATAGAGTTTCTTCTTGTAGATCCACATGTTGGTGAGATCTTGTATTATAGATCTATGTAGATCTAGTCTTGTATTGTAGATCCATGAGATCATATTGTATTGTTGATCCATGTAGATCTAGATATTATAGAGGAGGTTGTCTTCATGTTTGCACAGGTTATGTAGTGATGGAGAGACATACTTACTTCTTGGTGTATAGTTATAGTTGCACATATGGTAGACCCATGTGAGAGGTCTTGATTGCATATCCACAGAGAACTTGGTAGCAGTTCAGAGATGTAGTAGTTCCTAGTTATGTGAGATTTGCTTGGTGGTGTTTGGAGGCACAGTTGTAGTGCACTCATGGAGATCCGTTTAGAGATCTGGAGGAGAGGAGATACTCTTGGAGAGATGGATTGTACTCTTATATTTAAAGAGTTGGTTTTTACTCTTGTTGTATTATATATATGAGATCTCTATCTTTGGTGGATGTAGCCCACATTGGGTGAACCACGGTACATGTTGTGTTATGCATGTGTACTTTGTTTTGATTTGGATTATTCTAGTTTATACTTCCACTGTTGTAGATTTTGGGGAATTATTTAGATCCTGTGTGCATGATTTTGTTTGTTATTAAATCATAACACTATTCCGTAGTCCCGAATTCCCAATAGGAGGTAGGAAAGAAAGCAATGAGGGAATGAATGAAGGGGGAAGGAAAGGTAAGAGGAAGAGAGGGTGGATGGATGTAAGGAAAGAGAAAGGGGATGAAAGAAGGATGAAAGGAGGTAGGGAGGGAAGTGATGGAAGGGATTGAATGGAGGGAAGTAGGGAAGGAGGCAAGGAAGTAGTTGGGAAGGAAGGAAGGGAGAAAAGAATGGAAGGAAGGGGGAAGGAAGTGAAGAAAGGAGGTAAGGAGGGAAGGAATGGAAGATAGGAATGATAGAAGGAGGTTTCAAGGGAGGGAGAGAAGGTTAGAAAGAATAAAGGGAAGGGGGAGGACATATGGATGAAAAAGTAGGGAAGGGATGGAAGAATGTAATGAAGAATGGAAGAAAAGAGGGAAGGAAGTGAAGAAATGAGGCAAGGAATGATTGAAGGAGGAAGAGAATAAAGTAATGGAGGGAAGAAAAGGCGGGGATGAAGGTGGGATGGATGGAAGGAGGGACGGAGGGAAGGAAGGAATGAAGGAAGAGGGGGAAAGGGAAGGGAAGGAGGGTAGTTTATCCTTTGATTTGATGGTTTGTAATTCTTCCCCTCTAGTTGAAATGCTTTAAAAATGCTCACAAACTTGTTGTTTTGCCCTAATTTGAAAGAATAATCCAAGTTTGCCCTTTTTTGTGCCCTAGTTTTTCCAATTTTGTGGGCTATGTCATTTTTCCCTTTTTGCAGATCATGGAAAAATTGAAATTGATCAAATCATACTTGTTTGTATTTGAAAATCCAAATCCTAGATTGAAAATGTTGGAAATCATGCTTCAGTTGATTTAAAATCAAAAAAATCTGCCATCCTTGGTGAAAAAATTGAATTCTAGGGCATCCTTTGAATTTTTTACGTTTTGATGGTCATCAGACGGGTGTCATTTTCCCATCAAATTCATCCTCAGAAGGTATTGGAAATGTGGCGGGTTTTCATTGGCTGAGGAGTGCGGGGGAAATGTTTCTAACTTATCATTTTTTTGATTTTTTGGCAAAGTGGAAAATTTGGCTCCATGGCTCCACCTTTTTCAAATTTGCCTATGTGGCATGTTCTTATTGGCCGAGGAGAGGTGGGGAGTTGGATCTCCTTAGAAAATTTTGGCTTTATTTTGCAAAATTTCCTAAGTCAAAATTTTTCCCAAAACCCCATGACCCAACTGAGAGGAGGAGGACGTGGAAGTCCTAAATTTTTGGTCGGAGGGATGGGGTGGCGGAGAAAAACTTATGAAATTTTTTGTTTTTGGCTCAAAGGGTTAAAGTAAAATTTTGGACCCGGCCCCATGGTGAATCACAGGAGGACATGTGTCCAGGAAAAGTCAAAATGGCGGGGTGGAGGTTTTGGTGATTTTGAAGTTTTTTAACTTCGAATGGTTTAAAGTCAAAATTTGGGCTGAAACTCCACAACAAATCAAGAAAGGACACGTGTCCAAAAAGGCAAAAAAGTGGAAGAAGGGGCGGAAGGAAAATTTTATGACTTTTTTTTTTTGGAAAAAAGGTTAAAAAAAAAAAGGCTTGCCCACTAGAATGAATCATCGAGAGACACGTGTCCATGAAGGTCGAAGGGGGTGTGGTGGGCGGAGGACAAAGTTGGAATTTTTCCCTTTTTGCAAAAAAAGGCTTAAAAAAAGATTAAGCCATGGCCCATGAGCGAATCAAGAGAGATGACATGGTGTGGAGGAGGAAATCGGAGTGCGGGTGTGGGTGGAAAAAAGTGAAAATTTTCCAATTTTTACAAAAAGGTCAAAAAGTGTAGAATTGAAGTGTGATCCCAAGGGAAACCCACCATGTGCACATGGTGGTGAAATTTTCAAAAAAGGTCAAAGAATTGAAGTGTGATCCCAATGGGACCCACCATGGGAGCTCAAAAAAAAGTGAATTTTTCAAAATTTTTCCATTTTTTCAAAAGGTCATAAAGTAAATGTTTTAAAATGGGCCCGATCAATCATTTTTTTGCCACGTGTCGGCCTTATCAAAAAAATTAAAAAGGTAACTCAAGCTTATTTCTAAGTCTGCATCTTCCACGTGGAGGGCAGGATTAAAAGATGGATAAGATCGATGGTTGTTGTGCATCCATTTGTTTTGACCACCATGGGAGCTCCAGGAAGCTTGGAATCATGATTTTGCATCAAAATTCATCAAATTTATAGTGATTTTGTGTTGTCTTGGCCTTTAGGATCATTGGCATCACTTTCATGGCTTAATTCTTTGATTGAGGTGATTTTGAAATAAATTTTTTTCCCTAATCAGCAAAAAAATGTGAAATGAAAAAATCAAAAGTTGCAGAGGTAATTTGAAAAGGTAAAAAGGTGAAAATGATGAGTAAAAGGTGTTTGCATGCCTCAATGATGAAAAACGTGCCTCAGGATGGATAATGATCCAGATATTTGTAATGATTTAATCTTTTTGGGCACACCTGGCAACCTGCGAATGTTTTTTTGTTTGATGTCATTTTCATTGAATCATGAGGATTGTTTTGTAACAAACTTGATCCCATGGCATATTCTTTTCTTGGGAAAGAAGGCTCAAATGTGGCATGAGGTATATAATGCATTTTGGAGAAATTGTAAAGAGGTTGGGAAAAAAGTTGAAAATCACGAAAATTGAGAAAGCTCATTTTTTCGAAAAACCCACCAAAGAACCAGAATAATTTCTTTTGTGTTGGATCTTCATGTATGTGAGTTGGTTACAAGTGTATAGCCATCACACAAGCTCTGAGATTGTTCATGAAACTCTCCCCTGCTGATGAATCTAACAAGATTTTGAGTTAATCTGTGTTTTTTTGGGCAATATGATGTCTGTTATCATTTTTAAATGCCTGTAAATAGTTTTCATTGTTCTTGTTGCAATCTTGCATTGAAAGTCTTTAGAAATCACAGAATCTCCATTTCTTGTTGATAGTTTAGTGGCATTTGCAATCTCATGTTCAGAAGAGCCTTCATCTGATAAAGAGATAAACAAATTTAAAATCACTTTACCTTCCTTGACTGCAGAGATTTCTTGTAAGCCTTTGGGGGCACCTTAGGCGTGGTTTGATCAAGGATTTTTGTGTTTAATTGAGTTCTTTACTTCAAGATTTTGTGGTGAGTTCTCAAATATTGTGTGAAGAGTGCAACTTGGGCTTCCATTTATGCCTCTCTTGGTTGAAAGAATATCTGATTATTTGAAGCATTTTATCTGATAGTTGTTCAAGTATTGTAGAGGTTGTCAAAGATCTGATATATCCCAGTTTGTCTTGTCAACACCCCACCAAAAAAATTCATTCAAACAAACTAATCCTACCCATACTACCCCTGCATTGCATTGTGTGTCAACAAAAGAATACAATCCATTTACAAAAATGCACAAAGCAAATCAGGATTATATAATGTCTTCAGTAACCCTTGCCTTGCATTGAAAATATCTCCATAATCTGGGAGTGACAACTTGTGAAAGTCAGATTTGGAGTGTTGATCATATTTTCCCAAGGCCTTTTCATACTATTTGCATAAATTGAGGGATATCTTCATCTCCTTCACCATTTGGGGGTTATAATATAGGTTCTCTTACCTTGGTTGAAAGGCACAACCTAAAATAGTGAGGGTCAGATCAAATCCTTTCAAAGTGCTATCCATCTCTCCACAAATATGAGTGTCAGTTAGATCACATCCCCGGCTACAAAATGACACACATCATGATCTATCTGACTTCAAGCTTCATGCCATATCTTTGATGCTTGCTCAAACTGAAAAGGAGAACAAATTTGGGTACAAACACACTTTTTGGCACCATTTTTCGAGGAGATTCTTTGTATATTTGATATTTGAGATCCTGGTAATACTTCTTGTGTGATTTATGTGTAATTACAAATCTGAGTATCATCTTCTGATCAGATTTATAAGATTGGAATAAAAAGTAGAGCTCTGAGTTTGATATTCTCTTAGTTCAATCTGATCCATGTGCATGCATATTTGAGATATTTGAATGCATATCAAACCCTGGTAAAGTCCTTTACAAATTCTGCATGCAAATACGTTGTTGAAGCATCATTTTATAATCAGATTTGTAAGGATTAAGTGAAGATATAAGTTCTACCTACAATTTTACCATTTCCAGTAGTTGTTGCACTTCATTTGCATTTGTGATTGATAAATTCAAGAAGAAGGAAGGTCTGATTTGTAAAGTTTGGCAATATTTTTAGTGCTGGTAAATATTTGACAAAGTATTTTAGTGCATTTTGCACAACTAGGGTGAAAGTCCTTAGTGGTGACTCCATGTTGATTTGATATTGATAAATACCAGTGTCTTACCTTTTTGTCATTTATTTTTTGCTAATCTCTGCAAAACTGGAAGGAAGAAGATCTCTCTTCCTTAGAGACTCTGCTAAGAAATTGTTTCAGATTCAAGAAACTTAGAGTTGGAAGGGAGAAGAGTTTGGAAAGTTGTTAAAGGTCAGACATCAGGAAAAGATATATCCATTGGTGAGAGAGATCAGCCTTTGGTAGAGGATTATCACTCTTCTTCAAGTGATTTTGATTCAAGCAATCCTCTCATAAACTTGTTTGCCTCAGCTAGTGAAGGTCCTTCTATTGTACTTAGTAAGTTCCTTCTCAATCTGCACCTGTGTTTTAATTCAAATAAAACTTTCCAAGAAAATCAGCACTTAGAGAATACCAATCTTGTGAATCACATTCTTGAGCCCCAAAGATCTTGCACTCCTCTCATCACTTGTTTCACCTCCAAGATCACCTCCACCAAACAATATGGCTCAGCCTAGACCTCCATTTGTTGTTAACACCTTTGGTCCCATAGATTTTAGAGGAATGGATGGTTACCCGAATGTTGTTCCACAAGATGTCAGAAATAGATTGCCAAAATTTCAAGGATGCAATGCAATTGGTGATCAGCATCTCAAACTCTTTGTTAATATGATGGAAGATTTTGAGATAGAGTTTGAAGATGTGTATATTAAGTTGTTCATTCATACACTAGAAGAAGATGTTAGGGATTGGTACAAGGCTCTACTGATAATTCTATTGATTCATGGACTGAAATGAAAAATGCATTTAGGTTGTAATATGGTGACAAGACTGATCCTAGATTTCTTTTTTCTGAGTTTGAGAATATCAAGAAGAACCCTAATGAATCAGTCCATGACTTCAACACAAGGTTTAACAAAACTTTGAGAAGGCTTCCTGTTGGTTTGAGGCCTTGTGATGAATCTTGTTTAATCAAATATGCAGATGCATTTGATAAAAAGGCAGCCTATTACCTAAGAGACAAGAACCCTACCAATCTAAGACAAGCTTTCACCATGGCACTTCAAATTGAAAACAATATCAAAGCAATTGGGAAACCTCTCAAGAGAGATGGTGTAAAATTGATAAACCCTGAAAAACCTCAAGCTAGCAAAGGTGCTGATTTAGAAGAGGTTGTGAAAACTTTGGTAGGGGTTGTCAAAGAAATCTCATACAAGTTGGCAAGAGCTGAGAAGGGAATTGGGTAGACTTCACAAGGTCAGCCTAGGTAACAAGCACAAGATAGATTTGGAAATCACCATAGGAATGAGCAGAGGTTTGATGACAAAGGTAAAGGGCCTATTGGATCTGCAAATAGACATCCTCAAGCACGTGAAGGAAGAGTGTTTCCTGATCCCTTAACTGCTAGGGTTGTTGTTGTTGAAGAGGTTGTTGATATTGATTGGTGTGATAGGTGTTTTTCTGCCCCATCCTCCATGTGAAGCAAACCAACAAGAAGGTGAAGTTAATAATGATGATGGTACTGATGATGATATTTGCATGATGGGTTGTTCTTCAAGCTCACAAGGAGGAGCAACATCTATTGAAGTAATAAGTGCTAGGACTTTGCTACAACTTTTTGGGATTGCATCAAATGGGTACAAGTATTTCTTCCCCCTCATGCTCTTGAAGTTGATGTAGTGCAAGCTTTTGAAATTCCTAACAATGACTTTGAATACTTAAGAGCTTTGATGATTAAGAAGTATGATGGTGGTATCCCTTCGGAGGAAGATAGACAATTGTTGATGAATGTTGTTGTAGCTCAAGAGAAAGATTATAACACTAGAAGCAAAGTTGTTAAAGGAAGTTGGGCCTCAAGCCAAACCTAAAACACCCTTGCTCACAAGCATTCCAAAAGAAGCTCCTAGGAAAGAAACACTTGCCAAAATCTCTGTTGTCCCAAGCAAAAATTACAGTCCTCCTCATGCCCAAGCTGCCAAGAATCCTTTGCCATCTAATGAATCTTCTTGTCTCCCTTCAATGTTTTTTTGCCAAAGAGTGTCCCTATGACATAGCCCAAGTATTGAGCCAAATTAAAGTGAGTGTTCCAATCATTGAGTTGCTTAGAATTCTGAGCATAAGAAGAGAGCATTTGAGTACTTGGGATTGAAAGAAGAGAAGATACTCTAGGAAGAAATGTAAATGTTGTTGAAACTCCTCCTCAGATCATTGTTGACCTTGAAACACCACCAGTAGTAGAAGATCTTGGAGAGACACCTGAGGTATATTTGGGGACATCTTTGGTTGATTCCCAATTGAATGTTGATCCATTCTTCACAACTTTGATCATAAAGGATAGGCTACTTCACAATTGTATGTTTGATTCGGTGCATCATGTAATGTCATGCCTCTAGAAGTCATGAATGAGTTGGATATCAAAGTGACAGCTAGCCTATGGAAGTGTACTACCATGGACTCAAGAGAAGTGCCGGTGGTTGGTTGTGTGAAAGGTTTGGTAGTGCAACTTGCATCTTATCCGGGAAGAATTTGAAACTTGATGTTGTGATTGTTGATTGCCCTGCCAAATGGGGTATGATTTTGTCAAGAAAAGTGGGCTGCAAGTGTTGGAGGGAGTGTTCAAATGGATATGTATTTTTCCACCATTCCCATTGAGGGCAGCCTAGTCAAGCTCTATGGAGAAAAGAAGATGTTGCACCTAATTGAAGATCCCAACAATGCTTCCTATGAAGTGTTATTTGCTGATGTAGATGTTGAGAATTTCATTGGTTTTGCTGATGGAAAAGAAAATAAGATGGAAAAATCAAAGTGCCTTGATATGGTAGGTTCTCCTTGGACATTTCTATTTGATGGAGCTTGCTCCAAATTTGGGAATGGTGCTGGTATAGTTCTGCTTTCTCCTAGTTTGGAAGAGTTTGTTTTTCCTTCAAACTTAATTTTGAATGCACTAACAACATTGCTGAGTATGAGGCATTGTTGTTGGGGTTAAGAATTGCATGGAAGTATGGAGTGAAAGACATTATTGCAAAAGGAGATTCAGAGCTGGTTGTCAAACAAATAAGAAAATTGTATGCTACAAAAAATCAGCGTATGAAATAGTATAAGCATGCAGTTTGGGATCTAATTGAAATGTTTGATTCCTTTAACATTATGTATCATGATAGAGGTCTCAATGTTGTTGCTGACAAGTTGGTAGTGTTGGGTTCTAGATTTGGAAATTGCACCATTTCACCTTATTGTGAATACAACATTGAAGTGCTAACTAGGCCAGTTGTCCTGATAATGTGAAACATTGGCAAGTTTTTGATGATGATGCTCAAGTGCTAAGGTTCTTGCAAAACCAAGGTGAGTTTGTAAATCAGAATATTGATTGGGAGCCAATGGTATGCATGACTGAAGGAAGAGAAACTTTGTTTGAGAAAGACATCATCCAATTGAAAACAAACACCATTCCTAGAGGTCTTGTTGCACTTGAGTCAAATTTTAACAATGTTGATTGCATCATAAATAGAAACATGTCTACCTCAAGGGATGTGGAAGAGCATAACTTGGGCACTAATGGTAAACCAAGGAAGATTTGGTTGGGCAGCAATTTAAGTAAAGAGGAAAAACAGTCCTATGCCCAACTCTTGAAAAAAATATCAAGACTTGCCTTGCTTGGTCCTATTCAGAGCTAAAAGCATATAGAAGACTTGTTTCAACATGAGATCCCTCTTGAGGCCAAGACTAAGCCATTAGATAGAGGAAAAGGCCAATTAATCCACTTCTCTCCATGAAAATGCAAGAGGAGTTAAAGAAGTTGAGAGATGGAGGTATTATTCAGCCCACTAGATATTCATCTTGGGTTTGCAAACCTTGTGCCAATCTAGAAAGAAGAATGGAGACATCAGACTTTGTGTGGATTTTAGAAATCTAAACAAAGCATCCATGAAGGAAAACTATCCCTTGCCAAATATGGAAAATATGTTGCAGCTTGTGACAGGGTCTGAGTTGCTTTCTACATTGGATGGTTTCTTCGGATACAATCAAGTGGTTGTCAAAGAATCAGAAAGACTTAAGACAACATTCACTACTCCTTGGGGAACATATGTTTTTGTTAGGATGCCCTTTGGTTTGATGAATTTTGGTGCCACTTTTCAAAGAGCAATGGATGTTGCTTTTTTTGTTGGTTACATCAATGAGTTCATTGTAGTTTACCAAGATGATGTGATTGTGTTTTCAAGGTAGAGAGGTGATCATTTGCAGCACTTGGAGAAGATGTTGATCAGATGTAGGGAGTATGGAATTTCTCTTAATCCAAAGAAGTGTCATTTTGGCATGTAAAAGGCCAAGCTACTTGGTCACATTGTGTCAAAAGATGGTGTTATGATAGACCCTGAGAGAGTGGAAGCAATCAGCAAAGTACCTATCCCAAGAACCAAGAAAGGCATCCAATCTTTCTTTGGTCAAATTAATTTTATTAGAAGGTTTGTTTCCAACTTTGCTGAGTTGACTCTTCCAATCACAAGCATGCTAAAGAAGGACCAAGTTATCAGGTGGGAGGAGGCTGCCATTCAAGATTTTGAAGGAATTAAGGATGCACTTAAACATGCACCTATTTTAGCAGCCCCAAACTATAAGAGGCCTTTCCAAATCTTTTCCTTTGCCTCTGAGTATACCATTTCTTTTTTTTGCTAAAAAGGATGAGAATGGGGCTGAGAGGCCTATTGCCTTCTTTAGTAAGGCTTTACAAGTAGCTGAGCTGAAGTATACAATCATGGAGAAACAAGCATTTGCCTTGGTGAAAAAAAAAAAGTTTTAGGCCTTATATATTGAGTTCAAAAGTTGTTGCTTATGTTCCCCACACCATGGTGAAAGACATCTTATCAGAGATGGAGATCTCAAGAAAAATATGTAGGTGGGTGAACAAGCTACAAGAGTATGATATGGACATCCAAACCACAAAGTTGGTATGTGGTTTGGGCCTTGCTAAGCTCATGGCTGAGAGCAACTTGTAGAATGTGGAAGTGAATCAGCTAGAGGAAGAAAGGGTAGATGTGCTTGCAAAGTTGGTAAGTTTTGAGTGGTACAAAGATGTGATCTTCTACCTCAGACACACTGTGCTGCCCTAGTCACTTAAATAAAAATCAGAAAAGAGCCCTCAAGTTGGCTTCTCAAAAATATATCATCACAGACCTTGGGCTGGCTTGGAAGAACCCTGAAGGTGTCCTCTTGAAATGCATAGCTGAAGATGAAGCTCCCAAGATAGTTGTTGATTTCCATGGGGGAGTTTGTGGAGGACACTTTGTTGGAAGAGTAACAACACATAAGATTTTGAGAGCTGGTTATTGGTGGCCTACTCTCTTCAAAGATGTAACCCAGCTGGTTAGAAAATGTGATAGTTGCCAACGTTTCTCTGGAAGACTGAAAGCTTCAGGCTCCCTTCCTTTGCAGCCTGTATCAATTGAAGCTCCTTTCAAGCAATGGGGGATGGACTTCATTGGTGAGATTTCAGATCCTTCTAGTGCTGGCCATAAGTGGATCCTTGTAGCCACTGATTATTTTACAAAGTGGGTAGAGGCAATCCCCACCAAGAAAGCAACACACCAAATAGTTATGGACTTCTTGTTGAATCAAATCATATGCAGATTTGGAGTCCCAGTCAAGATTGTAGCTGATAATGCCATGTGCTTTAGAGCCAAACCTTTAATGGCAATGTGTAATGAATATGGAATCAATCTGACTTATTCTTCAAACTATAACCCCCAAGGGAATGGACAAGTTGAGTCCAGCAATAAGAATTTGTTGAAGATCATTAGAAGAACCTTGGAGAAAAACAAGAAGAAATGGGGTGAACAATTGAAATTTGTAGTTTGGGCTGATAGGATAACTCCTAAAAGAGCTATTGGTAAAAGCCCATTTGAATTGGTGTATGGAACTCAGGCTTTGCTGCCCTTGCACCTACAATTATCTTCATTTCAGTTTTCCCAATAGTTGGAAGATCAAGAGCTTGGCCCATATGAATCAAGGATCAATCAGATTATTGAGCTTGATGAGGAGAGAAGAGCATCCCATCAAAGGCATGTCAGATTTAGGGAAAAATTGAAGAGATTGTTTGACAAGAAGGTCACTCCTAGAGCCTTCAATGTTGGAGATCTGGTTTTGTTGTGGGATAGTAGGCATGAAGACAAGGGCAAGCATGGAAAATTTGATGCATTATGGATGGGCCCTTATGCCATTGATATCAGAATTGGTGAACATACCTTCTTTCTCAAAGGACTTAGATGGGGAATTGTTGGAGCTACTGTTAATGGAAGACATTTGAAGCATTTCTTGGATTAATCCCCAAATTTGAGGTATGCACCAATTGTATAGTTGTATAGTCTTTTTTTTTCTTTCTTTGTTTTTGTTGTTTTGTTGGTGTGTGGTTTGCCCTTGTTCTTGGTGCCATTTTTGTTGGTTTTTCTCAGCTCATTTTTGAAGGATGGTTCTTTTTTTTGCCTTGTGTATTGACTCCTTTTCCCAATGGATATTTTGGCACTTGGTCTATGTTTTGTCCTTGTGGCACTCATTGGGAGTGCCCATCCCCAAGCAAGAGCCGATGTTGGTGCCATTTTTGAGCTTGCACCATGTTGCCCTAAATTTTCAAATCTGTATATCTGCTCAAAAAAAAATGTTTTATCCTTTGATTTGATGGTCTGTAATTCTTCCCCTCTAGTTGAAATGCTTTAAAAATGCTCACAAACTTGTTGTTTTTCCCTAATTTGAAAGAATAATCCAAGTTTTCCCTTTTTTGTGCCCTAGTTTTCCAATTTTGTGGGCTATGTCATTTTCCCTTTGCTAGATCATGGAAAAATTGAAATTGATCAAATCATACTTGTTTGTATTTGAAAATCCAATCTAGGTCGAAAATGTTTGGAAATCATGCTTCAGTTGATTTAAAATCAAAAAATCTGCCATCCTTGGTGAAAAAATTGAATTCTAGGGCATCCTTTGAATTTTTGCGATTTTGATGGTCAGACGGTGTCATTTTCCCATCAAATTCATCCTCAGAAGGTATTGGCAATGTGGCAGGTTTTCATTGGTGAGGTGCGGGGGAAATGTTTCTAACTTGTCATTTTTGATTTTTTTGGCAAAGTGGCAAATTTGGCTCCATGGCTCCCCTTTTTCAAAGTTGCCTACGTGGCATGTTCTTATTGGCGAGGAGGGGATGGCGGGGGTGGGATCTCCTTGAAAATTTTGGCTTTTTTTTTGCAAAATTTTAAAAGTCAAAATTTTCCCGAAACCCCATGACCAACGAGAGAGGACACGTGTCCTAAAAGTATTCAAAAATGGAGGGGATGCGGGTGGGGGAAAAACTTAGAGTTTTTGCTCTAATTTTCTCAAAGTTTCAAAAGTAAAATTGAGCCCCCGTGGTGAATCAGAGGAGGACACGTGTCAGGAAAAAGTCAAAATGGTGGGGGGTGGAGGTTTTGGTGATTTTTTTTTTAACAAAAAAATGGTTTAAAGTAAAATTTTGGGTTGAAACCCCATAACAAATCAGGAAAGGACACGTGTCCAAAAAAAAAAAAAAGTGGAAGAAGGGCATGGAAGGAAAATTTTATGAATTTTTTCCCTTTTTTGTCAAAAAGGTTAAAAAAAAAAAATGGCCCGCTAGTGAAATCGAGTGAGACACGTGTCCATGAAGGGTCGAAGGGAAGTGCGGGCATTTTGGAGACAAAGGAGGAGAGAATTTTCCCTTTTTGCGAAAAAAGGCTTAAAAAAAAAATTTGAAGAAGATGTAAGCCCGTAGTGAATCAGAAAGAGAGAGACATGGGAGAGAGAGGACAAGGTGGGGGCGGGCGGGGGGGAGGTAGGAGAATTTTTCCCTTTTGCAAAAAAAGGCTTAAAATCAAAATTTGGAGCGTTGGCCCATGAATGATGAATCACAAGAGAGACACGTGGTGAGGAGAAATCGGAGTGTGGGGCCATGCGGGGAAAAAAGTGAAAATTTTCCCAAATTTTCAAAAAAGGTCAAAATGTGTAGAATTGAGCGTGATCCCAATGGGACCCACCATGTGCCACGTGTCGGCTCAAAATTCAAAAGGCGGAGGGGGGGAAAAAAGTCAAAATTTTCCATTTTTTCAAAAATTTTCAAAAAAAAGGTCATAAAGTAAATTTTTTGGGCCCGATCAATCATTTTTTTGCCATGTGTCGGCCTTATCAAAAAAATTAAAAAAGGTAACTCAAGCTTATTTCTAAGTCCGCATCTTCCACATGGAGGGCTAGGATTAAAAGATGGATAAGATCGATGGTTGTTGTGCATCCATTTGTTTTGACCACCATGGGAGCTCTAGGAAGCTTGGAATCATTTTTGCATCAAAATTCATCAAATTTATAGTGATTTTGTGTCATCTTGGCCTTAGGATCATTGGCATCACTTTCATGGCTTAATTCTTTGATCTGAGTGTGTTTTGAAATAAATTTTTCCCTAATCCATCCAAAAATGTGAAATGACAAAATCAAAAGTTGCAGAGGTAATTTGAAAAGGTAAAAAGGTGAAAATGATGAGTAAAAGGTGTTTGCATGCCTCAATGATGAAAAACATGCCTCAGGATGGATAATGATCTAGATATTTGTAATGATTTAATCTTTTTGGGCACACCTAGCAACTGCGAATGTTTTTTTGTTTGATGTCATTTTCATTGAATCATGAGGATTGTTTTGTAACAAACTTGATCCCATGGCATATTCTTTGCTTGGGAAAGAAGGCTCCAATGTGGCATGAGGTATATAATGCATTTTGGAGAAATTGTAAAAAGGTGGGAAAAGTTGAAAATCATGAGAAAATTCTGAGAGAAAGCTCATTTTTAGAAAAACCCACCAAAGAACCAGAATAATTTCTTCTGTGTTGGATCTTCATGTATGTGAGTTGGTTACAAGTGTATAGCCATCACACAGCTCTGAGATTGTTCATGAAACTCTCCCCTATTGATGAATCTAACAATTTTGAGTTAATATGTTTTTAGGCAATATGATGTTTACATTATCATTTTTAAATGCTGCTGAAATAGTTTTCATTGTTCTTGTTGCAATCTTGCATTGAAAGTCTTTAGAAATCACACAGAATCTCCATTTCTTGTTGATAGTTTAGTGGCATTTGCAATCTCATGTTCAGAAGAGCCTTCATCTGATAAAGAGATAAACAAATTTAAAATCACTTTACCTTCCTTGATTGTAGAGATTGCTTGTAAGCCTTTGGGGGTACCTTAGGTGTGGTTTGATCAAGGATTTTTGTGTTTAATTGAGTTCTTTACTTCAAGATTTTGTGGTGAGTTCTCAAAGATTGTGTGAAGAGTGCAACTGGGCTTCCATTTATGCCTCTTCTGGTTGAAAGAATATCTGATTATTTGAAGCATTTTATCTGATAGTTGTTCAAGTATTGTAGAGGTTGTCAAAGATCTGATATATCCCAGTTTGTCTTATCAACACCCCACCAAAAAATTCATTCAAACAAACTAATCCTACCCATACTACCCCTGCATTGCATTGTGTGTCAACAAAAGAATCTAATCCATTTACAAAAATGCACAAGGCAAATCAGGATTATATAATGTCTTCAGTAACCCTTGCCTTGCATTGAAAATATCTCCATAATTTGGGAGTGACAACTTGTGAAAGTCAGATTTGGAGTGTTGATCATATTTTCCCAAGGCCTTTTCATACTATTTGCATAAATTGAGGATATCTTCATCTCAGGGGGAGGATAGAGGGAAGGAAAAGGGAATGAGGTGGAAGGAAGAAAAAGAGGGGAGGATGAAGGATGAAGGAGGAAAGGAAATAAGGAAGGGAAATTATAAGGATAAAAATAAAAGAGGAAGGAAGGAAGGTAAAGAGGTAGGCATAGAGTAGGAAGGGAGAGAGGATGGGATGAAAGAAAGGAAGGAAGGGGGAAGGAAGGTAAAGAGGAGAGGAAGAAAGAGGGTGGAAGGAAGAGGAAAGAGAGGGTGGAAGGAAGAAAAGAGGAAGGAAGGAAGGAAGGATGAATGGAGGTAGGAAGGGGAGGAAGAGAAGGGAGGGAATGGAGGAAAGGAAATAAGGAAGGGAATGGAAGGGAGTGAAGGAGGTAGGGAAGGAAGGGGGAAGAGGTATGGAAAGAAGGGAGGAGGGAAGGAGAGAGGGTATGAAGGAGGAAAGGATGTAGGGAAGAAATGATTAGAAAGAAGGAAAGGGAGAGGGAAGGAAGGAAGGAAGAAAAGGGAGGTAGGTACATAGGGAAGGGAGGGGGAGGGAGGGAGGAGGAAGGGATGGAAATGAAAAAAATAAGGAAGGGAGAAAGGATATAATAGAGGAAGGAATGAAGGGAAGGATGTAGGTAGGGATGAAAGAAATAAATAAAGGGGGAGGAAGGCATGAGAGGGATAGAGGTTAGAAGGAAATATGGAGGAAGGGAATGAAGGAAGGTAGGTATAGGGAAGGAAGGGGGAGGAGGAATGGAGGAGAGAAGGAAAGATGGTATGAAGGAGGGAAGGATGTAGGAAATAAAAGAGTAGAACAAAGGGAAGGAGAGAGAAGAACAAAAAAGGAGGGAAGGAAGTGAAGAAAGGAGGAAGGAAGGAAGGAATGGGAGAAAGGGAAAGGATGAAGAAAAAGAGGTTTGGAAGGGAGGGAAGGAAGGAGGGAAGGGTGAAAGGAAGGGGAAGGGAAGGAAGGAAATAGGTATTGAAGTAAACTTCACAATGGTAACATTAATTTTGGCTTTAGATTTACCAAAAAATTATGGTTTTTCATTTTTTTAAATGGCTTTGATACAACTAAATTTTGTATCACCCGCACTATCCTCAAAAAAATTGGTCCTCCAAAACCATATTTTTGACGTTCTTGTTTGTTCTTGTCTCAAATGACATGCGGATCATCGTGATCTACCTCCATTAAAAAATTGGGTCTACTTATTATGTCGGTACTCCCGTGCAATAGTGAGTTGTCAGGCACTATTTCATAATGCACGAATTTTTCCATAGGACTAATTATGTCCTCCATTTTTCCCTCACATGTGTTATTACTTGGGGCATCATTTTTAACCCTTTTCATTACAACATAGACATTCAGAACTGTAGCAACAAAAACATTGGTACAACTATCTTAAACGATTATTTGTTTGAGTATTGTGATTGTGTTTGTTTCTCTGTTAGGTTAGCTAGTTTACTTTCTCATATTACATTGCATTGTGTATGTTGCATTGAGTTAAGAATTGTTTTACTTACTCGTAATGCATTGCAGTGTGTATGTTTCATTGAGTTAAGCATTGCTTTACTTACTCGTATTGCATTGTTTATGTTGTATTGAGTTAAGCATCATTTTACTTTCTCGTATTGCATTGCATTATGTATGTTGCATGGAGTTACGTAGCAATGGACAAATGTTAGTAATTTAACTTTTCATGTTATCTTACATTTTTGTTCATTTCAATAAAGGCCAATGATGTAGACCTAGGGGCAAAATGATATAAACATGTTGCTTATTAAAAGGTTGGATGCAAAGATTGGGCTTGTCCTATATTCTCCATTAATCATTTCTTATCACTTATCATTTATTATCACTACTAATTTTTCTTCTAAAAACCACCCGGGGCAATAAATAACCACGTTTATCCCTATTCTTATTCCTTCTCAATACCCGAGGGTTTCACGCCGTTCTAACCTATTTTCTTTTGTCCATTTCAATCAATTTTGATCGTCGATTGACTTCTTCTATCACCCCATCAACACTCAAGGGGGCGTCCTTCATTCCTGCTAATTTTTCTTCAAAAATTCACTTGTTTATGCTTGTCTACTATGTTTGAAGTGAAGTCACTAACTTCACCTCAAACAGGGGCAAATGTAGACACCTAAATTCCGCTTTTGCAATCTTATTGCCAAAATGCATGCAAATCACTCTTATTCTTCCCAATTCTATTATAATTAGTGATCTTTACTAATTAACTAATGTTTCTTGCCACTTTGGTCGGTTAACAAGCACTTCATTGATCACCAAACCTCTTTTCGCATTCAGGATGCCACTTTACGATGAATCGTAAGCCAAAATCCTCTTCAAAATAGACAATTAGTGTTTATTAGCTAATTAAGCCTATTTTGCCCTTGATTTGGTCAATATACCCTAGTATTGACTCAAACCCCTCTTCCAACCACTCAAAATCACCCCATTCACCTCCACAATGTCTCAACAAGCTTCAAAAGCTTATCCTAAAGCATCCTAGTTGATCCTAAGTGGTTGATTAAGGCTCCATACCCTTAATCACTTGGTAATTCATTTGTGATTAACAAGCCTAATCATGATTACAATTCTAATCTAACTTGAGCTTTTAGTCCCACATGCACCAAAATACAAGTTTCTCCCAAAAGTAAAACTATAAAAAGGGTGCACCTCATTCCTTTATACTTTACACCATGCTTTGATTTGCATCTCATATAATAAATATGATATATAGCCAATTTCAATCCTTTCTTAAAGCCTTCAATGGGGTTGGTAGATGGATATCCAAAATGACCAAGTAGTCATTTGGAGAGTCCATTTATCCTTGTTTTGAGTAGCAAACATAACCATTTGATTTCTCTCTTATGTCTATTTAGGCCCATGTTAGGTAATTCAAGCATATTAGTAGGCATGTTTAGTTAGATTTTGTATTGTTTTCATATTAGTTAAACATTTTTAAGCTTCTATCTTAGTGTTACATTCCTAGACTTAAAACCTTGGCTAGATGGATGACAATAGTGTTAGCTTTCCTTGTTTAGTCATGCAATTTGCTTTGTAAATTTTATGGTGCTTTCATTTACTAAGAGATGTAAGAATGATTAATCAAGCTAAATAATCCACATTGGTAGTCATGATCACATTCGCGAGCTCGATCGACAAAAGCTTGCATGACAAAGAGAGCCTAAAAATGTGATCAATAAAGACTTGAAAAAAACTTACTCAATGATAGACACCAACCAAATACACAAAACCGAATCACCATGAATGTGAGCTATGAATAGGAGTTCTCTGTGGGCGATGGAGCAGCTGATATGTGATAGAATCTCAAGTTCTGTAAATAAAAATAAGAGTGGAGAAAGGAAGCTCATGATGCGAAGGAAACTCATTGTAAAAATAATATTTGAAACTCGGTTGGAATGAAAATGGAGCTTTCCCCCCTAGCTCTAGTATTGATGGTAGTACTCATCTAAATGTATTTCTCACGAAACCTCGTTCGGGCCCTCTCGCTGCAACAACCAAGGAAAATATCACGGTACATGGGAGGTTTAAGTAAAAATTCAAATATCAAATTATTTTTATTGGCACATGCTTCAACACATCTATCCTAACCTACCTACCCATCATCGATTTGAGTCGAATTGGCATAATGATGTTATAGACACTAGCACCATATATTAAAAAGAAAAACACTACTTCAAACCATGTGGACTACAAAGATACCTTCATTTTCAACGCATTTACTTGAAAAGCAATCCATGCCACAAAAACATTTCACCCAATCCTTGTAACAACATTCATGTTGTACACAATGCACAAAAACCAACAACTAGGAATAAATTGAGAGATGGCTAAGATTAAATATGTCCATAATTTCTATTATTTATGATTTTCCTTTGCGTTGTTATACCTAACACTCCACATGAACCATATTCCAAACGTTGAATTTCTATGCATGCACAACGTAAAGATATTTTCCTTCATTTTATGACATCTGCCGATATGGCTCGATTCCACTCTAACAAGGAACGCCTATCGACATAATTAAGTAATATATAAATCCTAATTGAAAACAAAATGAAAATAACATAAGACATGAAAAGTTGTCTTCTAAACTCTCAAGAGTGTGAACTCAAATTTAGTAAGATTGGAAAGAATAAAGTGTGCGATTTTTTTATAATACCATTTTTTTTCTTGGGAACATTTTTGTGCCATACAAATTACACAAGGATAGAGGCATCGAGATTTGTTTGTAGGTCCATGAGGTGAGTAACCTATCAAATGATAAAAGTTACTCACTTTGCTTAATCATTTGCTTCTCATCGAAACTCAAAAGGACGCAGACTGCTAAGTGCATGGAAATTGGGGGCCAAAAGGGGATCTTAAGTGGACATTTTTTTTTCTGAAAAATAAAAATCTTCAACTTCTACGAGTTATTTGAAATAGTTACACTCAAAATTGGAAGATGTTATAAGAACATGAATCGTAGCATTTTGAGTCTAGTTTCTAAGCTACTAATTTTTTTTTAAATGGTAAAGTGTAAGTGGGTTAAAGATCTAAAATACCAATAGATGTTCGTATTTTTTAAAACATAGCATCACCTCAACCCCCACCCCTCCCCTTATTTTTTGAGCACTATTTAGTATTTTTGAAAACCCTTTGGTAGAAAGATAGATAAGAACATATAGTTTGTGATAGATTTTATTTATTTATTTATTTAGTGAGTATTTATTTTTTTATGATTTTTCAAGTACAAATATTTTAAAATTTGAAAAACAAGGGATAGTCGACAATGTACCCCCTTAACTACCTCAAAAATATCAAAAATTATATATTTTTAATGTGTAGAATTAGTCCTAGTTTGTGACGTATAAATTTTATTCAATTTGGATGAGTGAATCAAAAGATACACGATGAAAGATAGACGTGTATAAATTCAAAAAAATAGCTATAAAAAGACAAAAATAATTATCATGGAAACCTTATACTAGTCAGAAAATTTGAAAAATCATATATTTAGAAAGAAGAAAGTTAATTTGACTCACAAGTCAAGTTTTTAATAAATTTGTTGATCGTGTTTACGGGATATATTATTGAGCAAGACAAATTTTAGCATTTTTTTGTTGAAAACATATGGTTTTTGTGTTTTAGCGAGTCCATACCTCGGGTTTGGGGATCCAAACCGGATCCAAGGAAAGAGCTTTTCCTTAGAAAATGGAACAAGGAAACGTATATGTGTTTCATTGTTTTGTATATCCCCTACCCTCCAACATCATTTCCTATCTCTTTCATGAGTTTCTTGTCCCCACTTTGTTTTCTTTACATATTCCAAGATATTTTTACACAAATTTTTAATAATTTAGGTTGTCCCTTACCCCACTATCTATATTTAACTAATCGTGGGGAGGACATGAAGAAGTTCAAGAACAAGACAACAAAGTAATTAAAATAGATTAGAATAAATAAATTGAAGCATATGTGAAAACTTCTGATACATCTACTATGTCAAATGTACCTGATGTTTTAGAAAATGATGATGAAATACATAATGAAAATGAGGAGAATAATTATTTTGCAATGAGTATTGATAATGAATTGAATAATAATGTTGTTATGGATAAAAATTTGGTATGAACGATAATATTTAATCTTTTACCCGAGATTCCAAATTTTAATCTTGAAATTTACATGGAAACACTGAATGAAGAAAGAACCTTGCTAATGAATCTTTACCTCTAAGAAAACCTCCTTCCATTTTGCATAGAAAACCCATTCACTTAATTAAAATTGATGAAAACATTATAAAACCAATGCCTAACAAAATGTGAGAAGAAAAGCTATGGGAATTTGGGATAATTACTTTGAGAAATTAAATGATACACAAAGATGTCAATTATTTGTTACGTTGATGAAATTAATTAAGATGAGACCTACAATGAAGACCCTAGGGCTAAGAACATCTAATATTAATGATCAAAATATGACAATTGTTAAAAATATACATAAATCATACCATATTATAGGTGTCAAACAAATGCACCAAAGATAGTAATGTTACACAATGTGTACTTACTAATTGTATAGTTAGTGATAAAACGATGAATAAATGCTTGATTAAAAAAACAAGTAGAGCTTTGAAGGTAAACCTGAAAAACACTAATGAAAGCAATAGGAGACGTAAAAGTCCTTAGTCAACTAATAACACTAGGTCATTGGGCATTCTTTAGTAGACTCCACGAAAAGACAAGGATAAATACAATATTTAAAAACAATTCTGGTAAAGTTTTGGAATAGGAACACAAGGGTGTCGTCAAATAGAAGAGATACAATAAAAGAAAAATAAGTTCTCGTAATCATGAAGTGCATACAAAAAAATTCTTGGATATGACTCAAACACAATTGTTCTCTAAGTTTAAGAATGAAAATTCAAAAATTAATATAAGCCAAAGATTTTTTGAAATTAACAAACCCTTTTATGTGAAAATCAATCACTCGTGTACCAATTGATTTTTATTTATAAATTCTTTTGACCATTGATCTATTATGAACGAAGAAGGGTTGGTGGGCGCCACCCTACAACAATTTCTTTAGACAATATATTATAATTTAAACCAACACAAACCACGACCATCGAGCCCTCACTGATGATGTAATTTTTTTTGCCACCACCATTTTAAGAGTCATCAGTCGCTACCAACACTAATTCCAATTATACAAATTCTTCCACAATCGATAACCACCAACTAAAGCCACGAGCCACATCCATCGATGATGCAACACCCACTACCATCAATAACCGCTGCAACCTACCGATGATGTAACACCTGCCACCACTGGTAAACCACCCCGAGGGGATTCTGCTTATTAGGATTTAAACATGGGTGGATCCATACACAATCGCTCATCTTAACCGATCAACCCAAACACCAAAGTGGCATCGCATACCAATTGTTTTGTATACATCATGTTGAATTATTAATGAATTATGATTTTTTTGTCAAGTAACGCTTTTTTTTTTTCATACTAAGATCATGTTGCAAGAGTGTAGATTTAATGTCCCACAAAAATCTAGAAGGGAATTTATTCCTACCATATTTTGTGAAAGAGAAATTAGATAATTTTTTTATAACAAAACATGTTTAGATAGAACATGCAACGTATATCATGGTTTGTCAAAATTAAAAATTTGTATCCATGAGGAGAGTGTAGGCACATAACCACACACTTTGGGTAATTATCTAGTCCTTATTACATACTACTATTCATATGATTCCTAAGTAATAAAATTATTAATTAAACCATGTCTTTGGCCACCTTTCTTTGCATTCTACCACTTCTCTTGGTCTTACACCTTTACTTGCTCAGTCTATCTTTCCATACTATGGAATCCTGGACATAAGCACCCATCTAGGATACAAGTACCGACGCCCTCGTACCCTCCCTGGGAGCCCCAATGACCCCTTTGTACTTTACTCACACTTTTGGGTCTTTTCTAGCCGTTTTAGCATCTTATCTTTTTGGTAGTCAACATTTTCGGGGTTAATTACGAAATTCAAGAAAAGGAATCATATAAATATAAAGTTATGTGATCATAATAAGGGACCAAGCACTAAGCATTAGCTATCACCACCTAAGGTTGCATCCATCAAACATCTAAGAGCTCCATTGCATCCATATAGCACCATCACAAGGGACACAAGGGTTGGTTATTCTACATACACTTCATAGGAGGGAATTTCATTCTATTTCATGCACACATCTACTACATTTCTTTACATCTAGCTTATTTTCTCGCTATCAAGTGTGACTCGCACAAGATCCACCTAGGGCACGATTCCACACACACACACATAGAACTATATTGGGTATGAGATGTAGTGTAGCGCTCATTCATAAGTTCACCAAAGTGTGACATCTGAGTACAATGTGACCCCTCATTCTGTATCTTTCTTTTTAGGATTTGATGTCTATTTGAGGGTTTTGTAGGTTCATATTTCATTGCAAGTTTTCAGCGACCTCAAATATCTTGGTGTGACCTCAGAGTGAAAAGAGGTGACTAACAACGAACATCTTATGACCACCTAAAGGAGGTTTCATGAGATTTTCATGAGACTCCAAGCGCCCAAAAATTGGCCTAAGGCACCAATGGGCATCCCTGTCCCTCTCCAGGTGCCCCAGTCCATCCTATCTATCAAGATCTACATTTTCTAGGTCTCTGTGTGACACTCTTGATGCTTTGTTCACCTTTTCAGCACTTAAGCACAATTCATAATTTATTACAAACCAACTAAGTACCTTCTTCTCCTCCTTACAACTAGGTTTCATAGTTTATTGCTTAGTTTACTTGAGTATCATTTTTGTACTTAATTACATATTTATTTGTTGCTACAATAACATCAGATTAGGCTCTTATTTCAAAATTTTAGCTTAATCATTTTGGTGAACCCCACTCGTGATCGGTCTTTGGATCCTTCTTTGGCATATCATCTTCTCTATCATGGCTCCTAAAATTCCTCAAATTTCTTTTTATGATTTACTTCAAATGCATCCTAATTTCCAATTTGTTCTGAAAAAATCCCTAGACACCATGTATCTCCCTAGTGATACGCCATTGCATCAAGTGAGTGTTATTTTAGATAATCTATCTGACAACCCTAGTCTTCATGATCCTCCATCTAATAAATCCATCTTGGAATCAATTTAAGCTTTGTATTCTCTATTTCAAGACAAATTTCAGGAAATGGAATCCATGATTACATCTGTCAAATGTGAAATCCAACATCTTAAGGATTCTTCTGAGGTCATGCTATTTCTTCTTCTCATCCTCATCCTATGTCTTTTACATGTTCTCATATCAGTGAGCCTCAAGTCTTGCCATTACCGGAGCCTCTCATGTTTAATCAAAATGCTAAGAAAAATGACATTCTTACTGAGCTCATTAGTCATCAATTGATCACTTTACTATCTACTCAAGGTTATCCTCCTTACCGAATTGCAAAATATCAAGGTCATCCATATTACAATTATCATCAAATCAATAGACATAATGACAATGATTGTTATTCTTTATGACAAAGAATCAAACATCTTAAGTGTCAAGGTTTTATCTCATTCACTTCACAACATTTTTCTACATGCCCATCTACAATTATTACATCCCAATGGGTTCCTAAATTTGATTCATCTATGTTCAAAGAGAATAATGATATTACTTCTAATGTTCCTTCTATGGAAATCCAAGTGCCACCTAAGAAATTTCCTCTTAAAATAAATATAGCACCCCCTCATCTCAAGTCATCTATGACATTACCAAGTCAAAATACACAACCGCCTCTCAAAATCAGTCCACCTTCTTCTCCTATCAAGTCTTTTGCAGCATCATCAATCCCACCTAAGTTACCACCATTCAAGATTCCTCCCCATCCTGCTCCACTTCCGTTTCCAATTCATCTTGTCAAAGAAACTACTCCTTCTACTGATATCCAAGACACATTTCAAATTCTTCCACCATCGCATGGTCCTACTGTTGCTTCGGCCTACCATTGTGATGGTCATCACTCTTATCATGATATATCAATGCTCTCCCACAATGACAAATATATCTTGCATCGCTGCATAAATCTTCTTCATTGGAAAACTTGGGGGGCATCACACTTATTATCCCCCCTTCTAGCACTATCAATTATTTATAGCATGTCCTATCATACTTAATGCTATGAACTTCATGATTCATATTTCTTATCACTTTTAAACCCTTTGATACATGTATTACATCATTATTTTACGATGACACACTCATGTGCTTTGGTTCAAACTTGGTTGTTGAGGGAATACTATACACATTAACCTCACACACTGCACACTATACACACTACGCATTCTCACACACTTGACCATATCACACATTTTACACTTGGCACATTTACAACACATATCTCTAGCATTGCTTAGTCATACTACACATTACCCATTACACTCTTCACACATCATGTGTAACTTACACCTCTTTCTCACAGTCCTCTATCACACAACACACACTACACATCATATACTAGCATATACTTCTTACACATATTCATCACTACACAATCAACATACTTGTAACTTACTCTTCCTATCACATGTATTCAACACCCAAACAATACATAGTGCTCACACCTACTCATCAAAACCAGCTCAATGCAACAACAAACAACACATACTCTCTTTGCATCTTCAACACACCATACAACACACTCGATATATCTACAACACATTACACACTCAACACTTTCACAACATACCTCTTTCACACATCTCTTTTATATGCACTCAACACATACACCTTATACAATCTATATATCTACAACACACTACACATTCAACACTCTCACAACATATCTGTCTTTCACAACTACAATTGACACATTCACAACACCTCTCTCTCTTGTGTACGATCAACATGACACATTCCACATTCAACAATACACATCACACACTCAATGTGTTCACAATCAATCACTTTTACAAGACATTCAATACCACATACTACATAAACAACACAACACATTCACTATTTCTCTCGCGCACAACCAATGTGACACACTACCCTATGATGCACTCTAGTTCCATGGTCCATACTTGACTGTTGAGGGTATACATCTCAAATGGACCTCATCAGACTCACATGTTTAATCAATCACACACTCTACACTTTGTACTTTAACAATGACATCTTTTACGTACACACATTTCAGACCATTTCTTGATGGCACACTCTCGTTTATTGTTCATTCTTAACTACTAAGGGGGAATATCCAAATAAACCTCATTGCATATATACACATCCACTCGGGGGGCACACATATCCTATCATTCACACTGCATTCCATTCCATCTCATCCACATCATACTGCATATCTTGGTTGAATTTACTCTTGCTTATTTTTGCTTACATGTTCACTTTATACACATGCTAGATAGATATCTTTATGTCATTATTTTTATCATACACACATGCATGTTCACTTGCTTTCTAGTTGTGATCGCATATTCTAATATCTATTACATGTAAAGCATGGATGCTTGGCGCAATCCTATTACCAAACCACACAACAGCTCCGAGGGCATCCACTTTCATACACTACATGTTCTATTATTTCATTTAGTTTCATATCATACTACTTTATCGAGTATACATGCTTTGAAATACTTTTTATTTTATAACATGCTAATGGGTGCTTTATGTGCAATAGTTGTTATGTAAGACTATTTTTTTCCATAGTTATCTATTACATTGCATGTCATAATTTTCTCTTATTTGCAAGTTTTTCCATTTGCCTTGTATGCACACTTGTTTTTTATGGCCACTACGGCCTTGATTGTATTGTGACATCGTGAGTGATGTCCCATGTTTACAACCCACTTTTTTCAGTCTACATTGTCTTCTTATGCATTTACTTATGTCTTAGCTACACATTATCTCGCTTAGCTTATATTTCATTTTATACATGTGTGTTTTATTTGCTTGAACTAGCGCTTGTCTCCTATCCACTTTGTTTGTGTTTTCCTTGGTTTCTACCAAACACATTCCCTTCCCCCTACAGGGCACAATTTCAACACAGAAATCGGTCCTCTTTTGAACCATATACTCCTTTAGTGACGTCTCATGAACCCTAAAAGAGGGGGTTTCATATGGGTGAATTATTCATCCCATACAATGTTATACATACAGACAACACAAGATCGGTACAACATAGTTGTTAGTTTCAGATAGGGTTCATAATCTGACTTTGGCCCTTAGCATAGTGATGTCTTTCTTGGATGCCTATAACCAGGGGGCATATCTTAATCATTTTTCAGTTCAACAAAGTTTTTCAACATGTCATAGAGGCTTTTAACATTGTAGAGAGTCCTTTAGCACTAGGGCATTTACATTGGGGGAAAGTATACACCATTTGTAGTAGTGTTTTCATTTTGGGGATCAGTTAAAGGTTAGAGGATCACACCATAATTTCCTTTGTACATATTTCTATCATGGTGTAAGATCACCCAAAAAACTAATATTTCATAGCGCTCTACAATTTTGGGAAGTTTTTAAAGGTTGGAGGATGACACTAGAATTTCCTCCCTACACTTCTTCTGTCGTGGCGTGAGATCGCCCAAAAACTCTCCTTCATCGACATCTTTAGGATCCTTTATACACTCTTGTCTCATCACGGATCAGGTGCACATGTTTCTTTTTCACATTTTCAGCATCTTTACATAATTTTTACATATATACATGTGTATTTGACTAATATTTCATTCTTCTCTTTTGCGGGTCTGTTTGTATGGGAAGCTATAGTCAACATCATCATTACAACAACAACAAGTACATCATGAAATCTACACATGCGTTTCCACCCTAGGTTCATTTTTATCATCACTTTTTTACTTTCTCCTCCTTAGCATCCACACTTTGTCTAGTCCCTTGGCACACTTTCATCATCGATCTACATGGTTATCAAGTATGCATCTCTATCTAATTTATGTTACTGAGCTTTCCACTCACCAACATAAAGTGGGGGAAAATTTAGACACAAAATCACACACTTTGGGTAATTATCTAGTCCTAATTACATACTACTATTCTTATGATTCTAAGTAAGAAAAGTACTAATCAACCAATGTCGTTTGCTACCTTTATTTGTTTTTTGTCACTTCTCGTGGTCTTACACCTTTACTTCTCGGTATGTATTTCCATACTCTGGATTTTATCATCTTGGACACTAGCACCTGCAGCCAAGCGCCCTCATCCCCTCTGGGCACCCCTGACCCCTTTGTACTTTACTCACACTTTTTGGGTCCTTTTTATCCATTTGAGCATCTTATCTTTTTGGTAGTCACCTTTTAGGGTTAAATACGAAATTCAAGAAAATGAATCATATAAATATAAAGTTATGTGATCATAATAAGGGACCAAGCACTAAACATTAGATGTCACCACATAAGGTTACATCCATCAAGCATCTAAGAGCTCAATTACATCCATCTAGCACCATCACAAGAGACACAAGGGCTGGTTATTCTACATACACTTCATATGAGGGAATTTCATTCTATTCCATACACACATCTATTACATTTATTTACATTTAGCTTATTTTCTCGTTATCAAGTGTGACTCACACAAAAGCTACCTAGGGCATAATTCCACACATATACACATAGAACTATATTGGGTATGAGATGTAGTGCAACGCTCAGTCGTAAATTCACCATTGTGATGGTGAGGACAATCTGACCCCTTATTTTGCATCTTTCTTTTTAGGATTTGATGTTTATTTGAAGGTTTTGCAACTTCATATTTTATTTGCAAATTTCAATGACCTCGACGATCTTGGTGTGACCTCAGAGTGACCAAAGACAAATGACAATGAACACCTTGCCACCACCCTGAGGAGGTTTCTTGAGCTTTTTCAGAGAACCAGCACGCCTAGAAATAGGCCTAGGGCACCCATAGGCACCCCTATCCCTCTCAAAGGCGTCCCAGTCTATCCTTTCCATCTAGTACTACATTTTATGGGTCTTTATGTGACGTTCATGATGCTCTATTCACCGATCAACACTTTGGTATAGTTTAAAATTTATTTTGAACCATTAATACCTTCTTCTCCTCTTTACAACTAAGGTTTCATAATTTATTGATTAATTTGCTTTAGTATCAAAATAGGATCTTATTTCCACATTTTAGCTTAATCGGAGAGAGTACACATGCAATAGGAAACAAATTAGTTAGTTCCAAAAATATATCTTTGGCATATCAATTAAAAGATGGAAAAGAATCTAAGAGGTGTGATTTTGTTAGAGAACAATTACTTGTATTAGAATATATGGTCAAATTTAGAGAGGAAATTATTTTTGAGTATGCAAGGCATACACATAGAGCTAAATAGTTGAATGAACAATTCAAGTTAAGAAAGGACACATACCCACTTTGTACTATTGTTTCAATAGTTGGGTTTGTAGAGAATTACTCATTACAACCACAAATGAAGGTTCAGTCACAATACTATAACTAAGTGCAAGTTGCTATTTTCGTGCATATAACATTCATGCACTCTCCATAAAGCACTCGATTAAGATCAAAAATATTAAGAGAGTATCATTTCTACATCAATAATGATTAGACACATTCTACAAAATATGTGCAAGGGTGTTTCCAGTTGTTTTATGCAAACTTGGCTGAGAGGAACATTGTTTTCAATCAACATTACATTTGGTCGGACATTTGCATCACAATTCATGAATGCACGGAATTGGCTAATAATGATGCACATAACAACAAATGTACAACATATCTAGAGTTTTACTAAGGCAATACATAGGAAAGGAGAGCATGATGGTGCAAGAGCGTGAGTGAAAAAGACCTTGCAAGAGAAAAATTAAAGTTTAAAAATGGTGCTAAATTTACAAGTATGGAAAGAATTATTGATTGGTGTAACAAGAACGTGGGCCATGAATCTCAAGATATTTCAACAATCCGTAGATATTTTTGGTTGATAAAGGAACAAAATTTGGTAAACTATGAAGATTTTATAACAATTACATGATCAAGTTATATGCACTCATTATGTAGTTCAAATATAAGTTCTTGCACTATTCATACTAGGTACATGACATGTTTTTGTATATTATGCATTGATTTTGTGTGGAATTAATGTGATTCACGGTGGGTGGATGAATGGACTTGTAGACCTCTAATTCCACTCGAACACATATCATGTTCCATGAGAATTACAACTTACAGTGTCTTCAAATCATATGAAAACATCACGAATTTGACCAAATATCGATTTAGTGCAATAAGGTACATACATGTCATGTTATAAATTTATAAATTATTAAATGATAATCTCTTAATGTATTTTAAATTTGACTTGAGTTTTAATTTGTGATGCAGGGCATGTTTTTGTAGTTATTGCAATAGAATTTAATGAAGAGGGAACATACTACTTCTTGTCTCGTTGTGTAGAGGGAAAATAAAAATTGACTTCCACAATCATTGATGGTGAAAACCTTGAGTATCCCATTGGGTCAATGGTAGTCATTGGAACTTGGATTCGATGATATCCTATCAAAAAATAAAATACTTGGTTGTTTGAAGACTATGAAATACATAAAAGATACTTCACTATTCACATTTGGTTCTTGCAAAAATATTCAATTGATCAAATATCAAGTAGGCCATCAAACAAGAATCTCTAAAAGGTTCGTGAATCAGATAATGAAGTAATTCTTATTCTTGTCAAGAGTAGATTTGATCATTGCGCTTCATCGATTGAATTTCCAAAGGTGTGTTCACTTAAGATTAGATATACATCTACATGAATTTACTTTTAATATTTACTTTAATAAAAAAACTTTTAAAAATAGGTTTTAAAATTCTATTTAATTTCTTACTAGCATGTTGTCGTACATTAGTGGTGGTAAAAAAAAGCTTCCACAACGTGGTTGGCACTATTAGTAGATAATTTATTATTCTCAAAGCTAAGAGAAACAAAGGAAATTAAATATTGGAAACGAACAACAAGAAAAATTCTACTTTCACCACATATATCTTATGAAAAATCTCTTCTTACAATTCTCATTCACCATCTATATTATATGAAAAATCTCTTCTTAACATGTTTCTAGCAATGTTTTCACATTAAGGATTTTGGGCTAAAAATGAATCTCGCACCTAATTTTTACCAAGCCACCAACCAACACATGTGCACATTCGATTCGGTCTCAAGAGCTTTCATTTGTAAAATATTGCATTTGAAAACCTTACACTAACTCACACTGTAATATTCGGCACGGTTATAAACAATAGGACAATGAGAGGAACGAATTGAGATGGGGAAACCCGAGATATACTTTTATAGAGGGTCCTAATGTATAGGTGTAAGATAATGCGAGACCTTTCAAGGTGTCATAGAGACCAAGAAATCACCTTGCAAACTTATAGTCTTTTTTTTTCTCTCAGGGATCTTAAGTGACTAAGCCCACCAACATAATCAAAAAGCACCGGGATTATTGGGAACTAAAATAATCCCAACGTGTGTGTAGTATTTGATTCGGTCCCAAGAGCTTTCGTTTACAAAATATTACATTGGATAACCTTTCATTGACTCACACTACATTATTTGGCATGGTTGCAAACAATAGGACAATGAGAGGACCTGAATTGAGATGGGGAAACCGAGAGAGGATTTCGTAGAGGGTTCCAAATGTGGAGGTGTAGGATCAAATAAGACCTTTCAAGGTTCCATGGAGACTCGAGAAATCACTTGGTGAACTTATAGCCTTTTTTCTCTCATGGTTATTGAGGGACAAAGCCCGATCGACGTAGCCGAAAAACATCATGATTGCTAGGCACAAAAAAAAATCCTCCCCAAGTGTTTTCCAAGCCACCCCAACATGTGGGCATAGTTGGTTCATTTGTCAGGAGGTTTCATTTGCAAAATATTGCATTGGACATCCTTACATTGACTCACACAACAATATTCGATATGGTTTAAACAATAGGACAACAAGAGGACCGAATTTAGATGGGGAAAACTGAGACTAGATTTCATATAGGGTCCTAACACAGAGGTGTAGGATCAAAAAATACCTTTCAAGGTGTCATGAAGAATGAGAAATTACGGAAAACTTATAGCATTTTTTGCTCTCGGTGGCTCTTAAGGGACTAAGTCGGCCGACATAATTGGGAAGCACCGGATCATTTTCCACAAATACGAAGCCTCCTAAACATTTACTGTGCCACCCCAACACATGGGCACATCGATTTGGTCCGAAGAGATTTTTTTGCAAAATATTGCATTAGATAGCCTTACACTTATTCACACTACAATATTCGGCATAATTACACGAAAATAGGAAAGCGAGAGGACCGGATTGATATGGGGAAAATCGAGACATGGTTTCGTAGAGGGTCCCAATTTGAAATTGTAATATTAGATGAAACCTTTCAAAGTGTTAGGAAATAAAGGATTAAATATACGGAATAATCCCTCACAAAATCGCAGTAAAAACTAATATACATAAAATATTACTGATTTCAAATAAAATTACGAGAATAAAATAACACAACACAAAGAGATAGTATTTAATGTGGTTCACCCAATTTGGGCTACATCCACCAAGAATCACTTGCTCATATTTTATTACAAGCCACCGCTCTCTTAATACAATACCCAGATCTGTTTGGAGCTATGCTCAACAAACTCTACAGAATTCACACCCAAATTCAAAACACATCTGCAATGTTACATAATCCTACCATATGCACAAAACCATATAAATAGACAACTACTTAAGTAGTTTTACAAAACCATGGGTATCAAAACCATGGGCCAAAACCGTCCCATAAACCTATGGGTCAAAATCCCGCCCATATGAGAAAAGCACGTTTCCCAATATATCGGGCACATTTTAAGGCAAAAAAATTTGGGGGTGCGCCCCAACCCCGATGAGACAATCATGTGGAAATTGTATAGTACTCTTAGTTTATAGTCTTCAACACTTTCACACATGAAAACAAGCTCCACAACCTAACAATCTCCCACTTAGAGACTAGTTTTCCTATGAGCAAGCTTCTCAACCCTTCACTAGTTTTCGTGAAGACCAACCAAAACTGAACACAGCTTCATTTTTTCCCTTGTGACCACCTTGGTCATCATGTCTATAGGATTCTAACTGGTATGAATCTTCTCCATCTTCAATTTCTCTTCCTCCAAAGTTGTCCTGATGAAATGGTACCTTAATTATATATGCTTCGTCCTAGAGTGGAAAGAAGAGTTCTTAGCTAGGTGTATAACACTCTAACTATCACTATGTAGCTTTCCTTCCTCTTGTTTATAACCCAACTCCTCAAGAAATTTCTATAACCAAATCATTTTTTTCTTGCCTCTGTGGTAGCAACATACTTAGCCTCCGTGGTTGACAAAGCCACCAGCTTCTATAGTCATGAAATTCAGCTTATTGATGTCCCACCTATAGTGTAAACATAACTGTTGTGCTCCTCTTATTGTCTACATCTCCAGCCATATTGAATCTACATAACCACACAAAGTGGTGTTTGATCCATTATAGCACAAAACTATCCCCATGGTCCCTCTCAAATACCGAAGGATCCACTTTACTTCTGCCAGTGATCTCTACCTGGATCACTCATAAATCTACTCACCACTCCCACTGCATGGGCAATATCAGGCCTGGTGCACACCATGGCATACATCAAACTACCAACCACTGATGAGTAAGGTACCTTGGACATCTGGTTTCTCTCCTGCTCTGTCTTAGGACACTACTCCTTTGATAACTTGAAATGGTCTGCTAGAGGATTCCCATCCGGTTTAACATCCTGCATATTAAACCTCTCCAAGACTTTCTTAATGTACTCTTCCTGAGATAAATTCAACTTCCATTCCTTCCTATCCCGAGATATCCTCATACCAAGGATTTGTTTGGCTGCCCCCAAATCCTTCATAGTAAAGGATTCACTTAGTTGCTTCTTGAGTACTTTTATTTCCTGCATGTTTTTACCTGTAACCAACATGTCATCCACATATAGACAAAGGATAATATAACTGCCATCCTCAAATTTCTTTGTATACATGCAATGGTCAGAATGACATCTAATATAACCTTGCTCCATCATGAAGCTATCAAATTTCTTATACCATTGACGTGGAGCTTGTTTCAAGCCATACAAGCTCTTCTTCAGTTTGCACACCATCTTCAAGGTGTACAGTCTTCAACACTTTCACACATGAAAACAAGCTCCACTACCACATAGACCAAGAAATCACCCTGAGAACTTATAGCCTTTTTTCTCTCGATGGCTCTTAAGGGACTAATCTCGACTGACGTAGCCTAGAAGCACGAGGATAATTGAGCACTAAAATGAATCCTCCCCAATAATTTACCAGAAACCCCGATGCATGGGTGCAATTGGTTCATTCCAATGAGATTTCGTTTGTAAAATATTGCATTGGACATCCTTATATTGACTCACACTACATTATTTGTTAATTTTGAAAACAATAAGACTGCGAGAGGACCTAATTGAGATGGGAAAAACCGATACATACTTTTGTATAGGGTCCCAACATGGAGGTGTAGGATCAAACAAGACCTTTCACGGTTCCATGGAGACTGAGAAATCACTCGATGAAATTATAGCCTTTTTCTCTTAAGGATCTTAAGGTACTACGCTCGGTCAACGTAGCTTGGAAGCACCAAGATCTTTACGCACCAAAATGAAGCCTCCCCAAGTGTTTACTATGCCACCCTAATGTGTTGACGTAGTCCGTTTAGTGCCATGAGCTTTTGTTTGCAAAATGTTACATTTTGTAGCCTTACACTTATTTAGACTGGACTATTTGGCATGGTTGCATATAATAAGAAAACAAGAGGATTGAATCAAGATGGGGAAAACCAAGACATTATTTCATATAGGGTCCTAATGTAGAGGTGTAGGATCAGATAATACCTTTCAAGGTTTCATGGAGACTAATAAATCACCCGGTGAACTTATAGCATGTTTTTCTCTTAGGGATCTTAAGGGACTACGCCCGATCGATGTAGTCGGGAAGCACCGAGATCATTAGGAACCGAAATGAAGATTCTCAAGCCTTTACCAAGCCACCCCAACATGTGTGTGTATTCGATTCGAGTGCCACAAGCTTCGTTTGCAAAATATTGCATTAGGCAACCTTACACTAACTCAAACTAGACTATTTGGCATGGTTGCAAACAATAGCACAAAAAGAGTACTAAATTGAGATGGGGAAAGCAGAGATAGTTTTGTAAAGGGACCCAATGCAAAGGTATAGGATTATATGAGACCTTTCACATTGCCACAGAGACCGAGAAATCACCCGATGAACTTATATCATTTTTTTCTCTTCGGGCTCTTAAGGGACTAATCTTGGCCGATGTAGCCAAGAAGCATCAGGATCGTTGGGCACCAAAATAAAGCCTTGTCTAACATTTATTAGGAAACCTCAACGTGTGTGCACAATTGATTTGGTCTCGAGAGGTTTTTTGTAAAATAATGCATTGGACTACCTTACACTGACTCATATTGGACTATTTGGCACTATTCAAGCAAGAAGACAATGAGAGGACCGAATTTAGCTAGGGAAAACTGAGACAGGATTTCATATAGGGTTCCAACATAGAGGTGTAGGATTAAACGATACCTTTCAAACCACGAAGCCTAAGAAATCATCCAATGAACTTATAGCCTTTTTGTCTCTCAAGGATCTTAAGGGACTGCACCCGACCAATGTATCCTGGAAGTACCAAGATCATTGGGCACCAAAATGAAGCCTCCCATAGAGTTTACCATGCCATTCCAATGCATGTGTGTAGTCTCTTTGGTGTCACAAACTTATGTTTGTATAAGATTGCGCATGGATGACCTTACACCGACATAGATTGGACTATTCGGTATCGTTACAAATAATAGGAAATTAAGAGGACCAAATTGAGTTGGGAAAACCAAGACATGATTTTGTAGAGGGTCCTAATGTGGAGGTTTAATATTAGATGAGACCTTTCAAGGTGCCATGGAGACCAAGAAATCACCCGGTGAACTTATAGCATTCTTTTCTCTCAGGGATCTTAAGGGATTACTCTCGGATGACGTAGCATGGAAGCACAAGATCATTGGGCACTGAAACGAATCCTCCTCTATTGTTTACTAGGATAGCATGACATGTGTGTGTATTCCATTTGGTACCACAAGATTTTGTTTATAAAATATTACATTGGACAAAATTACACTGACTTGAATTAGACTATCCGGCACCGTTGCAAACAATAGGACAACAAGAGGACCACATTGAGCTATGGAAAACCAAGGCACACTTTAGTAGAGGGTCCCAATATAGAGGTTTAGGATTATATGATACCTTTCAAGTGTCACAGAAGACCGAGAAAACACTTGGTGAACTTATGGCCTTTTTTTCCTTGGGGATCTTAAGGGACTACGCAGACCAACGTAACCTAGAAGCACCAGGATCATTGGGTGCCAAAAGGAATCCTTCCTAGAATTTACAAAGCCACCCCGATATGCAGCCCATTCAATGTCATGAGATTTTATTTCCAAAATATTACATTGTACGGTGGTACACTCGACTCAAACCGAACTATTCAAAACTATTTTAAATAATAGGACAACGAGAGGATCGAATTGAGTTAGGGAAAACGAGATAATATTTCATAAAGGGTCCCAATGTAAAGGTGTAGGATCAGATAATATATTTCAAGGTGTCGGGAGATTGAGAAATCACCTGAGAGAAAAGCGAACTTATAGTTTTTTTCTCTCGGGGATCTTAAGGGACTATGCCCGACCGACATATCTCGAAAGGAATAGGATCATCGGGCACCAAAAATAATCCTCAACTAGTGTTTACTAGGCCACCCCAATGCGTGTGTACATTGTGTTTAGTGTCAAAAGGAGCTTCCATTTGTAAAATATTACATTGGACATCCTTACACTAACTCACATTGAAGTATCTCTCTCTATCTATATCTCTCTTTCTCATTCGCTTTTATTAGTCTAGGAATTCTTGAGGTCCTTAGAGTGTCTCTAGATTTCATTTCATAATGTTAAATTCAGTCCAAATATTCCAAAATTCAAATTTAGAGTAGGTATAGGTAGGGAGTCTAGATGGTTTAAGGGTTGGTGTCAAGTGTCTAGTCTATTAAAGAAATTTTTAGACTATTTATGCCCCTATATGTCCGAAACTATACATGTTTGTTGTACATAAGGTCTGTCAGGAGGAGACCTAATTTGTAAGAACAATTTAGTCAAAATAGATGTTTAAAGTTTGAGTTTGAATCAAACTTCTTGGGCAAGTGAAATAGAGAAAAGGGTATCCTAAAATTTGTTGATTTAGTCTTGAAACCCTCTGCATGAGAAAATAAGTTTGAAAACCCCTCAAGGAAGGGCTACAAGGATAAATGTTTAGTGTAGAAGGAGGGGGTGGTTAAAAGTAGGTCTAGCGATGGAGATGGGAAATAAAATTTTGCCTACACCTTAAAGGGCCTAAAGGGTGTCTAATGAAAGGAATGATAAGAAGATTGTTCCAAGACATGATCTCAAATGTTAATAGCACACCACGTTAGATTTGTAAAACATAAGAGATAAAATACCATATATGGAAATCCATCATAATCCATAATGGTCAATACATTATAATACAATGACTTGAATTACTCAATAAGAAAGATGTACGTATAGGAGGAGGGAAGTGTAACTACTACCTAAATCAGTGGTGAAGAACTCCCACTAACTGATACTGGTAGTTAAGTTAACTCTAGAAGACTAGTAAGTTAACTCCACATAATTGAGAAGCTAACTCAACACAACTAGTAAGCTAACTCCACACAACTAGTACACTTAAGCAAGCTAACCCAAAAAGTGTAGGGCTAACACAAGTGTAAGAATCATCCTAATAAATAAATAAAAAGATAAATAATAACCTACACTAACACCCTCCTATAAGCATAGCTTAGGTGGGTGAAAACGAAGGTGGGTCACAACAATAAGGCCTGATGAGGTACCCATATACAATAACTGGGAAAATTAGACACCACAAGGTACCCAAAACCAGTAATAACAAATTAGAAAGAGCAAAATCCTGCTGCAAGATATCCTAAGAAGCTCGGATCCAAAACTCATAAAATGTTGAAGAATTTTGGTGCACACTTTGGTCTGAATTCACTGCTTGATCATAGAACTCAAAAACAACCGACATCGTGATTCATCACAGTAATAGCTCCATGCAAGGAGACTATCAATGGAGTGATGTTAAAAGTGCAAAAAAATCACCAAACATAATTTGATCAACTAATACAAATAGGTGTGCCACAATCCAAGAACAACTCTTGATCTCGAAAAAATAACAAGGCAAGGACATGAGATCCAAATAAATAGGAGTGTCATGATCCAAGAAAATCCAAGGTAATAAGGCAAGGACACAAAATCTGAAGAAGCAAGATCAACTACTACAAATAGGTGTGTCACGATCCAAGAACAATAACCAAGGAAACAAGGCAAGGACATGAGATCCAAATAAATAGGAGTATCATGATCCAAGAAAATCCAAGGTAACAAGGCAAGGACACAAAACCCAAAGAAGCAATATCAACACGTAACAAGGCAAGGACACGAAACCCAAAGAATCGTAGTATCAAACCACACCCTCCCATACTGTTGAATGAGTAGAGTGACACCACATATCTGTATGAGTTTCCAAAATCAACTACTCAAACACTAACAAACTAACACTAGGCTTCACTAGAATAGCTCCCCATAAGAGAGACTAGCAACATGCGAAAAAATGTGTCAAAAATACAAATCTAAAATATTTCAACAAATAAGAGAGGTATAAATGTATACACCCATAGATACAAGAATGCAACACCCAAAAGTTTAGGACGTCGGGCTCAATCGAAATTACGTCCACAAGTGATTACAATACCCTCCCAAATTTGGCATTTTATAATTGAGTGCATGTAAATATTACAATGAGTAAAAGTACCTTTTACATTTGAAATATGTGTATAAAAATTTCACCAATGCATAGATCTCGAAAAAATACACAATTTCAAAAAAAAAGATCACCTTAATCTGAGCTACGGATCAAAAGTTATGAGCTCTAGAAGGTTTTGCTATTAAAATAATATTTTAATGTTGATTTTTTTTAAAAGGTACACGTGACACCCAAATGTCCAAAGGGTAAAAGAGTGCATCCACATGATACAAGCTTGCAACCAAAGGATAAAATTTTGTGCCCAAAACCTAAATGTCCAAAGGGTAAATCATTGCATCCGAAGGGTACACATCTATATCCAATGGATAAAAGAATGCACCCAGAGGGTACAGATCTACGTCCAATGGATAAAAGACTGCATCCAAAATAGAAATATCCAGAGGGTAAAATAATGCATCCTGGAGGGTACACATTTGTATCTAATGGATAAACGAATGCACTGAGAGGGTATAGATCTACGTCTAGTAGATAAAGACCGCATCCAAAATAGAAATATCTAGAGGGTAAAAGAATGCATCTAGAAGGTACGCACTTATATCCAATGGATAAAATAATGCACCGAGAGGGTACAAATCTACATCAAATGGATAAAAGACTGCATCCAAAACAGAAATATCCATAGGGTAAAAGAATGCATCCACAAGGTACACACTATATATCTTATGGATAAAAGAATGTACCTAGAGGGTACATGTTTGCATCCATATTTGAATGTCTCAAAACATGGTTGAGTTTACATTCGAATGGTGCACTCATTTGCATAAAAATGCATGTTGCATAAAATTGCTAACAAATTCTGAATACATAAAAATAATAAACCCTTCTTTAAAGAAAAACTTACATATGGATGTCTACATCATCTATCTCTCTAATACCATGAATGGAACGATAAAAATATTGGTCCAAGCCACAATCTTAGATGATAATATCACACCACATTAGATTTTTAAAACAGAAGAGCTAAAATACCATATATAGAAATCCATAATGCTCAATACATCACAATACAATGACTTGAATCACTTAATAAGAAAGATGTACATAGAGGAGGAGGGAAGTATAACTACTACCTAAATCAATGGTGAAGAACTTCCACTAATCAATACTAGTAGTTAAGTTAACTCCAAAAACTAGTAAGCTAACTCGACACATAAATGAGAAGCTAACTCAACAATACTAGTAAGCTAACTCCACAAAACCAAGACACGTAAGCAAGATAACCCAAAAATGTAGGGCTAACAAAAGTGTAAGAATTATCCTAATAAATAAATAAAAGGATAAATAATAACCTACACCAACATCTAAAATGTCTATCACTTGGTCTTGAAACCTTGTGGTTTATTCCCAACATGAAATCGTGAATGACATTATTTTAATCTAAGAAAAACATGATAGTTTATGATTTTGAGTAAAAGCTAATGATTACTTTAATTCTCATCACTTGGAAAGTTGTCATGGTGTGAAAAGAATAAGGTAGAAGACTCTTGAAGTGAAAAACTTAGTTAACTTATGCAAAAGAATCAATTTTTGTTTTCAATTTATCAAGTTACTTCTCAAATACATGAGTAATTGAATGAAGAACTTGTTGGTGTATATGACTTGTCTCGTTGTCACTCAACGTCTTTTTGCCTCATGTGGTTAGTCATCTCACATGATTAGTCTTGGTGAGAATAGGTCAACAGGGTTAGTTAGAGTTTTGTACATGTGTCATGCACATGAGTTACACATCACTCCTATATATATATATATATATATATATATCTTTTTTTTATCTATGAGCATCTCGCATTACACACCGGTGTCTTTATGTACTTGATTTTCATTTGATTTGTTCTCTTGCTGATTACGTGAAGCATTCTCACCACCATTGGAAGTGTAACCCTCTTCGATGTGTATGAGGTTCCGCATTGATCCTTGCAAAACAATCTAATATGGTATCACAAATGTGTGGTAAATGTGCACTTGTTTGAATCAAGTTATTGATTACTTCTTTTTGGTTTTAGTGCTTCTCATGTAATTTTTTATTACTTTTTGGAATCTTGTTTACAAGGTTAAGAATATCACTTTTTAGAGTTTGTGTTGGTTTTACGGTTTCTCATGTGCGGGTCAACGGTGTGTTTCACAACCATATCTAGCTAGTTGCATCCAAGTTTGGAAGAACCGCTAAATCTAGAGTGTCATTCTAGCATATTTTGCCTTATAGGAGCTTTTTCAAAGCAAACGGAGGTCCTCGGGACTTGTCTTGAGCCTATTTTTACATTGTAATAGTATTTTTATTTCTTGTGGAATAGTGAGCACGTCTACCACAGTTTTTGTAGCCATATCTGGGATTTCCACCGTGACATGAGATGCTCTTTCTCACAACAGGACTTGCTTTCACCCTTCTCTTGTTTTTTAGCTTGTGTTTGCTTACGGTGTTGATTTACTCGCAATCAATGAAACTTTATTGTAGTATCCTCTCTTACACTTTATTACATTGATTGTAAGGAGAGTGACCAAATGTTTAACGACATACATTCATATGCATTGTATCCAATGCACCAAATTATAAAGTTTCGAAAGCAAGGGGTTATAATATTGTCTTGGGTGGTTGTGTTGCTCATTTTTTATTTTCTACATTCCTTATTTCTCTCTCTTCACTATGGATGCACTTTCAATTCCTTTACTTATGTCGTTCAACTTATTTGAATGGAGATCGAAAATGGTAATGAAACTAAGGGGTAAAGGGTTATTTCACATCACCATGGGAACTGAGACTAAACCTAATGATGAGCCCAAAAAATCTAAGTGGCTAAACCAAAGTGATAAAGCCTTAGGTATTCTTTGTATGTTTGTTTATCCTAACTTTCTCTTCCACATTGAGTCGTTTGAAACACCCAATTCTACATGGAAAACATTAGATGATATGTTCGGAAAACAAGATGACATAAGATAGAATGAGTTAGAAAATGAAATACTAGGATTAAATCCTAGTGATTTGAAAACATATAGGTATTCTTCTCAAAGTTCATCCACACTAAATTTTTGTTAAAGGAATGTAAAGTGGAGGATAAATATTCCTAGTTAATCTTATCGATTCTATCTAAGTTAGGTTATGAATACTCCGTCTTCATGTCAACTTTTCACACTACGATAATCGCTCGGGAAGTGCTTGGAATATGTCCTAATTTGATAGTTTTTCATCTCAACTCATTCAAGAATGGGAAAAACCTATTCAAATGGGGTCTCTTAAGTTGAAGTCACATGCCATTGTAGTAAGTACTAGTAAGGAAAGAAGGAAAGAAGAAGAGAAAAAGGAAAGACCAACCAAGCCGAAACCAAACCTAACATGAATTCTTCGACTTCGAGCATAAAGAAAAGAGAGAAAACTGTAATTGTTCCTATTACAAGAAATACTGGTCATGAAGAGCATCAATATATGGGAAAACAAATTGATCACCTTAACCATTTACTTGAGAAGAATCATATAGGTGTTCTGAGTCTACTAAACATAATGCTTGAAATCCGAGTCTTCCACCGCAAAAGAGTCTAAATTTGATAAGAAGAAAGGAAAGGCCCTTGTAGTTAGAATTAATCCTTCATTGACATGGATTATAGATTACGGCATCTCACACCACATTGATTCTTTACACATTGAGTTCTCCAACATCAAACCATGTGGCATGTCCCAAATCACGTTAGGTGATGACACAACATAGTGTTGGTTTCTAGTAGTGGATTGGGAGAGATGATGGGGAACATTTAACCAAGTGTGGAGTGTTCTTGGTCTCTCTACCAATATCCTATCGATTTACAAAATCACTCACCTTGGGGAAGAAATGTGAGTGGAATTTTGTCCTAACTCAGTGATTATATGTGAGCTTCACTCTGACACTATTGTGGTTGAGGGAAAGGTAGATCACCATTCACGGTTGTATACCTTCTCCCACTTTACTTCTAATTTGATGCCCACTTCCATGCTCACTCATGCAGATGAGGTTAATAAGCTATGACATTAGTGTTTTGGCCATCTGAATTTTCATTACCTTGAACAATTGAGCCAAAATGAAATGATCAATGGGTTACCTCACGTCATATTTTCTAAGGGTATTTATGAGGTTTGTGCCCATGGGAAAGTACCTGAAAAGAGTTTTGACAAAGGAAAATCTGAAGAGCTACTCATATTTTGAATCTTGTTCATAGTGAAATCTCTAGACCTTTTCGATCTTTTGGATCTTGCTCATTTACTAGGACTCTTTATATATTAACCTTCATTGATGACTTTTTGCGTTGCACTTGGGTGTATTTTCTTAAGATTAAGTATGAAGTTTTTGATCACTTTTAGGGCTTTAAGGCTCTTGTTGAAAAACAAATGGAATAGTCTATCAAGGTTCTTCAAATTGACAATGGAGGCAAGTATGTGAATAATAAGTTCGAGGATTTTGCTTTGCGAGTGTAAATTTTCTTACATTCCTTCGCAAAATGGTGTTATGGAAAGATAAAACCAAATGCTTAAGGAGATGGCCACTTGTATGGTTCACTTGAACTCCCTTCCTCTCTAGTATTGGGCTAAAGCAGTGAATTATGATTTTTACATCCAAAATAGTGTTCCACACAATTCAGTAAGAGGGATAAAACCCTTTGAAGCCTAGTTTGGATGCAAGCCTGATGTTGAGCAATTTTAAGTCTTCGAATCCAAAGTTGTGGCCTAGATTCCTAAAAATAAACACAAGGATTTGGAACCATCGATTCAAACCTTGTATCTTTATAGGGTATATTTATGGCGTGAAGTGATATTGATTGTTAAACCCTACTACTCATGATATTTATATCAAGAGAAGTGTGAAATTTGATGAGTCTTCTTCGACTTCTACTTCTCTACCCTCTAAGGTCTTTATGCTCTCTGATTCTAAATTTGAATCTTAGATGATGATGTTGTTGAGCATGCTCCTCTATTTTTTTCCTCATGTGCCTCCCAACCCTCATGCTTTGTAGTCTTTCGATTCGACGGTAGTGTTCATTGGAACCTTGTTCCTTCTCACTTGACTGGTGAATCTTCCAACTTTGAGCTTGATTCTCCTGGTCCTCATTAGGCTAGGAAAACTTTACAGAGTGTTAAACAATGGATGGGAGATCCTTCAAAAATAGGTGAGCTCACTCAAAGTTTGTTGGACCTCACTCCTTATTCACCTTCACTTGACCCTAGTATTTTTAGAAGGCTTATGGTATTCTTGAGTGATATTTTCTCATGGATAAGGAGTATTCATCACTCATGAAGAATGGTACTAGGGATCTCACCCCTCTTCCAAAAGGAAGGAAAATCATTTAGTGTAAGTGGGTGTTTCGAACAAATTATAGTGCAGATGGAGAATTCGATAAGTTTAAAGTGTCACTAGTAGATAGGGTTTCTCTCAGGTAGCTAGGGTTGATTACTCAGAAACCTTCTCTCTAGTTACAAAGATGAATTATATTCAAATGACCCTCACCATCACTCCTATGAACAGATGGGAAGTCCATCAGATGGATGTTAAGAGTGCCTTCCTTCATAGGGACCTAGAGGAAGAGATCTACATGGAACAACCTCTAGGTTATGTCCATAATCCCTCCCTCATTTATAATTTAAAGAAGTCTCTCTATGGTATTAAATAAGCCCCTCGGGATTGGTATGCCAAGATGGACTCTTTTTTACTTACATTAGGGTTCACTCGGTGTCACTCTAACCCAAATGTTTACATTCTATGGCAGGATGACTCCATACTCATCCTTTTTTTGTATGTTGATGACTTGTTGATCACGGGAAGCTCTTCCTCTATCATCAATTATATGAATATTTCCTTATCCAACAATTTTTCTATGTCTAACTTAGGATTGCTTCATTAATTTCTTAGGATTTAGATTTCACAATATGACTCGGGAATTATAAATTCATATCTTAAGTACTCCCTTTAATTTATTTCTCAGTTTCATATGTCCAATTGTAAGCCTTATTCTAATCTTTTCCTTTCCAATGTTAAGTTTTTTTATTGCTCCTCCCTTGGTTGATGGTACCCTTTATCGGTAGTTGGTGGGGAGGTTGATTTACCTTACTCACACGTGTTTCGATTTATCGTATGTTATAGGGATCATGTTTAGATTCATGCAGGATCCATATGAGTTGCATTGGAAAGTAGCTATATGTGAATCCTTCATTATGTTCATGGCACTTACATAGATGGCATCCACTATCTAGGAGGAGTAGATATTGACTTAGTTGGATATACTGACTTTGATTGGGCTGGTGATCTTGATCATTGGAAATATACCTTAGGCTACAATTTTTCTCTTGGTTCAGGTCATATTAGTTGGTCTAGCAAGAAGAAAAACATAATTGTGATATCTTCTACAGAGGTAGAGTACAGAGGAGCGGTTAACGCTACCACAAATTTTTTTTGGTTATAGGGTATCTTGATAGAGTTCGGTATTCACTATCAATGACCCACTATCATCTACTATGACAACATGAGCACCATCTCGATTTTCCAAAATCTAGTTCAACATCAGAAGATGAAGCACATCGAGATACATATGCACTTCATTCAAGATCTTATTCATGATGACATCATTGACTTGCAGTACTATCATACTTCTGATATGGTTGTAGAAATTTTCACCAAGCCCTTTACAAAGGCAAAGTATCTTTACTTGCAATCTCTTCTTAGGGTGAGGTATGTTGCAGATCGCCCATCTTGTTTAGGATTTCTAGTTCTCTTCTTCTCTTCTTTTCTTCGAGATAGATTTTATTTTACATGGCTACCTTATCGAGGCCTAGATTTGAGACCCCATTAACACATCTTTCTTAGGTTGTTTAAGAAATTCTTATCTCTTGTAAGTGGATGTTTTACCTTAGGGTTTTTCCTCCATTACTTGAGATCCTTATTATACATGGGTACCTCATCAAGCCTAGTTGCTGGGACCCATTTTTCTCCTCTTCTTATTTTCTAGAAAGATTGTGGTCATACATGGGGCCTTATCAGAATTTAGTTTCCGAGCCCCATTGACACATCTTTCTTAGTTGTCTAGGAGAGTTCTCTTTCAGTTCCGACTTTCTATGACCTCTACCTCAGCTTCAATGAAGGGCAGGTGTTTTGGTATATGACTTGGATCACTTGTCACTTAGCGTTTTGTCCACCTTACGTGGTTAGTCATCTCATTTAGTGAGAATAGGTCAAGTAGGGTTAGTTAGGTTTTGTACACATGTCATGCATAGGAGTTACACAACACTCCTATATGTACCTATTATTTTTTATCTATGAGTATGTCATACACACTGGTGTCTTTTTGTACTTGATTTTCCTTGTGATTCATCCTCTTACCGACTACGTGAAAATTCTCATCACCATTAGAATTGCAACCCTCTTTGATGTGCACAAGGTTCTACACTGATCCTCATAGAACAATCTAATAGAAATGTATCTAGCCATCTTTTTAGAACAAATAAACACTTTAATTTAAAGAAATTGATCATGAAACCAACATAAATTATACATCCTACAAAAGTATATTATATTGTGCTCTCTCTTTCTCCTTACCATCTCTCTCTCTCTCTCTCTCTCTCTCTCTCTCTCTCTCTCTCTCTCTCTCTCTCTCTCTCTCGGTGATAAATTTGTACTTTTGGTAAATATGCTCTTTATCAATTTTGATTGAAAGAGATGAAATCTCATAAATAATGAATATGGATATGTAATATCCCTTTTGGGGACACAACTAAAAATGTTGGAAATTAGTTCAAACCCCTAAAATAAGCAAGTCTAATTTTTATGATAGCAATTAAAGAAGGACCAAACAACACTCTCAAACCCTAACGACTTGGAGAGAGAGTGAGAGAGAGAAATCCACACCGTACAAAATTCAAAAATTATGAGAAGTTATTCCTTGGATTGCCCTTGATTTTAGAAGCCAAAAATGTGATCAAATCATTAGACTCGGAATTTTGGAATTTATTATGGCACAAAAATAGCTAAAATTTGTAAATTCAATAACTCATAGAAAACAAGAAATCTCCACACATATGAATACTCAAAATAATAATAAAAATATCAGCAATCAAATGAGACCAATATCATAATTTTCCAACCATGGAAACCCTCTCAAAATTGATCCCAAAATCTCTAAATGAGTAGATAAAGCTGCCCAATGCCGATAAAAATCTGAATATGAAGTATTCTCCTCAAATATACAATATTATTCAATAATAATCAATGTTGAAGGGTTTTCTTCCTTTTAGGAATCCACACAAGAGGGTTTTCATCCTCAAGTGGAAGAACATGGAGCAACAAGCTCACAATGCCCAAATAGAAAATGTGCCAAAATCTAGATGCTTCAAATGAGGTCCTACGTCTCCTTTTATAATTTTATTTTAGTGCCAAAGCTTAGAAAGATAAGGCTGACCCATAAAGATGTTATATTTCTTCATTAAGCTTATTTTATTTTCCTTTAACCTAGTCGACTGTTATAAATTTGCCTTTCATGGACACCATAAATTTGCCCCTCATTTTCTAGGTTTGATGACAATAAGCTTGCTAAATATGGGCTAGGTTTCGAAGCTAAAAATAATTCCTATACATTTTTGTTTTCATATTTTTTGCATCCAATACATGTAGTGACCACATGATAAAACACCTATTTTAGATTTGTGCAGATTAGTAACCTTACAGATCATAGCCCTAATTTTGTAGGTCTGATCAAAATACAAGTTCATGGGCATCTGGGATTATTTAAGCATTTGTGAGAACTATAATTTTGTGAAAACAATAAATCTCGGCATATCCTACAGTAATTGAGGGACATAAATTGTCTCATTTCTAATGGTTATAACAAGTCATAGATTTGAGTAGATATTAATAAGCCTCATATTTTAAATAAGTTTATATTCATATCTTTTTGCCTTTGTAGGGATCAATTTGCACATGTAAAGCTTGCTAATGAGATCAAAAGCACATAAAAATAATGATAATAAGAAAATATAAGAGAAAGACTTTGAAATTTGAATGCATAGAACTGTTAACAAATTTTCAATGCTAAGTTGGGAACACATTGCCATGTTGCAAACAAATTAAAAAGTTTCTAGTCTACTCGGAAAATCTTCAACCAACTACAATAAAAAGCATCATACAAGAGATTTTGAATACTGACCAAAAGATTGCCTCATTTTGAAAGCTTCCACAGCATCATTTGAAGGAAACATGATAAATACCTTAGATGACTTAGAATCATTATTTGAATCCACTCTAGGGAAAGGAGTGTTAGAACTTGGATCATTTCCCAAAGAATCGGGTAAACCTTCTTTTTAGAATAATAGGCACCATGAGAGGAGCAAGTGAATAATGAATGCCATCTAGTGACCATGGACATGAGTCCTTAATCTCTATGAGTTATCCTTGCAACTCCTAACACACAAAGCAAGAAACCAATGAGTGAACTTTAGAGTAAACATACATACATCGTAGAATCGGTGAAAAAATTTAAGTGGATTTTGTTGTTAGTAATTATGGTTGTTTTAGGAAAATATCAAAATTAGGAGTAAAGAAACCAATAACATTAATAAAAATTCTAGAAGAAAAAATTATGACTAGCGTCAAATCTTTCTTTTTTACCATTTTAATACATAAAATGGAAATTCGGTAAGGGAAAGGCCAAACTAAATGTTTGGTGTATATTAACAAGATTAAAACAATGATCTACTTGCAAGAAAATAAAAACACTTCCAACACTTTAGAATCAAATGATTTCTTGATTCAAAATTTAAATAAATCCTTACTCAAAAATTATACAAGCAAAATTTTCACTACAAAGAAGTTAAGCTGGCCACCAAATCTCTTGTATTGAAAATTTTGATTGTAAGCCGAGGATAACATCATTCGCAAGAGCCATAAGCTGGAATATGCTTACCATGATATTCTAACACTTATTGTCTACTTTGCATCAATTTCCTTTGTTATTCTTCTCCCACCCTCGCTAAAATATGGCCATAATTGGTGATGTGTTGTCCTATTTTCAGTAGGGGAAAAAATCAACTTGAAAACATGACAATTATGCCCTAGTGTCAAAAACTCTCATGGTAAACCTTCCTAAACTCCTCCAGTCAATCCATCCCTTGTATCGAGCCTATCCTATTTTTTCAAGTGGTCTTGTGTGTTGTGTCAGTCTTTTCCATAAGTGATTTAGGAAAAAAATTATATTTCGATTGCTTTGAAAATGGTACCTTGCAATGCTAACTTTTCAAGAAGCTTATGAATGGTTATTTCTAGAATTTCTAAGGAATGATGCACACCCCGGAGTGGATTCGAAATCCCAAAATCATAAAGTAGTATTAAGGAGATAGGAACATTGTGTAGTTGATTTTGGAATGTTTTGGAAAGATTCATAGTTTTGGGACAATTTCAATAAAAGTGGGTCTTTGAAGGTGAAGGAACTTGCAGTAAAAAATAAAAATTGAGCTTCGGGAAGTGATTATGGAAGCTCCATAAGGATTTGGAGGTCAAACGAGACACCATTGGAAAGGTATTTCAGAGCTATAAAAAATTTGGTTTCATATTCTTCACAAGACATAAGAAATTATGCCCACAAACTATTTTTAGCATGCACAACCTATGATCCTAAGAAAAATCCTTTTTTGAGAGGGTTTTAGGAAGAATAAAGGAATGAGACCCATCTTATCCTTCTCAAAAAAAAATCAGTCAATATCATATAAATAATTTCTAAAAATAACTCCAAATTCTCAAGATACGTTGTCATCAAGTTTCTCTCCAAGGTATGCTTTGGGACTTAGTCATTTTTCTAGGTGGACACATGTCACTCTCAGGTCTAAGCACAATTTATTGCCCCAACTATTCCATCCCCTTGGGACATAAAATTTTTTCCATACCCAAGAAATACCCTTGGACGAGCATGTGACCTTGGCGGAGCTCAAACAAGCCGATTATGTCCCTCGCACCAATCTTCATCTAAATCCGTCGTAAAATCCTGTAGTGCCACTTATAAGCTCTAGAATGAGGAAAAAAATTAACTTGTGTCCAATTCCCTTGGGAAATTTGGGACACAAAATTTTCCCATGCCAAACTTAGCCCTTGATCCTTCTTGGTGAGCCAAAAAGGTGCTCGCAAGCCATTTTTTAGCCCACTCTCCTCTCCACCTCGTAAACTAGCATCTCGCCACTTGTCATAACCAGATCAAGACGTATTTTATTTCACCTTGTGTCCCATCCCCTTGGAATAGTTGGGACATAAAAATTTCCTAATCATATCCCTCAATTTGGTCCTCTATGTGACCCAATTCCAGCCCAGAGTGTTTTTTGCTCATTTTCTCTCTCTCCTCCATCGACCAATCCTCATCCGCCACTTGTCAAGTTGAGGGTGAGGCAATTTTTCTAACACTAACTGTCCCATCCCCTTGGGATAGTTGGGAAAAAAATTTCTCTCAACTTCATGAAAATTTTAAAAGCTAACTTTTTTGAAAAACATAGATGTCATGTTATTACTTCTTCATGCGTGTGAGAACACTCTTGCCAAAAGAAAGTTATAAAAACCTATTGCCTCTTCCATTATCTCCATTTCTTCATTTCTCCTCCATTCAAATAGGTATATTTCTAAAACAACATCAAAATATTGATTTTTATATGACACCATGCTTTTTTTCACCAAAAATACATCCATAGCCAAAAACGAAGAAAAACTCATATCTCACAAACGGGTAGTCGGTTTCTAACGAAAATTTCACCATCTCTCCCTCTTCCTAGAACCTATAAGAAGAAAGAAATGGAAAAAATAGAGTTACCTCTAATATTTAATGACAAAAAAACCCTAAATTTATTCCCTATCTTATTCTTTTGCAATTTCCCATCACCAGAAGGTAATTTGAGGTAGAAATTGGAGCACAATATCCAGATGAAAAACCCATTTCAGATAAGTTGATTTTTCATCAAACCAAGGTGTGGAAGACCATATTATAAAAATAGTAAGTGCTTCATGCTCACACTTACTATAAATGTAAAATTTCTTAGAATAGTGAAAACCTTCAAAGCAACAAACTCAGAAAACCACCAAAATGGAAAACTAGGAGATTCAAGCCAAAAAAATTAAAAAGCGCAAAAAGAAAAAAAGAAAAAAACAACATTCTAAAAATAGAAAGTGCTTAAAATGGAAATGAAACCTCTATAATAGTGTTCCAAGCATGATGAGAATCTCACAACAACACCGATTGATTCGAGGTAAAAAAACAACCTTTCCCAAAATAGCAGCTCTTGGAACCCAGTGGCTAAAAATAGAAAGTTCCAATTTTGAGTACAAGAAGTTGCTATCACCTCCATTTTGACTCATATTGTTATTTTTATCAAGATGAAGTTAAAATTTTTATCCTTAAGTTCATAACATCCCTTTCATCGAGTACTTCGAGTGTAGGTGATAGTGATGTTACCCACATGGACCTCAAAGACCTCAAAGCCAAAATGTTGGGTGGACCAAGAGATCTTGTGGAAGAAAAGGTCTTCATGAGTGGATTGTATGTAGCTAGTGGCCACCCCGTGTTAGTGCAAAGCATAGATTTGGTGTTGGCTTGTTCCCATCACTACGAGCCGAACACCTAAACAATAAGAGCTGACGATAACTCGGTCCTGGCAGTGCTCACCCTGAAATAAATATCTCAAGGCATGTAAATTCTAGTTGAGAGTGACATGGTAGTGATCACCAAGGAGGTTGCATCAAGAGAATGGTCTAAGATTGAATCATACCTTCAAGTCCTAACTTTTGGATCTTAGTTGAAGCAAGGGAGGAAGCCCTCCGTGTTTGAAGACTCTTTCTCGGAATGAATTCCACGAGGGATTCTCTGATGCCATCATTCTCCTAAGCCGAGTAATGGGAGAAGAAAACACAAGAGACTTTCATGACTGGATGGCATTGTTCATTCTCACAATCTCGAGAGAAAGAAGACAATTATTTGAGGTTAAATTATTAGTGAAAACTTTCATCTTTAATTACTTCACGTGCCATCTTCCAAGAAGTTCTTTATGACCCCATACCTTGTCTACGTCTTGGCGAGCACAAGACCATTAAGGGGCCTAACACTTTCTCAAAATGTTTTTAGAAGGCTCTTGCGTATGACAAGTATCTACACTTGGTCCTAAAAGAAATAAATCAACACTTTGCAAAGTGGACAATACTTTCACAATGTATGTTGTCAGAATGTTGGAGGGTAACCCACATTTAAGAATGTCTACACATGTCGTTGCTCTAGTCAAAAGGTATGGATCGTACTTCATACAATTTTCAACCTTTTCATATATAAGAGTGTCGAGTTTTGAACTTTATCCATAGATATTTCCACGTTACCCAAAGCAACGGATTACATTAATCGATTTATGCAGACAATTGATTCATATCAATCAAAAGTTGAGGAATAGAAAGAAGAAGTTGGTTTCCTTCCCTATCTCACTAGGGATTTTCTCTCGCAAGAGTGCTCATGATGCTGCCAACATGAAAGCTTCCTTGTCCCCCATAAATATGCACTCGTACACTCCAAGGGCATATTTTGACATCCGAGATGATCTGGACACTTTTCACCTACCTGATTTGTATAATGTCCCATAAATTGAAGATTTTCGGTGAAATGGTTATGATTATGTAGTCCGAGAATGCTAATCACAAAAGGATGAAAATCGAGAAAATGAGAAAATTTAAGCTTGATTAGTAAAAATATGGTTTTTAAGAGGATGAAACTGAAATGTATGATCCAAAGTACTTGGCAGTGAAAGCTTCTCCCCCCCCTCAAGTTTTTTGGAGTGTTTGTGAGTCTAGAGATATCAAAGAACACATTGAGGATCATTAAAAGGTCAAGATAATGGTTCGGGAGAAATATGGTTTCTCTCATTGTATCTGATAACTACCCTACCCTCCAAAGGTAGGCATCACATCATTCCTCTTCCAAGGACAAAGACAAAGCTCCCATCTCGGTTCAATCAGGAGAAAGTTTGAAGAGAAAAGTAGTGTAACCCGAGGCCCCTAGCTAGAGAAGGCTCCATAAGAAAGTGAGAACATTTGAGGATCCTATAGTTGACCTAGAATAAGGGTAGATTTACCTGATTCACCTCTAAGCTCCAAAGAAATCTCCAAGAATCTCTTCTTTCATTGCCGCACCGACCCCACCTATACAAGATGTCCCTTCCCATTTGGAGCAAGAGGTTATAATCTTGCCAAATGTCAAGCCAGAAACAAATGAGATATTCCCCTTGGTGCAAGAGATGATTATAATGGAAGCTCGCATAGTGCGTGCAAGGTGAAAATACTAATTTCTCAACTATCACCTCAATGGTCAAAGGGAAGAAAGGAAAATTGGCTCAAGTGGCTTCTTGTTTTTCAGCGGCGCCTCGGGTAACCAATATGTAGAGGTAGTCAAGCCAAAGGTCATCAAGCCCATCAAAGAAATGACCATGGTGACTACAAGGAAAACACAATTCCTCCGGGCCTAAAAACACATGAGGGTGATGTTCACTTGTTTCAAGATTCTTCCACTCGCCTCATTGTGAGAATTCAAGAATACAAGGAGAAGATGGACCAAGTAGAAGACCATATTAGGACCCTCACTTCATACGTGCAAGTTCTCTTGGACATGAATGTTTCCACTACTCTCCCAACTAGAGAAGTTATTCCAATAAGTAGCTTTGACCCGAGTTGTCATAAAAACACAAGGGTTCACCATACGGGCGGAGCGAAGTAAAAGTGGGTGAGCATGATCCTAGAAAAAGGGAAGGTGTTGTTACCTGAGATGTTGACATTGTTCGAGTACATAGATGCCACGACCTTGAAAATAATCACAACGCGAGAAGGGATTGAGGCAGAGAAGGATCACTAGGATCGTGTGTATCCCTGGTCATAGAGATGGGAAAGGTCAAATCATCCTCATGGTAATCAAAGGTGTATTCTCTTGGCATCGATGACTCGTCTCAATTTTGGGCTCAAACTTTGATCGCTCGTTGTGAGATGATGAACCAATCCATTACAGAGCTTGATTCATATGAGGAAGATGTTGAAAAGATACAAAAGGATGTCAATGTTCAAATACAAAAGCTAGGAGTGCCAGCAGTGAATGAAGACACTTCAATAGATGATATGTTGAATCCTTTTAAAGATCTAGTCAAAGAGGAGATCGGAGATCTAATCTTATTCAATGAAAATACTTTGAAGTCTCTGGCAGAAATAAGAGTGGTCATTTCAAACACCACAAGATCATCAATCTGGTACTCAGAATGCAATAACATTAACTCTCTCACGGAAAGTTGGATCAAATCACTAGGTTTTGTTCATGTTCCACATGTTGAGAATGTTTCACCTATAGTAGCGAGGTTCAAGTAAATAGTTCAAAGGCATTGAAATTTCTCTTGGGAGCTTTCCAAGAGTCCATCGACGGCAAGGTCTTCATCAGAATAGTTCTCTCTCTCTCTTCTTCTTTCCTTCCCTCTTCCCTCCCCCTTTCCTCCTCTCATGTTCTATTTCTTTGTTGGGGGTTGCACTTTTTCATTTATCCTATTCTTATTTTTCTTAATCATTTAATGTGACTATAGTTTTGTAATGTAATAAGTCACCCTTAATTTATAAAAGGGAACTTAATTCTATTCCTAGGAATATGAAAAGTCACATGTTGTGGAGGAAAAATGAAAATTCATGTGGGGGTAGGTGAAGAGTTTTTTAAGTTCTATAAATTGTAATGACACCCTTATTCTTAAGGGTTGTCAATTTTGTATGCTCATGAGAGATTACTACTTGGAGTAAAACAAAAGAGATAACAATTTTCTTCTATTCCCTCCTCTATGTTCTTCCATTTCTCACTATGTACAACTTTGCCAAAACATCAATGAAGAAGAAAGGATTTTCTTGCCTTTTTTATGAGAGAGTTATTTAAAGTGTGTTCTTAATTTTATCTTGTCTTGTTGCTAGTAACAAAGTTGTTTTCCTTTATATATGTGTGTTGAAGTACTTTGATTAATGGTTGTAGGCATATGATTTTCTACCTACAATATTAATATCCCCTTTCTTTTTCCCACTCCCTTCCCTGCCCTCTTAGCGAATTCCTCCCTTGCAAGCAATTACAAGCTTTTTTCGCAGGTTCAGTGGAGTGTTCTTGTTGGATCCCGACCTAAGGCCACTAAATATTTTATTTTCATTCACGCATAATAAATGGAACTGCACCATTCGAGAAGAGGGACATAGAGTCTCAGAGCGTTGGCGGATACCCACTAATTTTTCCACCTAACAAATTTTCTCACCAACATGATGTTAGGTCAATCTAATGTAATAATTTTGTACCCAATCATCATTGCAACAAACCTACATATGTCGTAGTCAGAGAAAACATTTAAGTTGGATTTCATTGTTCAGTAATTATAGTTGTTTTAGGAAAATATCAAAATTAGGAGTAAAGAAATAACACAACATTCATCATAAATCTAGAAGAAAAAATTATTACTAGTGTCAAATCTTGCTTTTTTTACCATTTTAATACATAAAATGGAAATTTGGTAAAGGAAAGGCCAAACTAAATGTTTGGTGTATATTAACAAGATTAAAACAATGATCTACTTGCAAGAAAAGCAAAAACACTTCCATCACTTTGCAATCAAATGATTGCTTGATTCAAAAGTTAAATAAATCCTTACTCAGAAATTATGCAAGCAAAATTTTCACTGCCAAGGAAGTTAACTAACCACCAAATCTCCTGCATTGAAAAATTTGATTGTAGAAGCCGAGGATAACATCATTGCAAGATCCATAAGTTGGAATATGCTTACCTTGATATTTTAATGTTTTGGAATTGATTTCCTTTGTTATTCCACTCCCACCCTCGCTAAAATATGGCCACAATTGGTGATGTTAGGCCAATCTAATGTAACAATTTTGTACCCAATCATCATTGCAGTAAAATCAAATTGATGTGGAATAATTAGATCCATCTCTCTTTGATTGGAAGAGGTCCTCACCATTCCATCCCCTTGGTCCTGCATATTGTGCCCATTTGTTGTTTTGATTGGCTCGAGAAGATATGCTACAACAAATGAGCCATTTAAGTCCCCATGCTAAGAACAATTGTAAAATACTATAACAACCCATGAATTTCAGGATTCAGATTATCACCTAATCCAATTGTTTTTGATATCTTCTGTTGTCCTCCAGCGATGTCCAACTTTGTCTGCCCATTGATCAGGATGGTCTCTTCCCCTGCAAGAAGATCATTGCAAGGGATCAATATGACATGATAAGGGAGATAAATAATTAGGGGCAATTATATGTTGTAAATAGCTTAAAGCTTACCATTCACACAGAGAGTAGAATATTAGACACCTGTTTTGAGAAGTGCCTTTCTCATTCCTAGGTACCTATAATTTGATGCTAAAATAAATTACAAATTACAACAAAAAAACTTGTATGAATCAAAAGAACCAAAAAACCAGTCAAAAACAATCACAATGGAGACAAAAATAACTCAAACTAACACAAGGACATCAGACAACAATTAAAATGCGGACATCGACGTTGGACCTCGACCTCAAAAAATGTTACAATTGCAAAATGATAGTGTTTTTTATGAAGTGAGACATGCTCTGACTATTATATATTGAGCATCGGAAGTGCGAATCACAATCCATGACTTGGTTAGGTGCTCCCCAACCTTTTCCCATGCAAAGTGTGTATGGAAATTTGGAAGAAAAAATGGTGGGTATTTTAGGAGATACAATTTGAGGCATACTGACACTACCCAGAGAAGCACAACCCAAAAGGAGAAACAGAAATATAATTAACACTAATATTGTAAAATTCATTATTTTCTGGAAAAAAATTCATTCCTACCCATTAATCCGCCACATTTGTGAAAGGTTGTATAGAGCATGTGCGCTTTGTAAGAAATCTGGAATAGAGAGACGGAAGAGCTAATGATGAGTGCGAACATGTCACTCCACAAATTTGAGGAGAGAGGGCGTGCTACTCCAGGTAACAAACACCCCATCAACATGCACACACTCACTCTCCCACTCACAACCGATGCCCAATTATATCAGAAAATATGTAAATCTGTACAATCCTCATTAGAACGGTCGGGAAAAATAATTCCATCAACGCTACCAAAGAAATCTACAGAATCGTTAAGGAGCCCGAGTAGTTAAAGAGCAAGAGCACCCATAACTAGAGAGTCTACATGAATCAATGCTTCTTTTTCCTGAATGTGCTCCATACGTCTGCTTCTATAATTATAATTGGAAGGCACAAGTGTGCCCAACTCGCAATTCTGAAGATCAAACGGAGATAGCAATCAGAAACAACCAAATCATACAGTCACACGGGTCCAAAACACTATCATTCCTTTTTTTGGATGCCTCCAACGCGTCTAAAACACACATCGGAGGACAAAGCCCATGGCACTGGCAGGAATGATTTTTCCAAATGACAGATTCCACTTAAGGAACATGACTCTGCACAAATTTCCACACGGCCTCAGGACATGCGTGCGGTCACAAAACGACCATACTTTGACGTCGTTTTCCGCCAATCCCCATCCTCCGTATACCTGTCGAATGTCATATTCGAGAGGCCTCATTCTCATTTGAGATTCCTTTCGGCATAATTGAGTATACAGTTTCAAAAACATTTAGTTTTTAATACTGGAATTTTATAGGTACTATTTTGGTAGGTTAGAATGGTGTTATTTTGATTGCAGCAGTGTCTAAAAACTATGGAATGAGAGAAAATAAGAGGAAGGGAAAGTAGATAGTTTCAAACATAGAAAGGAAAAAAATTGACAAAAGGAAAATTAAACAAACACAATTTAATTAATGATTAACCAACACAAAAATAAGGTGATTACAATTATATTGTTAGTGTACCTCACCTTTGTTTTTAGGGGCATCCCCATAGGGGATGTTTCGAGGATGTGGGAATGGGTAGGAATTATTCTTTAGATGTCTCCATTTTTTTGAGAAAATATTTCGGAGAAGTCAGTTTTTAGTGGGGGATGATTGTACGGCAAGACGGGGATGTATAGAAGTCTCATGGCCGTATTGGGGATGGCTTGAAGTCTTTTATGCCTTGACATACAAAAACACAATAAATTAAAAATAATATAAAAAAATCAAGATTCATGAGTTATGATTACCCTAGAGTTGCACAATGTGTCATCACATGAAGAATGATTTCTAATTGAGTGGAAAGAGGCTAAGGTTCAACTTAAGTGAGATAAAAAACAAACAAAGCCTTATTGAATAAACATGCATGTCATGTAAAGGGGATGTTGGATGGATGGATGGTGTTCTTTAAAAATTGAGGTTGTTCCATTCAACGGGGATATCCCCATTTTTGTGGGTTAAGAAATAACTTGATGTATGTGTTTCAGCTTGAATAAGTTGTGTGATAAAAAGATAAGGTAAAAGGTCAAGGAGGAATACCTGTGATATGTAGGTCGAAGGTTGAATGCGCACATTACTGACTTTATCCAAGTGATCGTAGAGAACTCATTTTTATCTGGGAAGGACTACCTGTAGATACAAAGCAAGACCACCAAATGATATTAAATAGGAAATGACAATGGAATGCCTAAGTGATTGCTAGTTCCGGGAAGTGTGATACTTCCTAGATGGTTGTCAATCCACTATTTTTATCAAATCAATGAAAATAAATACGAGAAATAAAGCTCCTATTGCTAACACTTTGATTTAGGTATCTCAAAACGTTATCAACAAACTAAATTAAGCAAAGTATTAAAATCTAAACTAATCTAAAGCATCAAGCAAGGTATGTTTCGGTTGGGGACAGTCACGGGGTGTTAGTTAAGGTCACAGAGGTATCTGGTAAGGTCTGGGTGGAGTTTAGGTGATGTTAGAGGCGGTTTGGTGAAGGTTAACAGAAAATGGTGACCAATGTTGGTAAAGAGGGGAGACCGACGATGGTTAAGGTGATCGGCATTGGTAGGGGAAATTTAATAGTAAATTGTTAAATAGAGGTTTTTAGGCTCTCGTGATCGCACAGAGAGTGCTCGGGTAATATGGTTTGGGTCATAATATGGCCGAGAAGACTCGGGGATACTAAGGAGGAGGTTTAGAATGGTGCAATTCTTGGGATGGTCGAATAGTGGGTTTGTAGGAGGAAGGTGATGTACATGCACATGAGGAAATAAACTCGAAAGGAGCAAAAGATCTACAAAAGGAATAATCCAAATGATTAGAATCACAATACTTACTTGATGTCTTGCAGATCTTGGGAGTTGGAATGGTTGATGGTTGATAGCGAGAAGAAGTGCTTGAGTAAGAAGTCTTGCAAAGAATACAACCTATGTGCTCCCATGAGTATTCCAATGCTCTGGAAGGGAAGACAGTTGTTTGTCTTGCACTATGGTTGTGTGTGTCAAATGTCCGGATGCGAAGGGCTTCAAGATTAGCGTTTGAATGCAATTAAGCTCAATTAATCAATTACCAAGCCGTGTAAAGAGTTGTGAAAGTGTATATAAGGTAGTCGATGACAATTAGGTGACCGGCGCTTAAGGCCGAGAAAGTCTAGGTTTACCAAAAATAGGCAGATCTTTACTATTTTGGCGTGATTTTGATTGAGTCTGCTTAGGGAAGTGGAGTTCACATGAGAGAAGGCAGGAAGGTCATAGAAGAAGTCCAATTAGGTTTAGGAAGAAGTCTTAGTTAGTTAGGTTAAGTGGTGACTCGGCACTAGGAGTGATGACTCAGTGTTGAGAGTGATGACTCAGTCATTGTGAGTTAAATGCCCCTGGAATGGGTCCAGGTGAGGTGTAATGATGAGGTGGAGGTGTGAGGGTGAAATTAACTTAATTAAATTAATTAAATTAATTAATAATGTGAGGATTAATATTAGTATAGGATGAAGGGATCATGACTAATTAAATATATTACATTAATTAATCAAGGCGGCCAAGAGGAGTGTGACCCAAATTTGGTGTCCAAGGTATAATATTGAATGGAGAAAATGAAGATTGTGGATGCTTATTCGTGTAGCTCAAATGTTGTCATATGAAAAAGATGGAAAGCGATAGCTCCTTTGGTGAAGATTGAAGGCTTGAAAACTTGTGTCATTTATGTGTATATTGCACATAAGACCATGTGATCTACCTATGCTTGTTATTTTTTTAAATCACTTTTTGGAATAAACTAATTATAGTATATATGTTTTGCAATTGATTTTAGATTTGCTGCAACTAGATTAAAATTAGGAGGTTAGTATTGTTATGCATTGCTTTTATTTCTATATTACAATGTTTCATTCAACAATGAATTTGAATGTGTTATAAATATGCAATCATTCAAGGAAATTTTTGTAAACTCTTTTTACATAAATGATTGTGCAATTATTATTCTTATCCATATTGAATATTATGTGAAATTTGAATTCAGCTCTAATATTATGTGATAAGGTTCTATGATAAATATGATGAATCTTTTATCAATATTATCATATAAATATTTGAAAGTTTTTATATTTTTAAATTTTCGCTTAGTTTTAATAATTAATCCCGTAAAAATAACTTCCAAAACAAAATGTTCCCAACATGCTTCCCGGATCCCTAAAACTTAATGTATTTATTTTTCACAAGAACTAACAATTTAAAATTTTATTTAATCATTTAGACTTATTTTAATTTTATATTAAAATTGTTAAGATTTATTTTAATTTATATTTAAAAACTTAAAATGACATGATCGCCGTTAGTGAGGTTATAAAATTTTAAATTGTATTATGTCTTTTGATGTTTAAGATTGTTTAAACATTATATTGGAAATCTTTCAAAAATTGATCTTGTATTTTAGTGAGTTCCACGTCACCATAAATAATTTTAAATTTATGGGGATCATATAGCTTTTTATATTCTCATATTTTATCCATTCTACAATCACACAACCAAAAAATGGAAAATATAAAGGAATATTCATAATTTTAGTTTAGAAATATATTATTAAATATTTGTGTTTTTGGATTTGTCTATACAGATATAGTGATGATTTGGTCCTGATTTCAACTAGGATACTGTAATAGAACTGCAAATACACATGAATTTGTTGGAATTTGGGGTGAGTTTTACGTCAACACATTCATCTTTATTTTTACGTTTAAAAATTTAATTGAGGAGTTCAAAAGAATGGTCTGATGAAATAAATTAGGGGATAAATATGCTGATTTGTCTTGATTTTTGTGTATACATTGTAACATTTTCATTATGTACTTGTTCTAAAATTAACCTAAGTTTGACTAGTGAATATAATGACATTTCGTATTAAATTACCAATATGTTTATTAGTTAACAATTGCACTTGAGGTGCGAGATAATATTGAAGGGATACAAATGCACCATTTTTGTGTATGTGGTATGTTATATAAAGCAACGATAGAAACCTTCTAAAGGTAACAATGTCTATTTATTTGTTTGTACACACAAATGGTCTTCATGATTGTCAATACCAGTAGGAGTGCACTCATTGTGAAATGCCAAAATGAATTAAAGTTCAATATATTGATGTAGTTACATGTGTGGAGATGTGGAGGTAGGACTTTTGAATGCAAATGTGTCTCTTCGATTTTCTCATAAATACAAGCAAATTTTGGACACGTGTATGTGTCACTCAAATGTAAATGAAGGAGAGACATGCAAGTCTATTAATGAATGTCTTGAATGATTACATAATCATTATACCCCCATATATAAGATTGAGAAATATTTTTCATTAGATTTTTGGATATCAAATTCCATTTTTCTACTATTTTTGTTTATTTAATTAGAGTCATGCATCATAATCTCTTCAACACAGAGAACATGGTGGTGTTTCCTCTATTCATGCATCTACATACGCATCACAATACAAAGAGGAATAATAGTAAGTAATATCTAAATCCTAACTGAAAATAGCATAAGACATGAAAAGTTGGCGTCCAAAATCTCAATAGTGTGAACTCAAATTTAGTAATCTTTGAAAGAAAAACCTATACTTTTTTATAATACCATATTTCTTAGGAACATATGTGTGCCCTACAAATTCTACAAGGGATAGAGATATCAAGATTTGTTTCGGGTCCATGAGGTGAGTAATCTATTATATGATAGAAGTTACTCACTTTGCATACGCTTTTGCTTCTAATCAAAACTCAAAGGACGTGGACCCACACATGTAACATTGTTGTCTTCATGACATATAAGTTTGTTTAATATTTTCTTAGTTTAAAGTTAAACTATGCCATGGTTACCTATGCACGATAAGAGATGAGACTTCAATCTTTAAACACACAAAATCCTATCAAAAATAATTCTCTAGAAATGCCCAAAGTTAATCTTGCCAATTTTTATTTTATCAAATAAAACTAGAATAAGATGGAAAGATTTTGGAATAGGGTATGGATATGAGAGAGAGAGAGAAGGGTTTTTCAAATGGTGTTGTTATGTATGTGTCGATAGCTTGTTGCAAAATATGTTAGGTATACAAAATACATAAATTTTTCAATAATTGAGATAAAAAATACTTGAAATAAATACACACAAAGTTGGAGTAGAGCTAAACAATATTTCAAGCCCAAAGTATGTTAATGAATATAACTAATGACCTTCTACAAGCCAACCATCGTGATTTATCTCGTGAATCATCGAATCTATATAAATATGTTATGGAAGGGAAATATTCCTTCATGGCTCACTTCAACCTTTTGTAGAGGATTAATGACCGTCTTTACCAAATTTGTAAAGATGGGGATCTCAATAAAGGCTCCTTAGAGATGCGGTTGGATACCATGGATGCAATTCGGAGTAATAACAATGAGTTGGATAACATAAACATTAGTATCCTTATTGTAGATGATGACAACACCATTTTGAAAAATCATGTCTAGCATTGGATTTGGCATACAATCTAGGTACAAGTGGCTAGAGGGGATCATGTTGTTATGGGGAAGAATTAATATTTTCACTCATTAGAGCTATTGTTGTCCTATTGCTTCTCTATTTTTCTTCTCTACTAATAAATACAAATCCTCTAGTTTTTATGGCCTGATCTATTGATTTTGTTATAATGTTTGGCTTCCACGTTGTAGAGGTAACTCAACATTATGTTGTGGTCCTTTGTATAGACATATACTAGAGTTCTTGCAACTACATCTGAAAATTAAATGCTTCCATTATGCTTTGATGTTTTTCCATGCAATCATTGCAATCCAAAAGGCCACATGACTTTGAGGCATTTTGTCGAATAGTTCACATGCTTCCATATTTTGTATATATATCTACCATGGAACTTGTAACTAAAACATGTGAGAAAATACCCTTCTCTATAATTCTTTGGTGTATATCCACACTCTATCTTGAATCCTCTTTCTTGGCACATGCTCGAGTAGTATGCTAGAAAACGTGAAGTGATTATATTGGACATATATTGGTTGCATTTGGTGAAACAATGTTAATGTTTCGTGAGGATTCCTATGACTTGTGTTAGTTAGTTGAAATTGGAGTGAAATTTGTCCATGAGTTCATATATTTTGGAATTGAATATTGGTCACTCATCTAATTATGCAATATATACCACTTAATGTATTGCTACAGAGATCAATATCCATGTATATAACCTACAATATTCCAAGAATAGGACAAAAACTGAAATACCCAATAAAACAATAACCCCAACTTTACATTTTGAGAGAAGATTGAGGAGTTATAGAATTACAAAGATTAAATCCATGCTAAACTATGAGAAAGAACAAAATTTAAGATATGTAATACATCGTAGATGTTATGAAGGCCATAACAAAATAACATGGATGTGTTTATATTTGAACTTAGAACCTCCTAATTTTATCCCAATTTTAGATAACCCATAAAATAGATAGCCCTTAAAATTACATGCAGCAGCGAGATACGGTTGGGAAAAATTTATATGAAAAACTAATCCAAGCTATAGCTAATCGATCTAGAGAAAACCTCTAATCATGAGAAATACCAACATCAAAGAACATTGAATTGTAGAGGCCAATGCACTTATCTCTCTAATGATTAGGCATGACAATTTTGATGTCAAACCCCTCTACATCCTCCATGCTCTAAATGGTACCGCATTCCAACGCATAAATGTAAACTCCCAAAGTTGTTACCGTTATTTCATCCACCAAATTCATATACATATCTTTCATGGCACCTATAGCTAAAACATCTCACAAAATTCTAATCTCCAAAATGCCTTAGTAGATGTCCACACCTTGTCTTAAAGCTCAAGGTGAACCGATCATATTGGACACTTGTTAGTTGGAGTCAATGAAACAGTGTGACCGACATAATAGTTTTGATGCAATAATAAATGTTCAGAGATAAAAGTGATAGGAAAAGCATTTTTGGAAAATCTTGACACTTTCTGGAAAGAGTCTCATAATAGGGAATGCCTCTCGTGTAATTATTTAGCTTATTTTCAATTTTCAATTTACTTTAATCCTAATAAATGGTTAATTCTATTATCTCACTATATTTTTAATATTTAATATATTTTTGACACCCACTTGTATATATCGCCAGTGAAGTATTTCATAGTTAATCCCTTCATTTTATAAATACTTTTCAAATTAAATACTATAGAAATAATGATATAAAAAAATCCAGTCAATTTGGTACGCATATTTATTTATCTAATCATTCATTATTCATTTACTTATTTGTAACTTCCACAAAATTAATGTATTGTACACCAAAATTCCAATAAAATGTGGATATGTGGAGTCACACTTGTCTATTTACTAGCAATCACACTCGAAATGTGAGATAGAAAGGTTGAAGGGATTCATTGTAGAAGTTAAATTGGAGGGAGAAAAACATTGAGAGAGGAAGAGAGGTGATGAATAAGGGGTTTGATGGAGGAGAAGTCAAGGGGTATGGAAAATGCTGCAGATGTAAAACTCTCTTTTCTTACGACCATGCACATATCAAACACATGACATTTGTGTCAATTGTTTGAAGGAGAAAGAGAGTGTGGTATGCAAGTCACGGAGGCAACACACTTTGGAGATATCTTAGAAAGCAAGGCATGGCCGATGAATATTTTCAAAGGAAACTTGCATATGTTTGAATCCCAAACTATACATATGTTAGACACATATACTCTATGTTTAGGATTCCTTATGTCACCGATTTCATGCACATTCCAATTCTCAATACATGTGATTACTAGTCATAATGAATAATTAAACAGACATGTTCCAAGATGGTACATTGTAGCGTAACATGTTTGCTTGGCATTAAATCCTTGGTTGAGTAATCTTAGGACATCATAAATTATCATTTTCTTAATTGAAGAACAATACCTAAAGCAAGGAATTTTATTGTTATTTTCTTGAAAGGCTTTTGGGTGTGTAGGTCAACATCAACAATAATATATTATACACTATACATTATAATTCATTGCAATATTTTGAGATGTTGTTTGAAGTTCGCATAACATGACATTGTTGTTGTTTAAGAATTTAGTAAATAATGAAGTAGATCATAAGATGTCACGTAGCACCAAATAGGGAAAAAATCCACACATTAGAAATATGAGATGGCAAAGATAAAAAAGCTAAATGTGGGAAATGTATTAATGTTGGGCATTTCCTTTTCACGATAGCCATCCTTCTTCTAAAGGGGGAAGAAGGATAGGATGACCTTTCCATGATTTAAAAAGGTTAGTTATTTCCAACGTAGGTAGAACAAGACACTTTTTAATATATTAACTTTGATAGGTTGGTCTAGTTTATATATTTTTATTTTTTAGAGGTGACATATTTGCAAAGATATCTTGACATATATAGAAGGTCTTATTAAAATATGTCGTATATCGAAGAGAAACTAAGGAGAATCTTTCGGGGTGGTGCACAAATATGATGAGACAAGTAGTAAGTAACATGAGTCAAATTAATCAAAAATAGTATTGAGCTTAAGAATAACATTGTATTGTGTTTAATTTAAGCCATATGGAGGGGTCGCTCATTCAATTTCATCAACTTGTCCATTAGTTCTAGGAAACCAACAACTAGGCCTTAAACAATTGAAAAAAAAAATGATAAATGTTTAGAAAATATAGGGAAAATGGGCATTGCTATTATTTTATTTTATTTTTTATGGTGTCAAGGTTTTCGATTGGATTTTGTTTATTTTTTAGATGAGAAGAAGACGTCACTTGATTGTTTCCATTGCATACATTGTACTAATATTCTTATAATAAACTTAAATATAATTTTATTTTAATAACCACTTAACCATATGAATAAAATTTAGTGATCAAAAACATCAATTATGGACAAAAAGTATATAAATAAAGAGTTAAAAATCATAATAGACTCTGGAAATCGCATGTCTTTACTTTCATTTTATTATTTTCATGCCTATGAATTTTCATATTAGTGGCCATTCTCAACCTCATATTAATAGAGAAAAAGAAATATGTAAATGCAATGAAAATATAAAATACTATAGGAAAAAAACATGGAATATTAACAATAAATTTTAACACACATTGTAAGGGTCATAATAAATTTCTGTAACTTTGAATATTATTAATCTATGTTCCACCAAGTTTAGAGATGGGGACAATAGGGGATAGGGGGTGTGTTTCGGGATGGAGGCCATTTTTTAGGGGACGACAGGGACGGCTATTAAAAAGTAAGGGAAAATATAAAAATATAGGAAATTTCAAATATCCATATGATAACATTGATAAAGCATTCATCACACACATTATAGAAATTTAATACATGTAAAATTAGAGCTGAATTGAGATTTCACATAACATTGAGTCAAAAGCAGACTTTTTGGAAAACATATTACTCTATGCTTTGTTTGTAGACCTCTGCTTCGAGTTTTGAAATGTCCCCGTATGGGGACGATCCTAAAAAGCGGGAGACACGTCCCCGTGGAATATAGTTATTAATAAAATATATGTCAAAAACATTACATGAGAGGGGACAAAAACTTCCAACACATGACCAATAAAAAAATGGAATTGCAATATTTATAGTATTGAATCTTCAATGTACTCAAATATTTTGAAGAAAAATCATGCATATATATTCACTACCCCAAGATTTTACATAAATATTATTTTAGACAAGCATTACAGAGATATGTATATTCTTCCCTACTATAAATAAAGAATGCAACACAATACAATATTGTCACACCAAGTGGAACCTTTATGAGGGAAACAACATGATGCATATTGTCATCTCGTAAGACATTTGTAGGGCCTTAGCCAAATCCACAAAATGTTTTGAAAGGGAAAACTAGTGTAAATAAGGTAAAATATGACCTTCCATTACAAATTGATAAAAAATTGAGGTGCCCACTAAATCCACCTATGTGCTAGTATTGAGGAGTTATTCATAATATAAAAAAATAGAAAATAGAATCTTAAATGAGACACTTAATAAAATCATGGCCATCACTTAAAATATTACATTTTAAGTGGCTTAGGCTACCATCAAATCATAATGGAAAGAGGATTTTTTAGGTGTTGTTGACACCTAAGCCTTTACCATTCCTCTTTTGCAAACATCTATTAGACGTTCGAATTTCATTTGTATGTGACACCAAACTTGAGATTGGGTTGTCTCCCCGCCTCACCTTTCACCTAAATATGATGTTATATTATCTCCAAAACCATTACAAATATGGTTGTTGCAAAACAGATCACACTTTGGTATAGAATATTAGATATAAATAGAGATTAAGATAAAAGAGTTATCTTTTAGGACTGAATAATAAAAAATGCAAAATTTTTCCTCGACATGCAAACCCACTCCCAACTCTCCACTACCGCTATCCGTGAAAAACATCAAATGATGACATGCCATAAATTCATATTGGTAAATTCATAATGTTAGCGAAAAATATAGAAAACTATCTACGAAGGGCACAATGAATGCGTGTTAGCTCCACTACCATACTCTATATTAAACAAGATTGAGGCGCTTGGGCCTCTGCCATGTATATCTTTGCAGAGTAGTTTGATATAAATTTGATTAATTGGTTAGATGATTTATTGCTTAAGAGCTGGAAGGACATAAGAAAAATGGACCTTTGAAGTTGTAAAATGTTGTTGTAGGTTTCAAGGCAATTTACCTATTTGAAGCTTTTAAATCTTTATGCAAAACAAATATTGTAGGCTTCTCTAATGATCTTTCTAAAAATTGTAATCATAATAATATATCTTGGATATGGTATACTAGAATCACTTGAACATCGAAATAGGTGGCATAACAATTTAGCATATATATGCGGTATACTTTTATAATGTTTGGAGTAGACAGAAATATTTAATTAATATGTTTATAATTAATATTTTTATAAATAATTATTTTAAAACCACCAAAATTTATAAGTATACTTTTAAATAATGAAAAGTATAAAACATATATTTATAAATTTTATTAATAAAGTAATATGTATTATATTTATTTTAAATAAGTTGTGTTTGTTATAAAATATAAAAATATAATAAAATAGTTAATAGTATTTATGTATGATTAATATACATTATATAATATTATTACTAATATAATGTAATTATTAATTATACAAATAATATGTTTATTATATATATTTTTAAATATGGAATTTAATATTGTTATGTGTATTGTGTGTGTTTATAATTATTTATAATAATTAAATAAAATATCAATATGATTATACTAATAATTGTAAAATTATGTTTTTATTTATGTATTATAATATTATATTATAATTAATATGTATTATTGAATGTGGATATTGTATTCTAATGTATAATTAATAATGTTTATTTATTTTTAGTATTATAAAATGTTAGCAAATTACTTTGGCAATAAGACTAAAAAATAGTCACATCATGTATTGAATTGTATTTATGAGAGATATAAATGATAGGACACTTGTCACTTTAAAATTTTATCATCTTAAAATGTTATAAAATTGTTTTGGCAATAAGACTCAAAAATAGTCACATCACCCTTGAACACCAATCAATTGGCTAGAAAAATAAATATGTTAATTTAAAAATGTTTAAAATTAGTCATAACTTTAGAATATGACAAAGCTAGAAAAAATAAAAGCTTCTTATTGGCCACTTTTGAAAAATTAATATGCTGCATTGAAACCTATAGTATTCGCCAGGGCGGAACTAATAATGTATGTGTACCATGCAAAATCGTAACCCTACATTAAATAAAGCTCATGGCTATGGTTGTGTGTGTAAAAAAATAGATATAAATGCATCGAATGGGTGAGATTTGGCTATGATGAGTCGATAGATGAGCTTTCCCATTATTAAGTATACAATTGCTAAATCATTAGAAAAAAGCCGAAGGGTCTATAAGCTAATCTCACTTCCCAACCATTAAAAAAATATGAAGGGTGGGGATATGTTTTAGCAATGCACAAGCTTCATTAAATTTCAGTAAAAGTTACATAAGTATTTATCATTTGAAATAGAAAATGCCACTTCCTTATGTTTTATTGGAACAGGAGATATTACAAACCATATAAAACCAGAGGAAAGGCACTAGTTGGTGATTATCATCTATTTATGAGGGTGGGGTCTATTGAGTGGTCAATGTTTCCTACTTCAATATAGTTAGGGAACCCAATAAATGTTGATTTAAACTAATTTGATATTTTCAAAATATTTAGTAAAATTCAAATAGAAGATACATCCGCCCAAGCAAAACATGATTGATATGACACATTGGGAATATAAATATATGTTTTAATGTGTTTGAGGCTTTAATTTCATAGGCATTTTATAAAATTAAAATGTCAACATCAATTTTATAAGTGCTAAAATGTACATGACTACAAGTGTCAATATTCATTTATAGGGACATACTTGTTCACATTCAAAATATTATCACACTATTGAAAGAAAGAATCATCTTCAAGTTCGAGACCTCCCTATTCCAATAGTTCATCCTCAAACTTTTTAGAATCATTAGTAATCAGCTAAGTGCACTCACTTCTTTGTATTTTCAAGTTCATACTTTGTTTAACATATCAAACACAAGCATAAAAGTATTATTATGATTGTGATAATTAACATTAAAAGTTAATTAATTAGAATAATCACCTGTTGCTAACCCTTATATCCTTTAGTGTACTTAATTCACTAAAATAAAATAGGTTTCATGTTAAATCTAATTAGGGTGTAAAGAAAAAATTGGTTACAAGCCCTTCTCTCATGAACCAAACAAACACAACCATATAGGGTTAATTTACATGTTGATGGAAGTTTATAGTTTTCTCGAGATAACCAACATAGTTCATAGACTTCGTCAACCATGCGGACATAATGCTCAATTATGGGCATAATGTTATAATGACATATGTCATTGAAGTATTTACAATCTTCATCCACTAAAATTTCATGGATCTATTTTGATGAAACATACATGAAACTTTCATTATCAAGGTATATTCTAAAGCTCTCCATTACTTAAAAGAGTTAGAGATAATCCTTCCAAAAATCATTTTGTTCATATCTTGCAATCACAACATTCTATAAGGCCATATCGCTTGGCCATTTTTGTTTAACAATTCATGTGCCTTATGTATTCTTCCATGTTTTGTATACATGACTACCAAGGCATTTGCGACTAAAACATTTGACAAAAAAGTCACTTTCCATTATGCTTTGATGGATGTCCATACCCTTTTTTAAAGCTCCCATTTGGCAAAGGTTGGGACTATGCCGAAAAAGGTTGTGGAGTCCAATTTTAAATCTCCCAAATTCATTTTCTTAATAGTTTGAAAGGTATTTGAAGAAACTAATTTAATTCATAACTTATAATCATTTTATTCTATGAGATCAAATGTTTTCCAAGAAATTTATCAAACAAATTTACCTTTTGTATGTATATGCATGTTTAAATTAAGGCTTAGTTGATTGAAAGAATGTAACACCAAGTAGAGTCATAACTTAGTTAATTGAACTTTTACATCATGATAAAGCCATGAAAGGAAAAGATAAATTAGTATGCATAAAAAAATGAATCAACATTAAAATACAAACCTCTCCTTTGATTGTTTGGATGACATTTAGATAAGTAGATACTTCCTTTATGAGCCGAGCGTAACTATGCATGATTAAAATATTTCTCTAAGGAAGTGGAAGAGATCTCACCAATATAGCTTGATTTGCATTTCGGGTTCATCTATTACTAATCTTGGCCAAGTAGAAAGGGAGATTTGTTTGATTTAATAATCTTTCCAACATGAAATGTTCTTCTCAAGTACAAATTTATTGCAAGGACATGGTGCAAGTTGAAACATGGTGTACTAGGTTCTTTATATATAGCTTTCTAGTTTTGGAGAAACTTGCAACCTAATGAATGTATATTAGAAAGGGATAAGTACAATTAGAAGAGATCAATTAAAGATTAGCAACTCATGGGAGTTGGGGTGATTTAATCAATCAACTAAGATTAATTAATAAACCAAATTAGGCTTATGAAGCCATTTAGAGATGATATAAGGGGAGATTAGTAGAATTTGAAGGGTTTGAAAGGGGTATTTAACCAATAAGGGGATTATTGATTAAAAGGATTAATTAATTAATAATGGTTTATTAATTAATTAAAAGAGGATTATAACTAACGAAGTGACTTTAATTGGTATCCAAGATAAAGGGGAAAACTAGTTAATTAACGAAGTGTCGTTAATCTGATCGAGACAAATGGGGAATGTTAGCTAATTAGTGGGAAATCAATAATTATGATGAAAGAAAGGGAAAGAGGATAATTAGGGAAATTTTAGTATTAAAACTATGTAGTCATATTTAGGTGTCTACAATATGCTTCTACATTTTGCATACATTTGTATAAGGACACTTGTAATAACAACAAACAAAAACCAACTTCCCATTAAGTTATGATGAATGTCCATGCCATGTTCTAAAGCTCCCATTATGACACAGGGTAGAAAGATTGTAGAAAATGTTGCGGGGTCTAGTATTACATTGTGTTGATGAAATATTTTGTCCTGTTGGTCCGAAAATTTTGAGGTGGACAGATCTATGGATAGAGCAGCCAGGTGTGCAGGTGGCATAGCCCATCTTTGAGTCAAGAAAGTGAAATCTGGGTTTATTGCTATTCTACAAAAGAGGGAATCTATGCAAGTATCACAATATTTTGCCTTCGGGGGTTGGGATCTCATCCAAAGAGGTATTTCCAAGCTCGCAAAAAGAAGGGAAAGAAATGAGGTGTGGAGATCGAAAAGATCGAAGGGAGAAAATAAATGAATTCCAAAGTAGAAAGGTCGAGGGTCTATGTTTTCAAATGGTAGTAAACAGAGCCGAACCTACTTGCATAGATTTAACAAAGAAATACTTGATGAATAAATGACAAAAAGTAGAGATAGATTCAATAGAATAAACGCATAAATCTGACATAAGAAAGATTAAATGCTCATAACACACATATTCAGCACAAAGTCTTAATATTTGTATTAATATTTTTTCTGTTACAAAAAGCTCAAAGTATTTTCTTCTTACTTCTATTTTTCATCTAAAAAGTATCCACCACTGAATACAACAAGTATCCAAGTATATATAGAAGAAGGAGAAGAGAGAAGGCAAAAGGAAACCAACAACTAATTACAAAATATCTACAAAATATCTAAAAGTCAATGTTGACTTTGGACAACTTGGTGGATGACAACATCCCATGGTGCAACATGGATGATGTCATCATTTGTGCCAACATACTCTTAAATATTTACAAAAAGGAAACCAAGAGGAAGAAATCTATTCATCGTTGTCTCATGGCCATTTGGAAGGGGGTATCTTGCTTCTGCTCCTCGGGAGAGGTGATGTGGAACTGGGTCCGATATTCCATGAATTTACTGATCATGGGCTGAATTTGATCTTGGGCAGGACCCTTCGTATGATCACCGATGACCTCACAAGTCTCCCGCTCATCTCTGAGTTTTTAAGGGAGCTTGAAATATTCATTTCCTGCCTCCATCAGGAAACCCACAAAATCACGGCAAGCCAGAAGGTTGTTGATACATTCGGTGTCGAAAGTGGCTTCTGGCCCTAACCCTTGTGAGATGATCTCTTTAAAGATCCAGATAGTTTCGTTTGCCTTCCTCAAGGCGAAAGAAGGAGTAAGAAAGCCTGGAGACATTCTCAGAACAATTTTCTCCATTTGATGCATTGCATCTAGGGCTTCCTCCTTGACTTTATCAATATTTTCCAGACGAACTCCGTCCTGGTCGAACGTGTAATGCAACGTAGAAGGATCTTGTTGGGTACCCTGGGGTGACTGAAAATGCCAAATTTCTCGGATCATCAACTGAGTAGTCGAGCATTTTCTGGAATGTTTCGTGTTGTAACCTTGCATGATCCAACTCTTCAGAGATAGGTCCCGCGATCTCCTGGAGCTCTTTGTTCACCCGACTGATATTTTGATATAATTCGGTGAACTTGACTATTACCTCCTCGTTGTCTTTGAGGATTTGATCCCTCTAGGTGGAAACTGCCATACCTTGTTTGCCAATTTTGGCGTACTCATTTATCTTGTCCTGGCTTAGGAGCTCAGGAGTTTCGGTGGCAGTTGTAGGAGGTGCACTGCCCATTTTCTGCAGGGCGTGGAGAAGATGTTTGTTTTGTTCTTTTAGTAACCTCTTCTCCTCCTTTGCTTCTTGAAGTTTCTTGCATAGGGCATCCACCGCAGATAGGGCCTCCCCTTGGAGACTTTCAGAAGATGTTCATTGTGACTTGGGTCACTGTATAATCTATCGGAGACAGATCCTTTTTTCCCTTTGAAGGATCGGGATATGCGATCTCCATTACTCTTTCTCCCGATGCACTCTGAGAGAAGCGGGTTATAGGCTTTTGCTTCTTGGCCCCTTTGTTGGGATGACAGAGAAGTCCATCGGTGTGATAGGGACTTTCCTCTTTTGTTGGCTCAGATGCTGGGAGATCCACGCTGGACTTAAGGGAATGGGACCAGAGGTAGAAGAGGGGGGAGCTGCAGTGGATGAGGGAAATGGGTAGAGACACTTGGTGGTGGCATCGAGAGGGAGGCCGAGAAAGTGATCACGGGAGGAAGGGATATTGCAGGGAGGTAGACATGGGAATGGAAGGGAGCTGAGAGATGAGAGAAGAAATGGTGGGGACAGCTCCGCGAGAGAAGAGAAGATGGATGACGAGGAAGGGGGAACAAAGTGGAAGATGGGGGAGAGGATACGACCAAAGGAATGGTAAATCAGGTCACACGAGGAGGAGGAGGAGGAGAGGGAGAAGGGATAAAAGGGACCTCAACAATTGTAGTAAAGTGGCGACACACTCGAGTGGATGTGCCCGCCGAAACACCTTCCACTACTTCTTTTTACGGGGATAGACTTACAATCTATTCTTCGCAGTGGAAGGAGGACTTTCAAGAGTTTCTTCTTGAGCAGAGCTTGATTCACCCTCTTTGTCCTTGCTTTTACCCTTAGGTAGATGCTTCGGCCTGATAGGTGCGTTGCCCAATGGGGACGTAGTGAAATCTACTCCGAGGTAGATAAGGCCATTCATTCTGCACCAGTGTTCTATCCTCCGCAATGTTTCCTTGACCCTTTCTTCAATGGTCTGGGGTGCTTTTGTCCTGTCAATTGCGGCAAACGGCTAGTTGTCTCCATCTGTGTCCAGATACACCTGATCAACTTCTTGATCGGTAGTTTGATAACCCTTTGGAACAATGGCCACGCCGTATTGAATAATTTCTGCCAAGGCCAAGCGAGAGTGATCCTTCCTTCTAAGCTCGACCTCATGATACAGGTCGATATAGATGTCCTCGATCTGTGGAATGTGGATTGGATCAAGTTTTACCTTGGGAAGGCAATTCCTTGGATCAAAAGTGGGCCTCGCCGGGAAGTTGTGCTTTAGATTGAGCAGTTCTAGCTCTGTAAACATTTCCTGGGCTTTGTGGTGAGAAATGCAGGTGTATCTACCCACTGTAAGGGGGAAAGGAGTTCCACCCTTCTTTCTCTTCAAACATTTCTCATGGTAGGTTATGAGCTGTCTGGATAGCTCCAACAGGATCAACTTGGGGCCAAGCATATCTCGGCAATTTGGTGGGTTTCCCAAGAATTTGGCCACTCGAGATAGGTGAAGGTGGGGGGGTGGGTAACAAAGTGCTCCCCACTTCTTAGTCGCGGTGACTATGCTCTTGGTCGCTCGACCATGAGTCATGTTGGGCCTCAAAAGGCGAGATGATGCCATAGAAGAAAGCATCGTTGATCTTAGTAAACTCGTGCGTGGAATATTGTTCTCACCTTCATCTCAGGGTAGTACTTCATATATTTTTACACGGGGCCAAACCCCACATCGATTCAAAGTGCTTGAGATAATCCCTTTCCGAGGCTACAGTGTAGACTACATAGGAGTTCATGTAGAACCTCCCCGTTGTGGTGAGTTATTGGAGCTGCTCGGATATGGTGCTGCTTATGATCTCCGCCCACTCAAAGCGTTGATTTGGCACATTTTTGTTCATAGTTTCAAGGTACCTGAGCATCCATTTATGAAAGTAATGGGCGTCAGAATTCCCAAAAACTCTACTCAGGAATGTGATGGTGTCGCTCAACTCTTCGGAGAAGTCACTACGGTGAATAACATGTGGCCACCTAGTTATTACCTTCTTATTTTTCAAGTAAACTTCATTCATCAGCTGCATGCACTTGTCTTCATTGTCCCCCATGCCTTGCATGCAGTCCTCTTAGCTTTACACCAAAAGTGTCGGTGGTGAGGGATGCCACAGCATGATTTGAGTGCTGTGAAGTGAGGTTGATTATGACCTCACTTTTTTCATTTTTGACACACTGGTGTATTTGTTGTAACAACGGGCCACCACCATCATAAATTCGTTGTTTCTTTGCACTAATGTGGATCCCCCAAAGAAAAATTCAATCCACTGCCCACCAACTTGTCCATCCAAGGACTTCCTGTGACTCTCCTGGTTTTGGCCCAAAAATCCTACATGTCGATGTGACCGAGTTCGGAGTCTCTAATGTCCAAGTTACATTCGCCCTGGGACTCGGGCATTCTGACCCTCTAGTATTTATACTTCATCTCTTCCTCTGTAAGCTTAGCCTTACCCTTTGACTTGATTGGCCTCTTGCTTGATGTAGACATATGTGGCTCTCCGAGTTGGATTGCTGATCTGCGCGAAGAAGAAGAGAAGTCAACGCCAAAGATCCATATTAGTGTCAGTCTTCCATTAAAGCACTACGAATGAGGAGTTAGCAATTTGAAGGCCTCGGGCGCAGGCGCAAGGACACCGTAGGGCTGCAGAGTTAAAAGAATGGAACACGAAGCGAGTGTTACAAGGAATAAATTAGCGCCAAAGGGCGCAGGGTGTAAGCATTTTGCATATGACATTATTGTTATTGTAAACGGGGATGTGCACCTGCACCGTTATATACGGTTTACTACTGGGCGCAAATAATCTTGGTGTTGCACGAGGGCAGGGTGCACCAATAGCGTGAGTATTTGACATGCAACATGGAAGTTTGGTGCGCCAAAGGGCGCAAGTTTATTGCATGTAGCACTAACTTTTGGTGCGCAAAGGGGACTTTGGCGCGGCGCAGAGGAAACATGCATGGCATTTTGTTGTTGTAAGCGGGGATGCGCCTGCGCCGTTTAGGATTTACTTGGTTTATATATAGCACAGGGAGCTTATGTGTTGCAATCAATGTTGGTGCGCCATAGGCACGACTGTGTTTCTTGTTGCAAGGGTGGCAATTGCGCCAAGGGGAAAAATGTAGCTTGGAAACAATTTTTCAAGTTCTCTTTTTCCTCTGATAGATTTGTGATCTTTTAGGCTGCATTTCGTATTGATTCAAGCGGTGAAGGAAGCATAGCAAAGAGGTTTGGATTTGTTTTCGATGGCGAGCCCTCTTGGCCAGCAGATCTGGAAAAAGGATGGAAACAACTTGGGAAGAAAGATTTGCAAGAACAAGCAGGGGAGTTTTATTGTTTCACAGATCCATTGTATCTACCACACAAACAATCAAAACAAAACACAAGAGGAGTAAGAACCACCTACCCGGAATATATAGAATGTGAGAGATGAAACGGGGTCCACGAACGTGATATGAGGAGGACGGGCATGCTGACAGGTGCAGAGGAATAAATTTATCACGTGTTTTCAATTGTGAAAGTGACAGGGCGGGTGCGCCTATATATAGGTGAAGGTGCAATAAATGCGCCAACCACTTTTTCAAGAGGTGCACCAAAACATGTGTCGACACGTAAAACTTTGTGCCCTTTGGCGTGGATAAACGCGTGTCAACACGGAAATATTTGCGCTATGGCACAAATTTACGAATGTCAACACTTCATTCCTTGCGCCCTTTGGCGCACCAAAACACGGTCGCAACAATTTAGTTGTTAACATGAAGGCACATGCGCCTTGGCGCATCATGAGAAGGCGCAACAATTGATGTGTCAACATATCAAAGGGTGCGCCAAAGGAAATGAAGTGGGCACCAATTTAGTCTGTGTTACACATACAAAAGGTGCGCCCAGCCAAAAAGGACCAAAATGACTAAGTTTGGAGAACTAGATTTCCCGAGAAAGGGTTTTGTAGCGTTCCAATGCGAGGGGTCCCCGATGAGGGACCAGGACAAAAATTTTGTATGGTTACTCAGTGGGAAATTACCCTCCTCAATTTTACACGGGATAACAAATTCGGCTCTTTTGGGGACTATCTTTGAGCGAAGCTCAAGGGTAGAGAAACCCAGTTAACATGTGCCTATCCATTGGGTAACGAGGGGGTCAAAAAACAAGGGTGAGGACGAAAGCAAACACACAAAAGAAGGTAAACTATATAAGGAAGAGAGCAAGTACTACTTCCGAATATTTTGAGATCTTTGCTCGATATAGGGAAGTGGGAGATCAGTTCCATCTAGATACGAGAGATAGAAGCTATTTTCTCCATTGAGCCGCCCTGATCTTGAAGGGTCCTCTCCATAGAGAATCAAATTTACCATGCATGCCCTTCGGCTCTCTTCGTTTGTCCACAAAAGGATGAAATCTCCCACTTGGAAATCTCTTTGCTTAGCTCTTTTTATCGAACAACTGCTAACTTGATTCTCGATGTTTGATGATCCCTGTCGACCACTCTTACTCTTTTTTGTTCGAGCTCTAATAGATACATGATCCTCTTTTCAAGGGAATTTTGGAAAGTCTCATCTTTGATTGCTTGTGTTAAGTGCAGAGCGTGGAGTTCACAGAAATGGGAAGTTCGGCATTGGTCTCGTATAACACTTGAAAAGGTGACATACAGAGAGAGAGACCTCTTGGGAGTAATGCGGTCCGCCCACAAAGCGTCGTACAATGATGACTTGTGCCACGTCCGTCATGACTCTTATCAACTAGCTTACGTATGATGGTCACCAAGTTTTTTACATCTTGGATTCTACCTAGCCATTTCCCTAGGTGTAATAATCTAAGGCATAGGCCAAGATTATCCCGTGTTCATAGCAAAAAGCCAACAACTTCTCGTGAAGAGAAGTTGGAAGCATTATCAGCAACAATCTTGTTTGGAATGCCAAACCTGACAATGATATTCTCTTTGATGAAACTGCAAACAACCTCGGAAGTGGCATGCTTGACAGGTATGGCCTCCACCCATTTGGTGAAGTAATTTGTTGTTGTCAGGACATAACTATGTCCAGCACTTGATTGGGGATGGAGTGCTCCGATAAAGTCAATTCCCACTATCCCGAATGGTTCATCAATAACTACCAGTCTTAGGGGAAAAGCAGCCAGCTTTGGCTTTCCGAAAAATTGTTGGCGAGCTCGCACTTTGCTACCAGCGGATGTATCTTGGAACAACGTCACCCAATAAGTACCTGGCCCGGATGACCTGTGTGTCGTCATGGAAGATGAGAAGTGACCACCACAGGCTGAATCATGAAAAATCTCCAGTAGATTTATCTGTTGTGGCTTGTCAATGCACATCACAAGAAGATGCCATCTATTCGCATTTGTATAGAGCAAACAGTCATCCTAGATGACATATCCGCCGCTTCCGAGCTTTATAGCACGTTTCTCCTTTGAAGTTAGATGAGCTAGACACTCACCATAAGTGAGAAAGAAAGTGATATCAGAATACCATTTGTCACTAGTGGCGACAAATAGAACCATGGGTAGAGAATCAACTTCCTCCATTTTGGCTTTGTGCTCCATTGGTGCAATCATCATTTTCCTCGGGGTCTTACGAATTTTTGTTTTCAGCCATAAGTTTGACATAGGCCTTGCCCCTTACCAACTTCGTTGGTTTCATATCTAGGTCATACTCTGGACTTTTGCAATCCAATTTCCTCGCAAACTCCCTAATTCTTGTTGAGTTAGGATTGACTTGACTTCCGTGTCATGGACGAGCACCACTGTATGAGAGTTTAGAATGTAATACTTGAAGTTCTTGATCGCTTTGAAAAAACCCAAATAAAACAACTCAAAACCCAAGGAGTGTTCTAAATCCAAGAATAAATCTAGCCGTTCATGCTCTTTTTGTGGGGGTAGTAATCATGAAGAACATAGGTGTTATAATTGAATGCAAGCCTTAGAGGATGCAATCAAGAAACACAATTTATATCTCCACTCCACCTCCTTCTAATCAACATGGAAAAGCACTTAATGTTGTTGGGAGATCTTAGTCACCACTTGACAATAGTTGGGTTCTAGATTATGGTGCTTCTCATCACATGACTTCTTCCAAGGAGTCTTTTTTTTTCCCTAGGTTTGAGTTCTAATTCTAAAATTGAGGTTGGAGATTCTTCCTTTCTTTCTATGAGGGAAAAGGTGATATACAACTTGATGGTGGAAATATCCAAGATGCGCTATATGTTCTTAACATCACTACAAATTTACTTTTTTGTATATCAAATTTGTCATTCGGAAAGGGAAAACAATGAATTTTACACCACATGGGGTAGAAGTAAGAAATTTTTAGAACCTTATTCACTTGTTGCTCAAGGTATTGTTGATCATATTTCTAGACTATATCACTTTGAGGGTTTGGATGACACCGCTTCTATAGGAACAATATTGGTTTCTCATGCAGATTTAGAGAGTAAGCTTTGGCATGAAATATTTGGACATCTCAATTACACAGATATTTGAAGGAGTTGAGCACTCATGGTATGGTAGATGGTATTCCTAGATTTTCTTGTCTTAAGGGAGTTTGTCATGGTGTGCATTAGGAAACAACATCAAGATCCTTTTCCTAAGAATTTTCTTAGAGAGCTTCTTCACCACTTGAGCTTGTACATAGTAACTTGATGGTTTTTCCTACCTCATCCTTCAATGGAGCTAAGTATGCACTTACATTTATTGATAATTTCTCGAGGCATACTTGGGTTTATTTTCTCAAGTACAAAAGTGATGTTTTTTCACACTTCAAAGTCTTCAAGGCTTTGGTCGAGAAACAATCTTCTAGTAGCATAAAGAACCTTTATACTGATAATAGGGGGGAGTACTTCAGCAATGAGTTTTTAATTTTTGGCAACTCAAGGCATTATTCACTAGCATTTTGTTCCTCATACTCCACAAAATAATGGCTTAGCATAAAGGAAGAATAGAACTTTGAAGGAAATGGCTAACTATATGATGCATTCTAGAGATATACCTCCTATCTATTGGGTAGAAACAATTAATTGTGCTAACTATATTCAGAATTACACACACACACAGAAAGCACTTGAGCATTTCACTCCAAAGGAAGCTTGGTCCAACACTAAGCCATATGTCTCATTTTTTGAGTCTTTGGGAACCATCTTGGGCCTATGTGCAAAAAGAAGAAAAGGAAATCTTTGGATAAGAAGAGTAAACCCTTGATCTTTGTAGGGTATTATGAGGAGATGAAAGCTTATCATCTTTTAGATCCTAATACACATGATGTCTTTTCAAATACATGTTTAGTTTGATGAGCGCTTCACTCCTCATGATTCTTCATCTTCTTCCATTCCTTCTTCTTCTTCATCTCATCTTGAGGATCCTTTCTTTGAGGATATTGATGAGGAGGTTATAGATGTCATTGAGGATCTTATTCCCACTAATGTTTTCACTATGCCTAAGTGGGCTCGTACTATAGTTTCTGAGGCAAACACCTTTCATAGAGGATCTTCCACCCACTAGGCATCATCACGCACATTCTATGTGCTCTAGACTTTTATGTCAAGTAGTTTCTGAGGATCCATAGTCATTTTCAAAGGCTCATGGGATACAAGAGTGGGATGATGTGATGGACAGATGAGTATTATTCTTTGATGAAGAATCATACTTGGGATTTGGTATCTCTTCCTAAATGAAACAATATGGTTAGGTGTAAGTGGGTATACCGAACCAAATACACAATTGATGGGTCCATTGACAAGTATAAGACTTGTCTTGTTGCAAAAGGTTTTTCACAAGTTGAAGGTATTGATTACTCTGAGACTTTTGCACCCGTTGCCAAGATGGATTTTTTACGCCTTGTACTTGTTATTGCTACATCACGGGGTGGTCCATATGAGATGGATGTGAAGAGTGCATTCTTACATGGAGATCTACAAGAGGAAATATATATACATGGAGCAACCAACTAGATTTGTTTAGGATTCTTCTCTTGTTTGTAGGCTCGAAGGTCTCTCTACGGTCTCAAACAAGCCCCTCGGGCTTGGTATGAGAAGATGGATTCTTTTCTTCTATCTACTAGTTTTGTTCATTGTCACTCTGATCATACAGTGTATCTCCAACATGTTGGTGAGGATATTGTGATACTTATCTTGTATGTTGATGATTTGTTACTCACTGGCAACTCTTCTTCCCACATTCAAAGTATTCAAAGGGCTCTTTCTACATAGTTTAACATGACAGATCTTGGGCTATTACATTATTTCCTTGGTTTGTAGATTTCTCAAACATATTCAGGATTCATTTGAGTTAGCAAAAGTACACCCATGATCTTCTTAGGCGCTTTGATATGGCTGATTGTAAGCCAAGTCCATCTCCTTTTCAGTTTGGAGTTACTCTTACTTCCACATGTACCACACCACTTTGTGATCCTACATTGTATAAGAAGTTGGTTGGGAGTCTCATGTACTTGACCCATACTCACCCCCGATATTTCATTTGCGTAGTAGGGCTTGTATCTCAATTTGCACATTCTTTTGTAGTATTCACCGGCAAGCTACTAAAAGGATTTTGTGTTATTTGCATGGTACTTCCCACTTTGGCCTACACTACACTAGGGGTTCTACTTAGTTGGTTGGGTATACATTCAAATTGGGCAGGTTATATTGATGATAGGATGTTCAACTTTTGGCTATCTTTTCTGTCTTGGTTATTCTCCAGTTGCTTGGGCATGCAAAAACCAACAGGCTATTATACTTTCATCTTCATAGGTAGAGTATAGGGCAGCAGTTATAGCGAGTCAACATATTCTTTGGCTTCTCCAGTTATTGATAGAGTTTGATTCCCACAGGATTCACCGATTGCACTTTGGTGTGACAACCAAAGTGCAATTCACATTTCTCGCAACCCAGTTGAGCACTAGCAGACCAAGCATATTGAGATACACATCCACTTCATTCACAAAGCACATTCAAAATGGAGTTCTTTGCTTGGAGTACATTCGACTCAAAGAATAAGTCAGTTGTCAAGACATCTTTACAAAGTATTTTACATCACCTCATTACCTTGAGTTGTGTGGAATGCTTGGGGTTTCAAAGTTGTTCTTTGGGGTGTTCGTGAGAACATCTTCCTTATTCTTCTTCTTCTTATTTCTCTTTCCTTCTAGAAGAATGCTTTCCTTCTTTTGGTTCGAGATTTCTTCATGGATATATTATACATGAGTACCTCATCACGTCTAGTTATCGGGACTCATATTGTGGATATGCCACTTCTATTTTGGGCCCCTAGCTTCACTTGAGGGGGTGTTAGAGTAGGTTATTTACCTTAGCTCATGTTCACCTAAGTAATTTATTTACGTTTATTGTATTTATCCTCACCTACTTATGTGTGTGGCTATTTCTTTTTATTTATTTAGATATTAGAGATATTATCTAGTTGTTAGGTATAGTTATTTCCGATCTATGGTATTGACTAGTTCTTTCCTAGATCTATGGTATGAAACAGATCTTTGATGTCTAGTTCTCTCATGAATCTATGGACTTGACTAGTTCTTTGATGACTAGTTCTTTCCATGATTTATGGCTTGATCTACGACCTTGATTGGTTCTTAGATTGTTATTCCTTGCCTATATAAGCAAGGCCCATTCTCATTGTATTTCATCGAGTTCCATAATAATATATGATATTGCTGATCATTTGTTTGCAAAGGTTTTATGTAAAGTTATTCTAGAGAATTGATTTCATCTTATTGATTGTGGTGTTTGATTAGCATCTGTGTTCTTGGCTTATTATGATCTAGTTATCATTCCTTTTAGTAATAGATTTCATTTGCATTCTCGCATCTTGAACCTTTCTAAAACCCTACAGATATAATCCTCCTAAGAAAAATATAATTTATTGTTCTTCATATATCTTTGTATTTACATGCCAAGGATTATTTTTACAGATCCTAAATCCTTCATAAAGAAATGTGTGAGCTAGCTTTCCTTAAGCTCACCAATGTCATGCATACTAAATCCCGCAATAAGCATATCATCCATATACATTAAAAAAATAATATAACTCCCATTTTCAAGCTTCTTGAAATAAAAATAATGGTTAGATTCACATCTCAAGTAATCATGCTCATGCATAAAACTTTCAAACCTCGTGTACCATTTCCTGGAGCTTTCTTAAGCCCATATAGGTTCTTTTTCAATCCGCACACTAATTTCTCCTTACCCTTGACTTCATACCCAAGCCGTTGCATATAAATTTCTTCATCTAAATCACCATGAAGGAAATTTGTCTTCATATCTAGTTGATATAAATACAAATCCTCCACTACAATTAAACTCAATACAAGACAAATAGAAGTCATCTTTACAACAGGAGAAAATATTTCACCAAAGTCAATACCTACTTTCTATGTAAATCCCTTTACTATAAGTCTTGCCTTGTACCTTTTCTATCCACCCTCTTCTTCCTTGATCATGTAAACCCACTTGTTCTGCAATGTTCTCTTACCTACTGACAACTTAGTCAAATCCCAAGTCTAGTTTTGTTCCAAGGAGTCCATCTCCTCATCTATGCCATGCTCCCATTGGACATGGGTATTATCATGCATTGCTTATTCAAAAAAATTGGTTCACCATTATCAGTCAATTATAAATAAAATAGAGGTATAAATATTTTGGAAGTTTATTTACCATTTGTGACCTTCTCATAGGAGTTTGGGGTACCAGGAAGCTCATTCGAACCTCCCGGACATTCATATACAAATGTGTTAATGACCGATGCTAGTCACATGTAACCAACATCAGTTCTTCTAACCGATGTCAATTTGTCTCTTATGTAACCAATATTGGTTCCGCTAATCGATGTCGCTCAGGGGTCAACCAACACCAATTACAGTGTAACCTATCGATATTATTTTTAAATTTGAGAGTTCATTTTCATTCACAAAATTCTCAACCGGTTCATCCTTGGGTGCCAAAATTTGATCCCTGTATATTCTCTTTTCATTCCATTCAATGTCACAAATCCTAATAATTTTAGAATTCTCTAAATCCCAAAAATAGAATCCAAAATCACCAAATCCATAACCAATGAAAGTGCATCTCTTAGATTTTGCATCCAATTTTTTTCTATTTTCCTTATTGATATGCACAAAAGCTTCTAAACCAAAAACTTTAAGAAAAGAAATATCTACCTCTTTTTCGGTCCAAGCTTCCTCTGGTATTCCTCCATCTAGTGAACTTGAAGGCCCATGATTAATCAAATAAGTTGTTGTATTAACTACTTCGCCCAAAACCGCAAGGGCAATCCAAAATGTATCCTCATACTTCTAACATATTTCATGATTATCTTGTTCATTCTCTCTATAACACCATTATCTTGTGGTGTTCTTGGAATCGTCATTTCTCTACGTATCTCATTCATCGAACAATAATCATTGAAAGCCTTGCTATAAGTATTCACCACCATTTATCGATATGAGGCACTTTAACTTTGAATTTGATTCATTCTCAACAAGGGCTTTCCATCTTTAAAAATCTCAAAAACATCAAATTTATGTTTAATACAATAAACGCATACCTTTCTTGTAGCATCATCAATGAAAGTAACATAATCTGGGATCCTCCATGAGAAGCTACCCGAGCCGGTCCCCACACATCCGAGTGTACAAGATCTAATTTCTCCTCCTTAGTTTCCCCAACTTGGAGAAATATCACTCTCTTTTGCTTTCCAAAGACACAATGCTCATGAAATCAAGATCTATATCTTTCAAATTTGATAACTTACCCTTAGCATTTAAGATCCACATTTCGCTTTAACTCATATGGCCCAACCAATTATGCTACACACATGTATCCGAATCAAGTAGAAAATGTAGAAAAGGAATCAAACACGGATATATAAATATAATGTTCCTACCTTCTTGCCTCTTACCACAAGAAAAGCAACATTGGTGACTTTCCAAGAGTCTCCCCGTAAATGTTACCACGCAACCAGATTTCACTTAGTTTCTCTACAAAAATAAGATTCCTCCCGAGGCTTGGCACATGCTTCACATCTTTTAATGCCCATGTATTTTCATTCTGCAATTTTAGATGAACTTCCCTTTACTAGTAATACTTGCAAGGTTCATCATCACCCAAATAAACATGTCCAAAATTACCCTAGACATAATTTCAAATAACCCTTATTAGGGGGTTACATGGAAAGAATCTCCGAATCTAAAAGTCATGATTCAATTCTATTATCTAAATAAATAATAAGATCATCTTGTATTACCTTTGGTGTAGCAAGATTTACTTCTTTACCTTTATCAAGTTGTTGGTTTTCTTTATCCTTTGACCAAAATCATTCTTTACATGTCCTTTCTTTCCACATTTCCAACAAGTAATTCCCTTACCTCTTGATTTAGATCTATTATCCATTGACTTTGATTTCCCATTACTCTTACTCTTGGATCTCTCCTTCGCATGCCCCCTGCTTTCTACATTTAAAACATTCCGTGATGATGATTCATCCGTACTCTTCCCTGCAAATTTCTTCATTAAAGATTATACTAACCACATCATCAAACTTCAAAATATTATTAGTATATGTTGTAGTACTAACAACCATTACTAAGTTATCCCAACTATCGGAAAAGAACATAATAATAAAATTACTTTCACTTTATTATCAAACATAATATCAACGATTTTAACCGATTTACAATAGATCGAAATCATTCAAATGACAAGATGCAGATCCATCTTCATGCATCTTATAACTAAATAGTTTTTTCATCAAATAAACTTTATTTGAAGCACAAGGTTTTTCATATAAATTAGCAAGAGACTTCATTAACCCTACCGTAGAAGTCGCTTCTATAATATGGAAGCCACGAATCGTCAAGCTCAATCTTATAGATCCCAAAGCCTTTCTCACAAGAATCTTCCATTCTTCATCGTTATCTTCGTAGGTCTAGACTTCTCATCCAATGGTAAATACAAATCTTTTTGACACGTATAATCCTCAATCAATCTTCCATAATTGATAATTTCATCCATCAAACATCTCTACCGTGTATTTATTTTCTTCTACCATTGTTGTAGCTCCCACTCAATCAAAAACCTTCTCGTGAGTAAATTTGTCAACACACAAAACCCTCAAACAAAGCTTTGATACCAGCTTGTTGGAGTTAGCACACCTAGGTTTGTATAGATAATATATCGAGATATAAGTATACATGCAAATAAAAGTAGATATTCTACCAAAAGAAATATACAAAACAAGAGATATAAATCAACACCATATTTAACATGGTTCACCTAAAGTGTGGTCTACGTCCACTAAGAAACAAGTCAATCTATTATCCAAAGTTTTCACAAGATATACAAGGAAGATTTATAATCTTCCACACCTCTCAGAGATGTACAAGACTTTCTTTCACTCAAGATTTGCTTATTCTCTAAGGATCCTCTCTCTCACAATAATCATCAACTTTTTCAAGTTCTTCTTTTTAATTCTTACTTCTAAACCCTAGCTTTCATGTTTATATAGGCGTTTACAAACTTAGGGCACTTAGCCATACAATTATAATCAATAGATCTGCTTTAACACTAAAAATAAATCTAATTCCGAGAGTTAATTAAAACATCCACACACAGGTAACTGATGTTGGTTATCCTTAACCGATGTCGGTTCCTCCTCGCTGACCTGATATCGGTTATAGGTGACCAATGTCGGTCCCTCCATAACCGATGTTGGTTGCTATGTTTTCCAACAAGTTTCATAGTACATGCTAATATGAAGTGATTGAGCTCACAACTCAATATAATTAACCATTCCCTTACAATGAGTATGTCATCTCCTTTTATAGTTTTATAATTCATTTATTCGTCTACCCCCACATGCCTCTTCATGTCTTTATTCAACTCTAACTCAACATTTCCTCTAAAGAATCCTCTTTCAAAATTTTCAAAGGATCTTTGTAAGTTGGCATTTCTTCTCCATGAATGACATGATCAAGAGAATTTTCATCTTTAAATGGGAATGAGAACAACTCTTCTTCATGAACAAATGCATTGGCTAATTTTTCAGTTTAGAACTCATCAAGATTCATTGTCTTCTTCGTGACTTGCTTCATCCTGGAAATTTGAGGCTATCCTATTACAATTCAGTATTTCTCCACTCTCCTTCATACTCAATACCCCATCGAAAAGGAATTCTTGGTCCTATCAAGATAGGAATTTCATCCTCCTCTTTGGATGTTATGAAATAATTCCTATTGCTTATATCCTAGTGCAAGATGTTAGCTCCTAGATCTCTGAATTTTACACCATATATATCATATTTTTCACTAGAAGTAACTTTTCCATATCTCCCTTAACTAGAATGGTTGCAGAAGACCAATTCATCTAGATTTTTCCTCCCAAGTCTCAAAGTAGAAGCTTCTACTTAATAACATTCCAAATGATGTTGGAATGTCTACTACCAAGATAGTCAATAACATCTTCTTGCTTGGAAATTTAGTGAGAGCCACACTGTGCATCCTTGATCTTCCCACAAGTGGGACTTCTTTTGACTCCATGGAGTAACAAGATCCACTAGCCCATGTCAAGGTAAGTCCAAGAGCATTGGAAACTTTTATGGGCATTACATTGTTAGAAGCACCTAAATCTATTATTCAATCGGTATCTTCCAATAAGAAGGGAGAGATAGAAAGGATCAATCTTATCAATATTTGATGCACTCATAGCAAACATGTTCTACGATGGAGGAGTAGGTGGAGTTGGTAGTAGTACTTTATAACTAGGAATCACATTATTGGGATTTGAACCACTACCCTTGATATGATGGACAAGCTTGTCAAATTGTTCTGGGTGAGTCTGCAAATACTTAGATTTGAAAATTTACACTTTGGACTTGTTCATATGTTCTATGATATCAAAATGGGTGTATGAAGGTGAGGCAAAATGAGAATATGCATGAGGATAAAAAATTATTTTGCAGCACACTAAAATTTTGAAGGACTAGATTTTGTAGAAGTGAGATTAGAATTAGGAGCATTGGGATACTTACTTGGAATAACATATGGCCTCTTACTTGTCATGGGATCCAATTTCGCCAATGCAGACTCCATGGAGGATGGAAGTGGAGATCCTCGACTGATTATTTTATTTTGTAGAGTCACCACCTGAGGATATTATTTTTTCTTATTTTTACAACACCGAGAAGAAGAAGCTCCTTTTCGATCGATAATAGGTGAATAGTGCACATGAGAAATTGGGTGCATCTTCTTCACCTCCTAAATATTTTAAAAAAATATTTATACATCATTATCTGCTTCTTCAATTTCTAGGACATCATTGTCCTCACTTTCTTGTTCAATTCCTTCTTCATCTTCTTGAGTTATAAAAATTACATTGACAGGTGGAGCCTCTAAGGAAAGCCTTCAAGGTGCTCCTAATCTGATTTCTATTATGATTTTGATGGGATGTTCATTGGGAAACCTCTCTCTTCAACATTGTCAATTTAAATTTTCCAATTTCTAAAACAATGAATCAGTTATCTCATCTTTGAGATTCTGGACCTTATCCTTCATTGAAGGATTCTTGATCTTTCCTGACAAGATGAGGTCATCTTCCACTTCAATGGAAATTTCTTAAGCATGGTCCAAATCTCTTGATTGCACTCTTCGTAGAAATAAACTCACTTTAGGCATCTAGGCATTCATGAAGAACCTTTTCAAATTATCATCAGTAGGAAGAGCAATGATAGGAATCTTGTTGACCAATTTTTTTAACTTTGTTATGAAATCTCTCATGGAGTCTTGATGTTATTTCTTCATTTCTGTCAATTGAGCAAGGTGTGTATGAGCATCTTCCATTGGATTGAATATAGATTCAAATTTAGTTTTCATTTGAGCCCATCCTATAATGGAACCTCTTGGTAGATGATAAAACCAATCAACAACACCATCTTGAAGTGATTCAATGAACAAGTGAACAAAGACATCTTCATGAGCAACTATTAACACAACATGTGCAATTATGAATGCAAAAATATTATTTTTGGATGTTGTTTCTCATCACCTCTAAACTTAGGAAAAAAATCTCGAACCTCCATGAATTTTTATGCGAGTGGTGGAGACAAAGACAATAGGATAGTGTTATGTCCCCAAGGGAGCATTCCTTGTGCTGCCATGTCAAGTTCTCTTCTTCTTCTTCTTCTAAAAATTCTTCCCCAAATTCTTCCTCTGGTTCTTCTTGTTCTTCTTCACTTGGGAGTTTAATGTCTGGTGGTGGCTGGAATATGGGATAAACAAGAGGGTCATGGTAGGAGGAGTATCAGTAGGAGTTTGGATAGGATTTCCAAGAGTACCACTTGATGAATTAGATGGGGATGAAGCTTGAGAGAAGTAGTATGGGTTATCTTGAAGTTTTCTTGCTAATTTTAAAAACTTCAAAAGTGGAAAACAATTCCTCTTCATTTATTCATCCCGATATATCTTCTTGTTTGACGAGATTTCCCACTCTTGTTATAAGTCAATGTAAAAGAAAACAAGAAATCAAGAAACTCAAAACAATGGGAGGGTTTAAGGCTACCTCCTGATGTGGATGATGATGGTGAAGATGAAAGTATGGGTGGAAAATAGTCTCCCCACTACAAACTTGGTAACCGTATAACAAAGAGAAGCTAAACACAAAAAAATTATTAATTGATAGGATGGTGGATTGCTTGACAAGGTCAATCCCAAGAAAGTAATAGCTTCACAGGATGGATGTCAACTCACGTTCGATAATAAATATGACTAAATGATAAATGATAAAAGGATGCAGGGGAATAATTTAAAACAAAGATTTAATATAATCTAAAAATGTTGAAATGAAGATCTAGTAATGTGAAATGTTGATAAGTAAACAAAACTTGAGCAGGTTGATAGAGACCGAGGTGACCTGTACGGTTGGCGGTGATCGGTGTGTTGGTCGTCAAACAGGACCTCGAGAAGAGAAACAGCAGGGACAAGAAGTCCCTCCTCTTTAAAGGGAGAGGTTCCCCTGATTCGAAAACGAACATATTTACACATACAAATTATGATTTTCTTGTGGAACTTGGATATCATGAAAGTGTTTTCAATAAGGATCATCAATTACAAAAGGACTGAGGAATGGAAATGTGAGAACAAGTAGAAAGGCACCATTCAGAATTATAGATGACAGAGTAATTCCTTATGCATGCGAGGGTACAGACAAATTGGAATAAGATCATTTGTATCATATTAATAAGATGGAATTTAAAAAGACACAAAGTTCTGTAAATAACATCTGCGAGAATACAAAGCTTCCCAGCATAATACAGACAAATGATCTAACAAGATTAAATGAATAGCTTAGGGATAAAGGAAATCAGATAGACAAAGAATGAAAAGTCCTTCGGTATTGATTTCTTCAAGATTTATTTACACTTTCAGAGAAACAAGCCAAGTTCCTCCTCCCTCAAACTGGCAGGAGAGGCCATTATATAGTTTACAAATCATTTACTCTTGGTAACTACTTCTTTTAACTAATGATTAGTTCAAGGGTTGTAAATCGCAATACCCAACTAATTACAACAAATCCAAGAAAATGAAGGGGAAGAGAAGAAAAGAATTAGGAGAAGAAGACAAGTGCTTATGATGGTAGGAGGGACCCACCATCTTTAAGATCCATTGTTTGAATCTCTTCAATGCCCTCGGCTATGTCTCGCCACATGGGGACTGATGTGTTAGTGGTAGATCGAGTCCAAAATCTAAGGTACTTCTCCATTTCCTTATCGAACTCGACATGAGTATGATAATCTTTATTTGCTTCTTCAATGGTAGATTGAAGAGAAGATTTCCTTCATTTTTTCTTTGGAAATGGAGCTTTCCTTGAATAGATCCTCTTTGAAAAAAGCTCGAATTGAGCTTTGATTTCTTCAAAGTGAGAGAGGCACACAGAAGTCTCATCATGAATATGGCAATGTATATCTTTAAAGGCAGATATAACTAGTGTTTTGAAGGCCTCACCCTTCATCATCACCTATTCTCTAATTCTCCCAAAGCCTCTTCCAACACCTTGATCTTCCATTCCACACTTTGTAGACCCGGGACTTTGACAAATTATCCTGGCATCTTCAAGACCTTGCTTGCCATCAAAATATTTTCATCTGTTTGTCCCATGAGACGAAGGTCTACTATGCAATCGCTGCACTCCAAAGTTTAAGTTCTTTATCAATGTTCCCAATGGTGGAGGAGAGCTTCACATTGCAAATTATTCACCTTCCTATGGAGTTTGAAGGCTTCATCAATGAAGTTTAATCCTGCAACCAAAGATATCATCCACCATGGCCTCCATAGCCCTTCCATAGACAAAATACTTGTGCATGTCTTTGATACTACGCACCTCATCCCGGCTCGAATTACATGTGGTGGAAGAGTAGTCAATGGGGTAGGATCCAAAACTTTATCCTTGGACAACAGGGACTTGATGAAACTCGTAAGAATCGGGCTTGTTCTTCCAATCGCTCAATATTTTGCTGCCCTTTCTCTACCCTCCCAATGACTCTGGTGATTGTTTCCTGAAGATTGTGGATTTCTCCTTCAGGGGTAGACTCTCCCATGGGAATCCTCGAGAGTTCCAGATCAGATGCTTGCAAATCTCTGCTCGCGGCATTCTCGACTTAGGTTTGGCTATCTCCAGGAATTGTTGGCCTTGAGCATCAGACACTATCCTGGAGGTAGTTCTGGCTTTTTTAGCGTGAGAAGGAGGAGTAGTGCCCAATAAGGCTGCCACAACATCAAAATTTGGTCCTGAGATTCGGGAGGAAGACTTTCTCTTCCTACTGTCAACGAGAGGTTGCACCCATGCAAAAGAGGAAGAGGAGGAAGGAGGTGGGGCAAGAGGACCAAGAGATAGAGAACTCATGGCACCCAAGGTTTGTACTGCTGTTACCTCGAGTTGAGATATGAGTGGAGCGCTTGGGGCTCTAGCAGAGGAATCAACAGTGCTTGGAAGTTCAGTGCTCTGGACTTCTTTATCCTTATCCATTGGGGCTTCAGGGGTGCTTGCAGGAGTTGGCACTTCACTTTCTTCACTTTCACTGAGAACAATAATGTTCTCTAGTCCCGAAGGCAATTCTGCATGCTTCCTCAGGAGTCTTTTTCCACAGGCTCCTTCTTAACTTCTTTGAATTTCTTCTGATACACCTGGGTGGATGAGGAAGGAGTAGAGACTGCAGGTCCTTGAGTTGACGAGGCTGGAGGGGTTTACACAGGTGCTTCTGATCTGGGTGTCGATGCTTCCTCCTTGGTGTTGAAGAATCCTTGGAGGAGGATTCCCCTGAGTGCCTCATGTGCTCACAAACTTTCCTATCAAACCGCAGATCTTGGTCACGACTAAGACCGGAGCCATGATTTCACCCAAATCATCCTTCTCCTTTTGAACCAATCCAAGTCCTCCAAGGAGAGTGTGCTTGACCACATTGTCATACTCATATGAGTACAGGTCAGAATTATCATCTTGGAGCCCTTCAGGAACTTGATACAAGCCAAGTTCTTGAATCAATCAGAGAGAAAACCTGCCGTAATGCCTCCTTCTTGCTTCAAAATCATCAACACAGTCAGCCCAATAGTCCTCTCGTGTGTCACCCTATGATGATAGGTGATCTTGATGTTCTGCTCAATAAACTTTTTCAATTCAAAGCAAGTTCTTGGCCCTCGAAGAAATGGACAATAATGGGAGCTAGGGCTCTTTCTATTATTTTTGCATTGAGGGCTTTTGCGAGGTGTAGTTTCCCAAGATGATAGGGAAGTGCAAAGTAGTAATTTTCTTGTCTCTGCAGGTTCTATGCAATTTGTCCAATTGCCTACACACTTCTATCAAGGCCATTTTGTCATTGCAGAGAACATAGGAAGTTTGAGAGAGTGCTCTCATAGCTTGCAGTGAAGCCTAATATAGGAAAATTTCTAAATTGGATGAAATAGGCACCGTAATGCGCTATCAGGCTCATGGCTTCATCAGTAAAATCTTCTTGCTATGTCGGTCTCAAGAAGGCGAACAATGTACATGGTGAAAGCATCATTCACCCTCCGGAAATTGTGATTGTTGGTTTTAGGGTGAATGCATGGGCGTAGGCATACACGGGGTCATCTTGTGAGCATCGATGTATGAAAACCAAACCATTGCCTTGATAATGCTGCTAGGGTATACATCAGGTATGAAGTCATATAGAATTTCTTTGTTTGTTGTACATTAGACAGCTGCTCTGCTAGGTTCATACTGATGATCTCTGCCCAATTGATATTCTGAGTTCCTTCGCACACCATGTTGATAAGTGGGCACATCCAAAAATGGAACTCATTGGTAGAGGGTAAGCCCATAACAACCTGAGCAGTAGGATTATGAAATCTGATAGTTCCTCATTGAAATCGGCACGGAACAGAACCTTGGATAGACGGGATGCCCCCTTTTTAGGGTTTTTAAGCCACGACTTCGCCACCCTTGCTTTGTAGTTCTCACTGTCTTGGTCGAAGAGGGCCTGTGCTTGGTTTGAGAGATTACTATGGAATTGTCCATTTCTGGAATTCTTAGGGTAGTGCCAATGGCGGTAGCATCAAGTTTGGCGATGAGCTCCCCATGCACGTTGGCCAATTCACTCGAGTCGGGGCTGAAATGAGCACCGCAGAGAGCAATGTATCTGTGCATTGTCTTGAGATAGAAGCCATGGCGAAAGCCAAACCACCTGTCATGAATCATCTCGTGCCATAGGTGAAGGATTGAGCATCTGTCATCCTTGCCCAAAAATCCCCAAAATCAAGGTGGTGAACTTCACTTTGTCCCGATATCGAGGGCATGATTCGAGTGGTGAAACTTGTTCCCGCCCGGAATTTAATCTTCATGTTGATAGTAACTTGAGAGCAGAGGCTGCAGTTGGACTTGGGATGGAAATGCAAGGGGAATGGATACGCAAGGGAATGGATACGCGTGTAGGAATTTTGGTTGCAAGAGGTTTGAGTAATAGATAGCATGAAAGCAAAGTGTGTAAAAATGCATAGGGCGTTCATTATATAGTTGCTTAGAGAGAAACGACAATAAATGTGCATTAAATTCACATCTACCAAATTGAAAAGCAAGATATTTGGGTAGAAAGCGGGAAAAATTAGCACGAATGGCACTTGTTTCATTTGGGACATGTTAGCATATGGATTTGCACGCATGCAAATGACATGCAATGATGTGGGAACGAAGTCCCTCCTCAATGAAGGTGAGGCGCCTTTATTGAAAACCAAAAGCTGTATTTACATCTGACATTCAAAATTGTATGTGGGGGTTTTTGGAACATCAATGGAAGAAAAGTGAATGAAGGAAATGGAATGAAATGAAAGAAAGGAGTGGAATGGAATGGTGAAAGAACATGCAAGAGTTAAGTAAAAACAGAGCCTAAAATTGCATGAAGAGAAAAGATGAATAACCAACACAAATAAAACGGAGTTTGAGTTAGCCAAACAAGAACATGCAAAAGGGAACACACATGAGCAAGTAGATAGTCAGAGCTTGATCATTGTGAACTAGAACAACTGATTACTAATGTTGACAATAAGATCAAAGATAATATTTGCATGCAAGATTTAAACACCTAACATCTAATGAACATAAGAACACCAAATGTTACCAGAGACAATGAATGAGACACAAAGTTCTTATTCCATTAACTCCAAAATGTTTTTCACAAAGAACACAAAGTTTCTTCTGAAAACAAAGCTTGCACAAAAGTATCTTCTTCTCCTCTCTCAAAGTCACCCTTACAAATGAGCCCCTCACTTCCTTTTATAACCCAAAAGTTGGTTACAAAGTAGTTAGGGTTTAATATGATCATTAAATAAGGCACTTAAGTGACCTTTGACTTTTTCTAACCAACTTTTAAAAAGTGACTAAAAATAGAAACCACTTAAGTTAAAAGGTCATTTAAGGAAAAATACATAAATAAAAGAAATGGGTACATGTGGACCCCACTTAAATGACTTGTATGCACACGTAGACATCCTAGTCAGCAATGTGCCACCTAGATCAAGACACCTAAGATCGTTGCCTTATCCATTGGGCCAAGAGTCCGCTTTATCCCGATCGTGACGGGAATGAACTCATTGTCATTTGTGCTCTAATCCTCCAAATGAAAAGAGGCTTTGAGTTTGAAAACTTGAGCAATTCATCCACCCCTCTATCTGAGCAATATCCTGGTGTGAGAAGATTTGTCTTCATTCGTATTCATATTCACAATTCTCCACATGCTCAAAGTACCTTTCCATGGTGAATTATTCATTTGTCACGAGACCGTAGTCGTTACGCCACCTTAGTTTATCAGAATCCAGCTTCTGGTCTTTCGCCATTGGGAAGATCTTCAATAGCCAAGTTTGCGATTCACTGCCTGGAGTTATGTCCTTTTTCTTTGTCACCATCCCAAAGTGTTGATCTCCCGAGCGGAATTTGTGAGACTTCAGAGTCTTGGAAATCCATCTCCTTTTCCCCATTGTGAACGAGTGGTGTTGAAAAATCATCGAAGTGATTTATGAATTCGTTGACACACACCTTAGCGTAGTATTTGGTCTTTTTGGAGTGATGGATTCTAACATTTACGCAATCGCTTCCAAGTTTATCACTATTGGCTTGATGACCCTCTTTCAATTCTTCAGGGTATCATGTAGCCAGGTGGGAACCTCTCCAAGTACCTCATTGTACATGGTTCTCGTGTTCATTGGGAATTGATCTTCATCACGCTGAAGGGGATCACCTTTGGGTGTTGCTGAAATTGGATCTTCTTGTTGTGAGAAAGATGTTGTCGCCATTTTCTCCATTTGTGATGATTCTTCAAATGCAGGCAGTGAAAGAACCGGATCATCAACTTTTGGTTGAGAAGTTGTGACTACTTCCACAAGTTGGGCTGGTATATTTTGAGGTACTTCATCAACGAGTTCCACCTCTAGAAATTGTGTGATATAGATTACAGGTGCTTGCGCATGAACCAATGCTTTGAATTATAGTGTTGTGTTGTTGATTAGGCCTGAAGAATTAGGGCAATCATGCAAAGACGAATGATGACTGGAATGAGAAATTCTCGAGATGTGCTCCTTCTTCACTTAGGTGTTTAGACGACTCAACTCACAAATGAGCCTTCAATCATATCACTCCTAGCTTGATTACGAGCTCATGCATTGAAAAGAATGGTTTTACCACAATGCTCATGGTTCTTCCTTATTATATAACACTTGTAGTAAGAATGTTTTGGCTTTGCCATAATAAGCACAATTGTCCCTTTCAAACGATGAGAAAATGCCATTACCAATAAAGACCTAATGCTGCCATGATGATGACCCAGGTTCAAGACCTCGGCATGTCGAGAGACACCCTTAAGACTGATTCTTGCTTTGCTGTCCCTCGGTATTTCGGCAGTGGATTCTGCAAACAAGTTTCTCTGAACCTGGTAAAAGAATACTTTTTATTGCCTGATTGGATGTACATAATGGACGGGTATAAATATTGCCTATTGCCCTTTAGAGTTTCTTAAAGAGATCATTTACAAGTAACAAGGATGTAGTACACGGAACGGCCAAGCAGGTATTTTCAGAGTTGGCTTTCACATTCAATTCATTTCTAGGGGAAAAGAATAAATGAAATGTTGAATAAAAAGATTATGAATCGCTTCATTCTCAACGTCGTAATAACCTTCATCAGTCTCCTGTTAACTACTGTCCTTAATCGATTTTGATAAAAAGCGTTTTGAAGGAAAATCCCGAATTTGAGGATGTATTCGGTACTGAGCAGATAACAAAATAGTTGGTCGATCTGCTTGTTGGAAGTGACTTTCCAAAATGAAAAGGCGAGTCAACTCAACTAAACCTTTATCTCGTTCTTCTACTATAGCTGACTGTGGTCATTGTTGTAGGATGGCCTGTAGCTTTCAGGAGCAAGTTTCTTAAGCAGCGCGCACTGTTATTGAACAAGATGAATAACATTCAACATTCCCCAGACTGTGTGCGTCATTGACTCTGGCGCGTGGGTTTTATTGCTGGGCGCGTGGGTTTTTCTTGCTGGGCGCGCACTGTTCACGCACAAGATGAATAACATTCAACATTCCCCAGACTGTGCGCGTCCTATCCCTGGGCGCGTGGGTTTTATGGCTGGGCGCGCACTGTTCACGTTTGCTCTTAAAACTTTGTCTTTGCTGTCTCTTCTGCGCACTGTGCACGTTTGGCTCTTCCTGCCCTTGCTGTCTCTTTCACGCACTGTTCACGTTTTCTCTTAAAACTTTGTCTTTAAAACAATGCGCATATATTTGCCTGGATTCTTCTTTCTTTTGCTGTGACTAATTTCTTTTGCTCACAATGGCGTGGGTTTCTCTTACATAATGTCAAACAAAATATTTTCTCTTCTGACTTTTTCCACCGGGTTTGATGGAGGAAGTTACGAGGATTAATTCGACTTCCTCTCATCCCGGGTAGTGGCTTAACTGCCAGGGGAAATGGGAAAAGTAACGGGCAATTGCCAACGGGAATGGCAAAATGGGTTGGCAATCCCCGTCCAATTTCCCCATGTGGGAAATTGGGGAATTTTATGCCCGTTTGCCAATCCATGATTTGGCAATTGGCAAAGGAAAACCCGCGTCCGGGGAATTTGAAGGAAATTGCCAGGAAAGTGGAAATCCGGGTTTGGGATGCCAACCCGGCAGTTGGAAACAAAAGCTAACTTCCCCGGCACCAAAACTTGTCGGATGAATCTTAATTTATATTTATTTAATTAAATACTCCTTAAGTGATTAATTTAATCAAACAAGGAGCAATTAATTAATTAAATATTAATTAATTATTTTAATGTATTTTAATGCGTTTTATAACAGCGGGAAGATTTCTTGCCAGAAAATCACTTAAACGAAGACCTAAACGATCACAAAAATAAGGCGATCGCAAGGAGTCCAATGAACCATGCAAAGTAATACTTTTCAAAATTTTCTCATTTTTAATTATTTAATTGTCTTTTTGACAATTTTGTGATCAAAATTGGCCGATAACAGACACGAGGGACGCGAAAGCACGGGCGACGCTGGTTCGGCCGATTCAAAGCGATGCAAGGAAAGGATGCACAAATGCTTTTGGGACATGTGGGATGAAAGTCACGGAATACGCGATTTCGGTCGAATCGGACAAACGGGAAGCGCGCCGGTTGAACTTGGGACACTTGGGACAAAAAAAGTTCGACGAGCCCAAAAGAACTGACTTCGGGTAGATCAGTAGGCCACTGAGAACAGAGAGCCCGAATGAACTTGGGACACGCGGGACAAAAATGTCCGACATGCTCGAAAATCACACAAAATGACCCAAAAATGTAGATTTTTTCAATTCCTCAACTTTTCACATTACAGGATATGAGAGAAGACACTTAACCTCAAAAATTTAATTTATAACTTCTTAAAAGTAGGGGAATTTTTAGTGGACAACACGGTGAAAGGCTAATTGAAAGATAAGAAGGAATGGTCGTGGAACTTGTTACAAATTCTAGATTTGATTATGAGAAAGTTATGAAACATAAGAAGATGTTGATGCGAATATAAGGCTAGTAGAGGTGGGTTGACGGAAAATAGGATGATTTGACGGTGACCGTAGGAGTAGGATGTGGGATTTTGATGCGCTAAAGGACGCAAAAAGGATATCTTAAAATTAACAGAGAAGGATGAGCTGAGCTCCAAATTGACCTAAAAAAAAGAAGGAAATAACAAGGCCAAAAGGGGATTCAAGAAAAAATCAAGGTCTTCAAGCTTCCATAGATGGAATTCAAGACTCTTGAGAGGATGCCAAGTTGTAGATTGTGGGTGATGAGACCAGAAAAGCACAAGTTCGGTAAGATAGCTCAAAATCTAGAATCTTCGATCATTTGAGAGGAGGGGTGAAGGTGGATAAATAGGGTCGATGATGACTAGATCGGACTATTGACTTGGGAGGTGGAGATAATGGGATTCTCGAGAATGGTGGTCATAAAAAGGCCTAAGATTATCCTTTGACCCTTTTGAATGAATTAATAGCACATGGGAGGAGAATAAATTTTTAGTAGGATTGGGGGTTTATGGGTGGAATCCTAGGATAGAATAATGGATGGTTAAATATAATTAAATAATATATTATTAGGATGGGGTGAATAAAATATAATAAGTGGTTAGATGGGATTTAAGGATGGTAAAATGGGGTTTAATAATAATGGGATCAAAATGGGATTAAGGTGGGAAATAAAGAAAATAAAATGGGAAAGGTAATGTAAGTGTGTGTAGAGTGATAGCAAATGGGAGAAAACACGGGAAAGGGGACGAGGGTATCAAAAATTGGTGTCTACCCTTGCCTCATTTTTTCAAATGGTTTGTGTTAAACAAGTCGTGAGACAAAAACTAGAAGTGACGAATAATGATGATGGTTAAGGTTCTTTAAGTTGTTCCCCCTCAAACTAGGGATCAACGACATGACTGAAGGAGTCAATTACGAATTTAAAAGAGATAGATGCGTAAAGAGATAGAAATATGCCTTGAGTGAAGGGAATGACAATTGAGGATAAAAACAAAAACAAAATATGGTGGTGACCTTGAAACACATCAAAGTAGGGATTATCTAAACTACTATGGACCTGTGGGGTAAGTGCAAGTTGGTTTAAAAATAAAAAAAAGTGACTTGTAGGGATTATTATTACAAGCACTCAAAATTAGAAAAATGTATATAAATAAATTTAACAATGGAAAATTTTAGAAATTATATGACTTGGTTTTTTTGAAAAAAAAAACCTATAAGATTGTAGTCCGTTTGCCCATGATTTGGATGACCAAATCTTGTTTTTTTTTCCTTTGGTGAAAAGTTAGATGTCGTTGTCTATCTTGGGATGGATTTTATTTTGTATTTTTTTGAGCAATATTTTTTTATGATTTTTCCGTGAAAGTGGTCTGAAAAAATTTTTTAGAAAATGGAGCACTTTCCATTTTCCCGCCATAACTATATCAAAAATATCGAAATCAAATATATTTTTTTAACGTGTATAGAATTTTTCCATGCTTGGGATGGTATAGGTTTTATCACATTTTGATAAGTGAAACAAAAGTTGCAGTCTTAAACGTAGACATGAACATTCACGGGAAAAAATGTCTTAAAGACCTATTGTTAGTAAAAATTATAAAATGATATTTATCTTATTCTATTCACTTTAAAATCAATATTTCTATGAAGCTAATAGTCTCCCCTATGTGATGGTACCATTTTTGTGAGATGTTTTCAATTTTTCAGCATGGTTCAAGTCCGGAAGAGAAAATTTGAATTTTTTGACCTTTTACATGCCATAATGACCTCCCATAGCTCTGGTTGGGAAAAAAAAAGATTTCCAAGCCTTGAGGGTCGGATTTGATGATATAGATAGAACCAATCGTGCTTTATAAACCATGATCATGGTGTTTAATATAGAACCTGATGATCGCGCTTTATAAACCATGATCATGCTTTATAAAGCATGATCATGGTTATTAAATCATATTTACATGCATCCCAATGTTTGAATTACCATGTGATTTTTATTGTTTGGCCTTACTGTATGAATTATTGTGAAATTATGTCACTTTCTACACATTTTTCTTATCACCGAAAGTAAAACATCATGGGAGACAAGAAACGAAAGTCAAAAGGAAGTCAATAAGTAAAAAACACATAGATGAATTAGAGGTAAAAATATTTCAAAATGTTGAGTGAATGCAGAATCTTTGTGAATCAAGAAGAGGTTCATCTTCAACCCCTACTATTGTAAGCAATGAGGAACCAAGTAATGTTTCTATTATCAATGTTGAAGATGAATTAAATACTCATGATGAAGATGTTTTTATTGTCAATGTTGAAGAAGAATTAAATACTCGTGATGTAGTTGATGTTGAAATTGAAGGAGACAATGAAAATGTGAATCAAGAAATTTAGGTTGAAACTGTAGACAAGCAAAATTTGACAAAAACACCTCCTAGGATTTTACGTAAGAAACCTAATTATTTTATTGAAATTGATGAGAACATTTTGAAACCAATGTCTGACAAACTTTTTGAATGGAAAATCAGAAGAAAAGCCATTGAAATTTGGGATAATCATTTTGAAATTTTAAATGATTCCCAAAGATGTCAATTGTTGGTTAGTTTGATGAAATTGATTAAAATGAGACCTACATTAAACACCTTAGGATTGACAACATCTAATATACGTGGTCAAAACCTCTACTGATTGTTGAAAACCTTCATGATGCATATCACATTGTTGGTCAAGAGATGCACAAGGGATAGTAATATTGTGTGTCATGTACTTGCTACTAGTGTTGTAAGTGAATCAACAAAAAAATAATGTTTGATTACGCAAACAAGTCGAATGTTGAAAGTTAATCGAAAAACTCTAATGAAAGCAATTGAAAGACGTAATATCCTTCAATCACTCAATAACACCGATTTTTGGGCATTTTTTGCTAGAGCACCACGTAAGGAAAAGATATATCTGATGTTATAAGAGAAGTTGTTATTCAATTTTGGCATGATAACACTAGAGTTTCACCTAATACAAGAGATGTTGTAAAATGGAGAGTTGGTTCTACTAATTGTGAACCACATCCAAAGCATTTCTTAGATATGACTCAAACTCAATTTTTTCATAAGTTTGAACAAGAGCATCTAGAAATTAAAATTAGTCAACATTTTTTTGAAATGTTGAAACCATTCTATGTGAAAATCAACCACGCTCGCACCACTTGTTGTTGTAGGCAACATGTTGAATTTGTGATGCATTATGCTAAATTTTTACGTATTCGTTCTGATTTTCATTTGAAACTATGTTATCGAATGTGGTGTTCAAGTTCCACCAATATCTTCTAGGGATTTCATTCCTACGATATTTTGTGAAAGAGAAGTTGGACAATTTTTTTATAGTCAGGATTGTTTAGATGGAAGTTGTGGTACGTGTGATGGATTACCTAAATTGGAAAGTTGCATCCATGAGAAAATTGGAGGTGCAATAGGACATAATTTAGTTGAGTTTGATAAATATAAATCAATACCATACTAGTTGAAAGATGGAAAGGAGTCTAAACGGTGTGAGCTAGTTATAGAACATATGCCTGTTTTTCAATTTATGAGAAAATTTAAGGATGAAATTGTTTATGAGTATGCTAGGCATACACATAGAGCTCGATGGTTGGATGAACAGTTCAAGATATGCAAGGACACATTTCCTATTGGTACTATTGTTTCAGTGGTGATTTTGCAGAGAATTACACATTGTAACCACAAATGGAGGTTCAATTGCAATATTACAACTCAATATAGGTTGTCATTTTTGTGCATATAACATTTATACATTCTCTTGATAGTACAAAGAATGATCAATTTTTTTAAGAGAGTACCACTTTTATATCAAGTGATGATCATACTCATTCTACTGAATTTGTGCAAGGGTGTTTCTAGTTATTTTATGGAAACTTTTCGATAGGGACATCCGCTTCAATCAACATTATATATGGTCAGATAATTACACGTCTTAGTTTAAGAATGCATGAATGTTTTATTGGATGAGAAGGATGCACGTCAAGATGGGTGTGCAACATATTTGGAGTTTCACTGAGGTTGGACATGGAAAAGGAGAGCATGACGGTGCGTAGGGGCATGTGTGAAAAGATCTCTTGCAAGAGAAGAGTTGAAGTACAAAGATGGTGCTAAATTGAAAAAGATAAAAAGAGCATAGTGGAATGGTGTATTGACAACATGGCCCGAGGTTCTCAAGAAAATTCCATAGTTCATAGATATTTTTGGTTGATAGAGGAACAAAAATTGCTAACTATGAGGATTGTATGACACTCATGGTCCAGTGATATGCACTCATTTTGTAGCTCAAACGCTACTTTGTGGGCCACATGGACAAGAAAGTTGGTGTGTTTTTTTGTGCATCTTGTATCAAATTTTTCACTGTTGAGTGTGATTCACAAGAATGGGTGGATGGATGGATTTGTAGGCCTCTAACTCCGCTTCCCAATTATCAACCTCCACAGGCATTATGACTTGTTTCTCTAGATGAAGTTGCAACATCCAAGGACTTTTGATGAAATTTTGATTTTGGTGCGACAAGGTAAATGGTTATTTACAATTTTTGTATTGAGTTATGTCCATTGAAATTAATATGTAATTTAAATTTGAGTTGAAACCTTTTTTTTTTGTAGGACATGTGTTTGTAGTTATTATTGTGATAAAGACAATGAAGAAGGAACAAACTATTTCTTATGTCATTGCATCGAGGAAAGAAATAAGTTGACTTCTCTGTTATAGATGGTGAAGATATTGAGTACCCTACAGGGTCAGTGGTAGTTACTGGAACTTGGCTTCGATGGTATCCATTAAAAAATTCCTCTGTTTGGGTGTTTGAAGACTTTGAGACACACAGGAAAATACTCTTATATTCGCATCTAGTTCTAGTGACAAATATTCAATTTGTATAGATATTGAGGAAGGCCTAATAACAAGATTCTTTGGAAGGTTGAGAGTCAGATCATGAAGCAATCATGTCCATTATTCAGAGTAGATCCGATCTTGATGGTTCATTGGAATGAATTTACATGCTCACGTCTGGTATATATAATTTCTTTGAAGTGTTTAAATTTTTCAACTAGATCATTCAAGTTCATATATTTTATTAAATTTGTGTATTTTGTATATATCTAGTATATGGTTTTGATTCAACTTAAATTTCTTTGACTAACACTTTTATGTAGGTTAGTGGTGCCAGAAAAGCTTCCACTTTCACATCCTGATGGTGAACATTGGAATGAATTTACATGAGCTCATCTGGTATATATAATTTCTTTGAATTGTTTAAATTTTTAGTTCTAGATTCAAGTTCATATATTTTATTAAATTTGTGTATTTTGTATATATCTAGTATGGTTTTGATTCAACTTAAATTTCTTTGACTAACACTTTTATGTAGGTTAGTGGTGTCAAAAAAATCTTCCACCTTCATGTGGTTGGACATTATTAGTAGAGAATTTTATATTCTCAAAGCTAAGAGAAGCTTTCATTGTTTTATAAGAAAAGAGAAGCAACTAACAACGGTTTATGTACTGTGGAGGGGGTTCTTGGCTCCGGAGGAGGTAGCCCGAAAGCACCGAGAGCGTAGGAACCAAAATAACACCTCCCAAGTGTTTATAAGGCCATCCCTATGTGTGTGTGCATAGTTGGTTGGTGCCATGACCCACCATTTGCAAAATATAGCATTTTGAACCTTACTTGGCTCAAACTACACTATTTCACACGTTTGCAAACAATAGGGCAACAAGAGCACCGATTGGAGATGGAAAAAACTGAGACATGATATTGTAGAGGGTCCCTGCATTGAGGTGTAGGATCAATGAGACATCTCTAGGTGCCACGAGAGTCTGAGTAATCACCGTCGAAGTTGAATGGTTTTTTGGTCTCAGGGCTCTTAAGGGACTACGCCTGAACGAAGTAGCCGAAAGCAATGACATTTTTGTCACACCAAAAATGATGCCTCTCCTCTAGCATTTACTTGGCCACCTAGATGTGTTGGCATAGTCGGTTTGGTGCCATGACCCACCGTTTGCAAAATATAGCATTTGTCACCTTACACTAGCTCAAACTGCACTATTTCATGTGTGTTTGCAAACAATAGGGCAGCGAGAGCACCGATTGGAGATGGAAAAAACCAAGACATACTATTATAGAGGGTCCCTATTTGAGGTGTAGGATCTAATGAGACATCTCTAGGTGCCATGGAGTCCGAGTAATCACCGTCGAAGTTGAATGATTTTTGGTCTCAAGGCTCTTAAGGGACTATGCCCAAATGAAGTAGCCGGAAGAAACGACATTTTTCACGCACCAAAATGACACCTCCTCTAGTGTTTACCTAGCCACCTAACATGTTGGCGATTGGTTTGGTGCCACGACCCACCATTTCAAAAAAAATATAGCATTTGAACCTTACACTTGCTAGCTCAAACTACACTATTTCACGTGTTTGCAAACAATAGGGCAGTGAGAGCACCGATTGGAGATGGAAAAAACTGAGACATGATATTGTAGAGGGTCCTATGCCTTGAGGTGTAGGATCTAATGAGACATCTCTAGGTGCCACAGAGTTCGAGTAATCACCGTCGAAGTTGAACAATTTTTTGGTCTCAGGGCTCTTAAGGGACTACGCCCGAATGAAGTAGCCCAGAAGCAACGACGTTGTCCGCACAAAAAAAAAAACCTCCTCTAGCATTTACCTAGCCACCCGGACATGTTGTGGATAGTTGGTTTGGTGCCATGACCCACCTTTTGCAAAATATAGTGTTTTGATAACCTTACACTTTGGCTCAAACGCACTATTTCACGTTTTGCAAACAATAGGGCAAGAGAGACACCGATTGGAGATGGAAAAAATGAGACATGATATTGTAGAGGGTCCCTACATTGAGGTGTAGGATCTGATGAGACATCTCTAGGTGCCATGGAGTTTGAGTAATCACCCGTCGAAGTTGAATGGGTTTTTTGGTCTCAAGGCTCTTAAGGGACTACGCCGAACGAATGAAGTAGCCAGAAGCAATAAAGACATTGTCCGCACCAAAATGATGCCTCCTCTAGCATTTACCTAGCCACCAGATGTGTTGGCATAGTCGGTTTGGTGCCATGACATCCCGAGGCATGACTTCTCACTACTTGCCTCCATTCATTTCTAGGACTTCCTAGAAAAGGTAGTTTGTAAACAATTATGCCACGAAGGCTCAAGGAATGCCATGACCCTGAATTCTTGGGTGTGACTAGAGAAACTCCTTCACTCAAGTTTTGGCTTAGATGGTTCTTGGTTTGGATGACCGAGTGCCAAGTTGTGATCGTCATAAGTTTCCGTTGAAAACATGAATTGGGATTAATAGGGAAGGGGTTCTTGGCTCCGGATCGGGTGGTCTGACTCCAAACCGGGCCTCCCTAGAGCCCGCCATAGCACCCAAAGGCATATACCCCCAATCGATGTTTGGTGTGATTTTCTCCCATGACATCCCGGGGCATGACTTCTCACTACTCGGCTCACATCAATGAGATTGCAACAAGGTTAACACATTACCATGTAAATACTCTAATGATTGTTTGATCTCTTTTTAAAGCATGTTAATACACAATAGAGTGTTAAGAATATTTTTTCATATCTTGTGCCAACTAAACTACAATGTTTATGTATTTTTTAAACAAGTGAATTCAAATTAGGACCTTATTGTTACACACATCAATAACACTTAATTTGGACTAATACTTAACAAATAAATTGTAAGTACACTAAAAACATATAAAATGACTTGTAATAAATCCCTCAAGACCATTTTTAATTGTGTACATTTTGTCCCACTTTGGAGTGTGTTAACCACGTGCTTAAAATAAGAAAATTGATATAAGTCCACACTTGAATCTCTTGAAAAAAATGATCTTGCACCCAAGAACCTTCAAAACCATTATATAACATAACATCATATATCATATATCATTTAACAATAACATAACATCATATATCATATATATCATATGGATAATGGTCACATAATCGAGGCCATCAAATCAAATCAAACATAGAACTAATATGGTTATGAAAACATACATAGAAGGATATCATGTGCAATGAAATCAAATCAAACATAGAAGTAATATCATTATGAAAACCAACATGGATATAATGTATCAAACTAAGTGTGCCACGTGTCTCTGAAAATATAAGTTCATAATGTATCGAACTAAGTGTGTCATACATATAGGACCACATGGTCGCATAAGGCTATATACATGGACTATATGAAGAATCATGAACTAGGACCAGATGGCATATATATCTATACATCCAGGTCCTATGAATCTAATCATGAAACATCTTCCCTCTCTTCACGCCCTACTAGAAGAAGCATGTCCATGACCTGTGGATGTAGTGGAGGGAGATGCCACTATGGATTTCATCCGTGTGGTCCTAGGCATCTCTAAGCAGGCATGTAACCTAGCCTACACATTCATAAACAACAAGTTTTTAACACCCAAATTTTTAAAATACATTCAAAATTTAGAAACTTAGAATTTATAATGCATGTGAAATCTTACCACAATCTCATGATCCCTATCAATTTTTGTCGTTGACACGTTGCAGGGTCAACGGTAGACTCATGAGGGGTAGGCTACATACAAATAAATAGTTCAAATTAAATATTTCATGTACAAAATTTGATATTATAGATAAGTAATAAGAAAAAATTCCTCCAAAATTTAACAAATTTGAAAAATTGTACCTGAGTTAGTGGATCTGCAGACATTATGGCAACATCTACAGTAGCCTCCATAGTTTACATATAGGGAGGAGTCTCTCTGGCAAGTCATAAGCTATACAAAAAACATGTACATATCAATATTAATCTACATGATTGCCACATAATGACCCAAAGCATAATCGACACATAATAGACCAATGTATTAATTTTCTAATAGAAACCAACCAAGGCTCTTAATATCTTCTTCCCAAGTTTATTTTCCTTTTACGATTGAGAGTACAATTTGTCTACAAAAAGTGTCAGAAGTGAATGTGTTCCCAAGACTAGTGCAATGCTCTTAATGCCTTTCTTATTGCATATTATCATGAAGTAGAATTATATACCTTCCCAATTAATATAACCTAGTATTTTGAAACCACTTGAGGCTTGCAAAACCTTCCATACAAGTTGATCTTTGAAAAGAGACAATTTCACAACTTTGACTGGGTTGTCTAGTAAAATGCGGAGAAATTTTACATACCAACAATGTCTAAGATTGACAATGCAATAGATAAGGTTAGAAGGCATAAATAATGTTTGAGCTCGAGGGAGGTCCACTAGTTGCTTACAAGCTTTATCATTGATTATCTTCCCCAATCTATGAATTTTGTCTCATTACTAATGGTGGAAATGACCTAGATATTTAAGGCTCAAAACACCATATCACCTTATCTCCTTTTACTTAAATTACAAATGTGATGACATTAAAAATAACATCATTGAAATCATACTTTTGGAGTCTCTCATAGACTTAGGATCTACCCTATTTGTAAAATTGGAGCCATGACAAATTAATTTCCTTTAGAGACTATTCTTGATGATTTTCCTAGTAAGTTAACACACCATTAATGCTCAAGTCATTGTAAACCTCACAAACATGGATTTTGAAGTAAGTATCAATAGATTCTTTCTTAGTTGTGCTAATGGAGTACGTGAATCCTTTCTCACTTCCCAAGAATTTGGCTCATAATTATTTATGCATGAAAATAATAAGTCTACACATTTAGTGAGATATGGAAGTCAATCACCTTATTGAGACTATTTTTGGCCAAGTATTTGAAAATTTTGAATGTGTCTAGTATAGTCAACTTGTCTTGAAAGATATCAATTTCAACATGTCTATTTTATAATTCTTTAATCTACAAGAAGTTAGTTTACAATGTGGAACATGGCTCAAAGCCATGGTACTAAAACATCATTTTATTTCAATAATGGAAATGATTGAACTTGTATCACTAAGAAGTTGGGTACTTGAAATATATTGTTTAGGAAGCTAAATTTTTTGGGGGATTGTCTATAAGTAGGAAAAGTAGTATAGTTGAGTTCATGCATATTTTGAATGAACCACTTTTTCGATCTTTGGAGGACTTTTGTAGTACGAGTTAGTGTATTAATAGGCTTCACAAATGACTTATCTATAAGAGGGATAGATGTGAAGTGAATCGAATCCAGGTATCCCATTTTGAACAACTCATTAGCATCATATTCTATGTCCTCTATGACCCATTAGAGATGAAAGTTATATTATTTGTTGTAATGTCATTCTATAGAAGTATCGGTAATAAACATTAATCTTGTTGACACAATCTTCCCAATAATCCTCCATTTTAGGTTAATAATACTACTTATTGTCATATGACCTCCTGAAAGAGTAGGAATCTAGGTTTAATGATCCTAGGGAAGCTTCGATGTTACTCGAGTCTCCAAAATTCCTACAAGAGTATATACAACTGAACTTCCACAATTAGAAACAAAGTGTAAAGAGAAACTAACCTATGTAAAAGTCACGTGAGGCGTGCTAGTAGCCTCAGTGCCCAGAAGCAGATGATGACCCGTCAAGCTCTGCATATAAAAGACAAACATATTAATATGTACATGTACACGTGAAACATTATACATGAACATTAAAAATGTGTATTTAATAATAAAAGTGCAATCAAATGAAATTTGAAATGTAAGTAACTTGAAACTTACATCTGTAACATGCCCAGCTGTAGTAGCTAGCATGTCGACGTCGGATGTGTCCTTCACCGGCTCTTGTTGTTTAAAATAAAAAAAATTAGTTTTTACATGTATGTACATGACGTAATCAAATACATATATATTAAAATCTCAAATGAATTAAACTATTATATATATATATATATATAATATTTATTTGACATTTACTTGTGAAAGACCAAGATCATTTGCACCAGTTCCAAAAACATCGCCATCATCTCATCTAGAGAAAATAAATCATGTGATCAACAAATGATGTCTCGCCCATAGTGCATATGACACCACATGATCCACAAAGTGGTGTGGTGCCCTAGAGCGGCACCTCCACTTGACATCACCAAATGTAATCTGGTCACTATGTTGGGTCAGAGTGTCAGTGAGCTCCCTTAATGCATGTAGTGTGTCAATCTCCACAACCTCCTTCATTGTAGGAGGGATAATTGAAGGTAATGGGGTTTTGGGGCATGGGGATCCTTGGTTGACCAACATGTGTGCACCAAGTCTACTATGTGTAGAGCCACCTCCTTGCCCATAAAACTAGAAAAGTCAAAATAATTTGGGACCTCATTAAGCATGAACTCACAATATAATTTCTTCAAAAAATAGAGAGGAACCTCATTGTTGTTGCATGGTGGATAATCAAAAACCATCCACCATCGGTCCCAAAAATTATTCTTGATTCGGTCATCATGGCACCAATGGATTGGGAACCATTTATAAGTAGTTACAGGGGGCATTTATTCTCTAATCGATAAATAATGCAAAAATGCCTATTTGATTGGTTTTGTAGGCCAGAGACACTTTATACTTGAGATACCATGTCCCAAAGATTGTTTGATAGGATTAGGGGCGATGTGAATGATGTAGAGTGGGACCACGGTGGTGTGGGGACCTGGGTGGATATGAGGGAGCATTGGACAATGTTTACTTTTGGTGTAACGATGTTAGCACAATTTTATTATGAGTTGTGGATGTATACATCTGGATGGAGGACAGAGACATGGATGTGGGGTTTTTATTACACTGCTAGGCATATGAGCATATAGTTGTAGTGAGGCCACCATGGCTATCATGGGTTGCGGGTGATCATATAGGGATAGCGGTGGGTTTTTAAGGTGGCAATTCAAACAAGTTCATGGAGATAGGGGAGTGGGGAGGAATGGTATGCGGAGATATTGGGGAGTTTAGATGTGGACGATGTTAGATGGAGGCCCTACGAAGAGGTTTCCCCACATAGCCAAGGACTTGCATTTAGTTAGCTTGAGACATGAAAAGGGTGAGGTGGGTACAGGGGTGGAGGCTTGAGATGATAGAGGTTGTGTAGTTTATTAGGGTGATGTGGTAGTTTGGATTGGTGTGCGGGGTAGCTAGAGCACCCGTCGGATATAGTAGGGATGAAGCGAGAGGGAATTTCTTGTCCCTATGATGGTTGAATCACTAGTGGAGGAGGGAGAGCCTTAGGATGATGATGATGATGTGGGGATGGGAGAGGGATATGTATATTGGTGGACATAATAGTGGGCATCTAAGGCTATTAAGGAGGTTGGAAAGATAAGAGAGGAGGCGGTGGTACTGTAAGAGGAGAGACAATAGTGCCGAAAGGTGTAGAGGGTGGAAATGGAGGCACAACCGAGATAGAGAGGTTATAGGTAGAGTTAGATGTTACCCATGACGAGAGGGATGTAGCTCGACGGGAGGCCATGAGGTTGTGACAAGAGAGAGGGACATGGCCATACAATAGTGGGATAGATACCACATGCAAATGGAGGCCTATAGGGACGAGATATGGAGATCTTGGATGTGTAGGCGAGAGGAAGTGAGGTACAGAGGAGGCCTCATAAAGGAGCCAACAAAATGGCTCCACGTAGTATTGTATTTTTGGATTAATACAAGGCACTAGGTGAGGAGGTGTGTTATTATGAGTGCATTGTGACAAACAGACTACCATATGTGTTGTGGTATGCGGTGTACTGGTATGAGAGAGGAGACAAGGGAGATTAGCACAACCTTGAGAGTGTTTGGTAGCACGATGAGTGTGTAAAACTAAGGTGGGATTTGGTCGAGATGGTGGAGTAAATGGTGGAAAGGGAGGTGTACAGGATCCTGCTCCGAAAGGGTAAGTTTCGGGACTTTAAAGTGTCGATCTTGATTCACCGAGTAACGGGTGAACATTGTATATAGATTTTGATATGGATTTTGATGTATAGATTCTTGAGATAGAGGCGGTCAAGGCCTATCACGATGTACTGAGATACACTTTGATGATATATATATATATATATATATATATATATATATATATATAATGATTTAATGATTTGTTATTATTTTGATGGGTCGTGCGATGATTTATATCATGTGATGGATGTTGTTATTTAATTAGATTATGGATGTTGATTTAGACATTGGATGTGATATGATGTATATTGATGATGTGGTGTTTTGATTAGATTTTAGATGTAGAATGATTAGATGAAAATGTGATTTGATGTATGGATTAATTAGTTTTATGTGATGATATAATAGATGTTAGATATGATGGATGTGATAGATATGAGATGATGTGACTTAATGAAATGATTAGGATTAGAGTAGATGTGATGGATTTAAATGGGAAGTATATATTAGATTATATGTTGATGTTAGATATGATGATAGGATTCATGTGAAGGATTTAGATATGATTAGATATAGATAATGCGGATGAGTTTTACGAGATGATGAGACATTTGGATAAGTAGATATATATGGGTTATGATGATGGTTTAGATATATATGGATATATATATATATTTGTGTGTGATGGATTTAGATGTGATAGATGTCAATGGAATGCGTTTGGTATTATATTATATGTGATATAATGGGTTGGTGTAGAAGAAAAAGTTAGAATAGCATAATTGGATAGGTGTGACCTTGATAGAGTGACCTAAGCTTAAGAAAGTACACTTTACCATAGAGAGGAGTGTATGTGGAAAATATTTTTGAACTTGATTATAGGGAATGATGTATAGAAATTCACTTGCAACCAATAACATGTGTTAACACACAACTAACGATAATTAGTCACTTTTAAAACCATGAGGGAAAAGTGGAAGGTGTGCATATAGACCACTTTGTAGACATGAAAAATGGGTTAAGATGGAGCTTTGTATGGGGAAAATAGGTTCTCCTTAGGTGGTAGTCCCGGTCTATGCCCTAGCTACGAGTAATACAACATAAACTAATCAATGCGGGAAGTTTTAAGAGGATGGGAAAGTTGATCGATGCAGGAGGTTTCCCGAGGATGCTTACTTTGATATTTCTACTTTTACTTTTGAAATTTTTAAGAAGGTTTATCATGCATGAATCCTTCGTTGCCATGAAATAAGAGGGTAGCCATCCTTTGAGGGAGTGGTCTATGATTATGATTTTTACTTTGGATTTTGATTTTACTTTTTAGATGGTTAGACATGCATGATAGTTGTCCTTTGAGGGATCAGTTTATACTTTTGACTATACTTGCTTTATAGGAACAAATTTTCTTGGAGGGAGCAATCTATTTTTGGAGAAGATAGATTTTGATATGAGCATGCAGAATTTTGACTTTAGGATGGAGTTGGGGATAACCAAGTAGACCACTTGGGGAGGGGATGATAAGATGTAAAAGCACACCTATGGTTCCTTAGCATGTTTCTCGTAGTAGACAAGAAGGTGATGGATGTAATTATTACGAGGTTCCTACCTAGAAGGAGAAATTTTCCATAAGGAATATGCTATAAGAAGAGTAATGGTGCCCATATTAAAGGTCATAGATAGGATAGTGATGGTAGACCACATAATTTTTAATCATTACAATGAGAGGGTGGAAGAGCTAGTGATGAAAATGAGATCTTAGGATGTGACTAAGATCACGATGGAAACTATGTTAACAATAGAAATGTTATAAGTGCAAGGCATTCAAAGGTTCCGTTTCTGGTTTACCATCGAGGAGGTTAACGGTAGGCTTGAACCCATACTTATGCATGATAATATATGGTCTAATCCAGTTGGGAGAAAACTTTCCATGTTGGATCCTTTCTAGAGTAGTGACATTCTGATTTTCTTTTAAGACAAGGTCACCAATGTTAAAGTCACATTCCTTGAGATGTTTGTTATAAGCACATTTGATGTGCTCTTGATATACATGATGATGTTGAAGAGTGATTAAGCGACGCTCCTCTAGGAACTCAAGTTAGATAGATGCTCTTGATGATATTCCTCATCAGAGATAAATTCGTGGAGAGATGCAAGTAAGGATGGAATTTAAACTTTGAGGGAAGAATGGATTTTGAGTTGTATATGAGAGAGAAGGGATTAACACCTATAGAGGTGTGGATGCTAGTTTGATAGGCCCAAAGGGAAAGGGGATATGAAGATGTCAATTGCATCATGATTTGTCAATGGTCTTAGCAAGAATATTATGAAGATTCTTGTTAGTGGGTTCGGTTAGGCCGTTAGCTTGAGTGTAATAAGGAGAAGAGAAGCTAATCTTGATGTTAAAAGAGTCACAAAGCTTCTTAAGGTATTTATTTTTGAAGGACTTTTCGTTATTCGTGATGATTTTATGAGGAATCTCAAGGCGGAAAATGATGTGCTAGTAGATGAAGTCAACAATTTTATTACCTTTAGTGGATGCGAGTGTAATTTATTCCACCCATTGGTGAAGTATTCAGTAGTGGTGATGATGGAATGATGACATTGAGAAGAGAGTGGATTGATGAGGATGATAATATTGAACCCCCATTGTAAGAAGGGCTAAAGATCTTGAGCAATTTGTAAAGGCTTGTCTAGGGATATGGATGAGATTGGAATGCTACTATAATTTGATACACTTTTTAACATATTCATAGTAGTATAGATTGAGGGTGTGATAGTAATAGCCTAGGAAAAGGACATGCTTGACGATAGCCAAACCACTGAAGTGTCCTCCATGGATTTCATCATAGACTTCTTGGATAACACATATAGATCCGTGGGACTTAAGGCAATGTAGGAGGATATTGTCAAAGCCACGTTTGTAAAGGATGCCACCAAGGATGACATAGTGTTTAGTTCATTGAAGGAATGACCTCCTACCATTTTTGGATAGGTTAGAGGGAATTTTGGATACAAATATGTAGTTGAAGATGCGAGACTACCATAGGTCTGATTGATTGGTGATAACATGATTGACACGAGGAATTTCATGGATATGAGATGGTTTATCAAGGTGATGAACAACAATGGAGAGTTTAGATTCTTCAGTTACCCACAGGATGAGAGATGTGAAGGATGACATAGTGTCTGCGAAGTAGTTAGATGAATGAGGGATAGATTGGATGATATATTGATCAAAGGCTTTAAGAAGAAAGTCGACGATGTACTTTTATTTCTGAAGGACTTTGTTTTTACATTGTTAGACTCCTTTGAATTGATTAATTATAAGCTAGGAATCATCATAAATGTCAATAATTTGAATGTCAAGCATGATAGCAGTTTGGAGACTTAAGATGAGGGATTCATACTTATCCATGTTGTTAGTACACTCAAATTCAAGTTTATAAGTGATGGGGATAGGATTATCCTAAGGAGGAATGATGATTATGTTGACGCCTCCCCCTTGCTGACACTTAGATCCGTCAAAGAAAGTGTAATTTTTAGGGGAGAGTATTCATGATCAATGGTATGGATAGATTCATTTGGGAATTTCTCATGATGAATATGATTTTCAAGAAGAGAGGCTTGATGAGTTGATCGAAATAGCTTGGCCCTTAATATATTTCCAAGATATGAACTCTAGGTAAAACTCGATCATGAGCATGAGGTAGCGAGTGATGCAATCGTTATGATAAGGTTTAGAATGCATGGTTTTGAGAAGATTGAAGCTAGTGATGAAAAAGGTCTTGTGATTAAGAAGATAATGTTGGAGCTTGGAGGTGGAAAAGAAAAGAGTGCAACACATATTTTCAGCTTTAGTGTAGTGGGTTTTGTATTCATGAAGGGTGTGGCTAATGTAATAGATGACTTTCTCTCTACCTTGCTCATCGCAGTGTGTCGAGTATGGAACCTAGATCTTGATCGTAGGAAGAGATATAGAGATATAAATTCTCCCCATCACATGGAGGTGTGAGCACAGGTGGTGATAGAAGATATTTCTTAAGATCATGATGTCCTTCTGACAATTGGCATCCCAATTGAATTGGGTGTCTTTGCGAAGGAGATGATGAAAGGGTTGGTAATGATCAGAGAGTTGCAAGATGAAGCGGAAGATAGATTGGAGTCGGCCTTGAAGACTGTGAAGCTGCTTGAGATTAAAAGGGGGAGGCATCTTGAGGATGGATTTTATTTTGGTAGGGTCAACTTCAATACCCTGAGAGAAATGATTTTATTTTGGTAGGGTCAACTTCAATACTAACTAAAATTAACTAAAATGGGGGAAATGTAATAATAGTTAATCTAATATAGGAGGACATAAACGTTGTAAATAAATGCACTAAAGTAATATGAAGTGACTAAAATGATTAAAATGATTGAACTAGTAGAAATAAAACCCTAATATGCAAGAGGAAGGTAAGGAATGAACTCAACTAATTATGGATGATTGTTGCAAGGTGTTGCATGTTTGACAGGAAAATATAGAAGTTGGAATGGCTACACAAAGGTCCCGAAAAGAGTGGATCTGGAAGATCGAGTAGAATGGGGTGCCCAGAGGGTACTTGGGGCACCCCAAGGTGTCGTGGTATGGTAGAATATGTGCCCTAGTCTTTGAAAAATATGAAACCTAGTTCTTTCTAGGTTGGAAGATGTTATGTAACCTTCATTGCATATCGCATTGGATTCGCTAAACTACGCTAAGTGTATCGAATATAACAAGATGAAGTTGAAGACCTGAAAGAGATAAAAGGAGTATCAAAACCCTAAAAATAAATGATGCAAATGAATGGGTGAGACTAAACTCATTTGCCACAACAATGGATTACTAAAAGTGTTGCATACATTTCGGACTTAAATGTAGTTATGGTCTATGTGTGTGCATGTCATGCCCTAGGTGCTCTTGTGTCAGTCGCACTTTGTGAAGTAGCGAGTAATAACTAAATGTAGAAAATGTAATAGTATGTGTGCATGGAATAGAATAGAATCCTCCCCTATGAAGTGTGTGTTGATGTAGATATCTTATCCTTGATGTGTGGAACTATGTGGATTCAACTCTAGATGGAGTGATAGTATAAGTGATGTTAGGGCCCTCATTGTGGTTTCATAACTTTATATTTATAGGGTTCTCTTGCTCTAATTTTGTAATTAATCCTGACATGGCCAACTAGAAAAAGATAAGGATAAAAATGGCTAGAAAGAGCCCAAAAAGAGGCAGGAAAGTAAAACAAGGATCGGGGCACCCAAGTGGGATAGGGTGCCCAAGATAAAGGCCTAGGCACCTGGTTTAGGCTAAAATGATAGGAAAGTGCTGAAATAGTTGGGCATGTATATAAAATGTGTGGGAATGATGAAATAAAAGATAAAACAAGATGGCCAAAAGGTGGGATTAATTAGTACTTTCTTCACTTAAGAACCTTCTAAATAGTAGTATGAGATCAGAGCTAAATAATGCCTAAAGTACATGATTTTATGACTACATTTCCAATTAATACTCCAAAAACACACATGGTGAGATTAATACGAAGGAAGAATTTGATGAGGTGTATGAAGAGGATTTCAAGGACATAAATATGGTCCTATCGATGTTTGGATTTAGCAAAGAGGTCATCAAGCGTAATCCTCTACGGTTTATGGATGAGACCATGGAAGATGTAGGTCATAACACATTGATAGGTGGTCCCGACATTTTTTAGACCAAAGGTCATGACACGGTAGCAAAAATTTCCACAAGGATGATGAAAGGATTCTTATATTGGTCTTCGGGTGTAATGAGAATCGATTGTAACTAGAGAAACCATCCATAAGTGATAGCATCTCATGGGCAACTATTAAATTGACTAGTTGATTCGATGTTGGGAAGGGGAAAGTCACCTTTAGGGAAAGTGAGATTTAAATCTCAAAAGTAGGTACAAATGTAAATATTTCCAAAGGATTTGACAATGGGTATGATGTTATAAACCCATCGGGGTAATATATGGGTTGGATGAAGTTAGTGGAAAGAAGACATTGCAGCTCCTCTTTGACAAGGAGGGAAATGAAAGGATGTATGTGGCATAACTTCTTCTTAACTAGACTTAGCGTCAAGGATGGTGACGATGTTATGGAAAACAATGTTAGGATCGAGGATTGGCATGTCGGCGTAAGAGCATGCGAAGGCATGGATATTCTTAGATAGGAAAGAGGTGAAAGCTTCAAGTTCTTGTGGGTCAAGAGATTGGCCAACTTTGAGGATGCGGGGTTCTTCCGAGTCCCTACTTTGATGTTTATGATGGATTCATTAAGAAGGGTGGATGTGTTAGGAGGTAAGGCCTTAAATATGAGAATCATCTGCCCCCATGTAAGAAAGGATATAGTCGTCATCACTACACTAGATAATTTTAAGGTAGGGGAATCCTCCTCTACCATGTCAAGGAAGATGAGAGGAAGGGACCTAGTTTCACCCCTAGTTTGGTAAGTGACCGGTCCCAAAGTGATGGTGGAGACTAAAAAAGTTAGAAGAAAGGGAAACAATGTCATCTATTTCTATGGCATCGTCGGATGAAGGAGTGGATGGTGAATCAATATGCATGGGAGATGTGGAAGAAGGTTGCACGAGGTAATGGTGGGTTGTTCCTTAAAACCTAGTCCAAACTTCTCGTGGGGCTCACAAGATTGGTTAATGAAAATATCATGCATACCTTGTTCATAATAGCCTAGACCAAATCCCTTCCACGTGCAGCAGTGGAGGTAGGTATAGGTGAAGGCTTTGTTATAGAGGAAATCAGAGCCATTGGTACATGGTTTGGCATGAGGTTGACTATCGATATGGGATAAAGGGAGATCAATTACACCATAGAATAGGTTGGTTTTTAGATGAGGTGAACCAAAGGAAATGATATCCTTGACATTGGACTGATACATAGGAGCCTTATCAGTCTAGATCTAATTAAGGAGGGAAGAGAATTGAGAGTGAGGAGTCGATACTCTCCTAGAGAAAGATGTTGCATCACATTATCAAGAGATTTGTCATTAGGTAGTTTGGATGTAGGTACGAAAGAACTAGTGGATGCTTGAAGGATGGGTCTTGCTTTGGGATGAGCACATCATTTGGTTGATAGGTCATATGACATGCCTTAAATGGAGGAAGGTCAATGGGAGAATATGGATTATACCCTCATGTTCATATTTTATGAAACGAAAGAAGAGTGGAGATGATGCAATGCATAGCACGAATCCATGGGAGTCTAAGAAAGATATTGTATTGAAACTCCCCTTCAATGATGTAGAAAAATTCATGGATGAGTTTTTCACCGATGCGGATGGGGAGGATAATCGTGCCCAAATCATGAGCAACAACATCTTTAAAGGCATGCATGATTGTGGATGAATGAGTAACAATAGATTTAAGGTATTTTGAGCTGATCAAAGGTATGTGATGAGATGATATTAATGTTAGCATTGTTGTCTATCATAGAGTGGAAGATAAATGTGTCATTGATGTGGATAGTGATGAAAAGAGGAAGTTGTGATCTTGGGTAAGATGTCCGGAATTTCTAAATCATCAAAGGAGATGGTGGTGAAAGTGGTGAGATCCCCAAAAAGGGCTGCAAAGGGATGGGATCCTTTGGATGAGGCTAGGATACACTACAAGGCTTTAATGAGAGCCTATCGATTATTGGCGATCTTTAGATAATCTCTTAAAGAGATATCTTGATAGAAGCTTGGTGTAGTTGCCTTACGATGTTATGTTTGATGGTGGAAGGTTTACGGGTTGGTGGTGCAACTAGGATGGACACCTTAGCCTTAGATGAAGAAGGTGATGGAGTGGTCTCGTTGAGAGGATTGGTGATGAGAACCTTTGATTTGATTACGTAGATGGTTGGGACTTGTGGGGTGAGAACGGATGGTGATACGGATGGTGTCAATATAAAGGGAGGACTATTCTTAGAAGAGGTAAAGGTAGGAGGAGGGCTAACAATGAAATTCATGGATGAGGGAGTATATCTAGAGGTTTTAAAGGTTATAGATTTTATTGGAGGATGGGGCTTAGATGTGGGTTGACTGGTACATGGGAGGGGATGATATTCTTGATGATAAGATCATCTTCTTTGCTAAAGTTGTTGATGAGGATACAAAGGGCCTATAGTGTTCGGTCATGTCTTGGGACATAATCGTAGGCACATACGGTGTTGGATTCAAACCACGTGGACATTGGCTCGTGTGGATAGAAGATCTTGATATGGGGAAGTTGTGGATGCTTAGAGAAGACGATGAAAGACTTTAGTATAAGATCGATGATGTTTTTGAGGGTTAAGTCGTGTGTACTCTAGGTTGATTTTATTTAGATGAGGGTGATGAAGGAAAGAGATAGGTCTTAACTTTTTTGAGGCTTTATAATAGCCTTAGGTTCATATTTTCTTTAGGTACTTATGATTCAAATTGAGGAGGATGGATGGGTGATTTTGATTCAGATTTGGAAGGGGGTAGATGATTTAGTTGTGGATTTTGGGGGAGGGATAAATGTTTTTTATTGAACTTGGGTAGTGATGGATGTTTTGGATAAAGGGAAAGGTCCCAAAATAGAATTTTGAGGGCCTAGGATTGATGTTTAGATGTAAGAGGTTTGGATTGACAAAATGGTGAGGGGGAAGTTCCAACTTCTTATGTGGATGAGTGAGATACTTTTGAGTAAGAATGCCCGTGTTCTTAGAATTTTGAAGAATTGAGGTTTTTCCTTTGGTGGGGATGATGATGATTTCAACATATGGATGTTTAGGTGTATGTTTTTTTGAATATGAGGGATTAAATACATAGCGAGTCTTTGGATGATACATTTGAAGAGATCAAAGGGATTTATAGATGATTTTGAAGATGTTGGTGTAGAAGTGGTAGTAGTTACGGGGTGTGAGGATAGGAAAGAGTTAACCTTTAAGTTGTATCAAGGAGGATGTTTGTGTTGTAGGTATTTGGATTGATGATGTGGATATTGGTGTAGATTCGGATAGAGGGGTAGATTTAGATTCAATGAAAGTATAGACATAGAAAGGGGTTATAGGCATGGTCATAGAAATAGATGTTGATGTAAGGATAAGTACGGATATGGAAGATCGGGTGGTGTAGAAGTTATATATTTGGTGTATTTGATAGATGTCTGAATGTGATAGATGTAGATGAATATAAGGGTGGATACGGGAGCGGTATTTGATTATGGATTTAAAGTAATGATCATGTGGTAATTAAATGCTTGTGGATTTTTTTATTTGGCGAGTGGTTATGGAATGGTTTTTGAAGATGTCTAAAGGATGGTTGAGATGGGCATTAGGATTATCTAGATGAAGGTCTCCATGATCGATAAGGTGTTGGATGAGGTCTTTGAAGGCCGAATTTTTCAATGTCATGACCGTGAACCTAATGGTGTTTACAATAGTGATCCTTGTGATACCACATGTTTAAGGTGCATGGCATTGCGAGGTAGATATGAGGGAGTTGGATGAGATGAGTAGCCATGAGTTTATCACAAATTGAACTATATGATTCCCCGAGTGTGGTATAGTTAGGAGTAGGTCAAGGAGCCCTTTGTGGGGGCTTGGTAGGGGTGGTAGATGCAGAAGAATATTTAGAAACGATGACATTGTCACCATTTTCAGATTTATCATTATGATTATAGGACTTAGTAAATTATGGTTTCACTTTGTTGGATTAAATTTTGACGTGGCCTTGCTCAAGGGCATGAAGTTCAGTTTAAGAGCCATGGTGACAACTTCTTGAAGCTATGAAAAGATTGGATTTGAAGGTTTGACGAGATATATTTGGTACATGATCAAGAGAAGAGCTTGATAAGCTTAGTTTGAGGAAGGGAAAAGGATAACTTATTGATGAGACCTTACCACTTAGCGATGAAATTCATGATGGATTCGAATAAAGGTTTGTGATGGTGATTTTACACGTAATATTAATGGAGAAATTTTCTAAGAATAATTGTGTGAGTTATGTGAATGAAAATATGGAATGTTGTGGAATGTCATTGTAATAGTCCAAAGTAAGACTAGCCAACAAATGGGAAAAGTATGGAGCATGAGGTCCTTATCATGTGCAATGAGATAGTAGGCATGCCTAAAGGCACAAAGGTGTTGTTGAGGGTCCTCCTTACTATTGAATTTTGAGAATTTAGGGAGTTCTTAGTGTGGAGGATAAGGATTTATAGGAACTGATGGATGGATGGGCTCATTACAAATTTTTCATAGGTGAATGATCTTTTGGGACCCAAGGTGGCGGCTTCGAGGTTTTACAACCTATTTAACAATGCCTATATATGGTCATTCAATGTGTGGGGATGAGAGGTTGATGGGTGATGTTGTGGATCATAAGATGTGGAAGGATTGGGTTGAGGATTAGATTGATAGTGCTGAGGGTAAGTAGGTATTTACGGAGGTGGTTGGTAAGGGGAGATAGTTGAATGGTTGTAATTGAATGGGTTGGGAAATAGGATATTGTTGAGAGATGGGGACATAATTATAAGGATATGATTACGTCTATTGAGAAGTGGGGATGTTAGATTGGTTTTGGATGGGATGAGTGGGGATGTAGGTATGGGGTGGCTAAGACATTTTGGTAGTTTGATGAAGAAATATATGGTGGAAGACACTCCAGAGAGGAGGTTGATGAGTTTGGTTGATTTTGAAGGATGGGGTTGTGAGGTAATGACATTTGTGTGGATTTGGGATGTAGAGATAGGAACAAAATTTTGATCATGTTTTTCAGGTGGTGGAAGGAGAAGATGGGATTCCTACAGAGTTTGATTAGGGGCACTAATGAAAATGGTGGATGAAGAGGTGATGGGGATGGAAGAAGAGGGGATGATGTTGATATGAGGAATATTGGGTGGAATGGGAACCACTAGTTGAGTGGATTGATGATCTTGGGGATCATAATGGAATATTGGAAAGATCCAAGCTCATGTTGCACTAAGGAAATCTTGTTTATGGCTTTGGGAAAGAAAAAACGGTGAGTTGAGAGGTGAGGACTTGAGTGGATTTAGGTTGGGAGTGATAAGCATAGATTTATTGTAAGGGGGTATGTCGATGGGAATATTGGTGGATTTATAGATAAGATAGTCGTGAAGGGAAATAGGGTTAGCGTCCAAGAGTTCTTGGAACTCCAAGCATCCGTGGGGGATAAGGGGAGGCCCAAAGGTCTCAAGGAAGCGGTAGATGGGGGTGTAGCTGGTCTAGAAGGGAATAAATGGTGGTAGAGGAAAGGGTTAGTTTTAGCATGGGAATAGGTATGGACTATGAATGTCTCACTAGGAGGAGTCACATAAACGATAGGTTGGGAAACTAAAGAGGAAGTGATCAAAGGAGTAGAAGAAATAGTGAATGTTTGTTGAGAGACGTTGTTAGAGCCGGGGATGTTGGATGGAGTATCTTGTTCCATTTTTCAGATTTGAGATCTAATGAGAATTGACATGAAACAAATAAGAACCTATGTAGTTGTTACTAAGAAAAATAAGACAAGCAACAATGTTTTAATTATCTTGTTTATTAGAAGATGTGAAAAATAATAAGACAAGGCTCGAGACGGAACCTAGGAAATGGATCATCTAAGGCTAGTTTCAGGAAATTTTAGATGGCATCCTTAATATACCTAAAGTAAAGGGAGGAAATAAGCCTACCCCGTAAAATGGAAATGAAATGAAAGAAAATAAAAGACTCACCGAGGAGGAAGTTGATGTGTGTGTTTGGATGTGTGTGAAATAAGTGTGCGAGTGGATTACCTCCCTACTAAATGTTTAAAACAAGTATGAGATTTCAAATGTTATCTTCAATGATGTCCTCAGACAAGAAGGGAGAAAGATGAAAAAAGGGGAAAATAAGGACAAAATGTTACTTGGATAAAATCAATAAAAATGTTGAGCAAACATATTGTTCTAAGGAGGTATGGAAATGAAATTAAATTAAATAAAAAAAGATTCACACATAGGAACAAGGCACATTTGAAGGCACTAAGGAAGGAAGATAGGAAAGGAAAGGCACATTTGAACGCCAAGACAAGCTGATTCGGGACTTATCCATTTTCATGGATGCGGGCTATTTTTGGAAGGTAACATGTGGAGCACACATCGGGATGGAGAATTGTGTGACATGTAAATGCTATTTTGGGAATGAGCATTTGATAAGCACCATGCAGGAGTTTGAGATAATAATAGGATTACTACTTCCAGTTAACTATAGGATGTCTATTATTAGTGCACTTGCATGTGTGCATGTTATTGTAAAGGCACATGGCTATTATCAACATGCGACCTATTTTGGGAAGTGCGTAGGTGGTGAAGGGAAAGTCCCCACCCTATAAATAAGTAGTGAATTGTGTAGTTTAGAGACACACAATTATTATAGAGTTATGTTGTTGGATCTGATGCATGCATAACTTATGGTAATATTTTGTAATGTAAGAAGCTTCTATGTTTTACAATGTTAATGTAATGGAGTATATTGGATGGATAATGGTGTTAAACATGACTATAACTAGTTTTTGCATGGTTAATCTTATTATGGTTATCGTTTAATTCAAGATTCCCTAAGATCTAGATCTAGATATGCTCTGTGGAATGTTATACTTATTTTTGGTTCGGAATATGCTCTATCTTCATCACAATAACATCCTACACAAGCAATCTAAAGAGGGGCATGGTGCCTTTACATGCTTTGGGTGAGCACTCAACTTAGGTTGGGTGATGTGCCAATGCATCTAAGTTTTTCTAGGTTTTATATAGTAGATTCTAGGTTGGTTTGCAAAAAAAACAAGAATTCAAGAAACTCTAAACTATGGGAAGGTTTAAGGCTACCTCATACGATGGATAATGATGGTGAAGATAAAAGTACGGGTGTGAAAGAGTCTCTCTCTGTGAACTTGGTAACTTGCACAAGAAAGAGAATCTAAACACACACAAAATTATTAGTAGATAGGATGGTGGGTTTCGATAAGTTTAGTCCCAAGAAAGTGATAGCTTCCTAGGATAGATGTCAACCCACATTCGATAATAAAAATTAATAAATGATATATGATAAAAGGATGCATGTAATAATCTAAAACATAGATTTGATATAAACTAGAAATGTTGAAATGAATATCTAGTAATGTGAAATACTAATAAACAAAACAAACTTGAGCGAGTCAACGGAAACTTGATAATGATTAGTACGATCGATGGAGACTAGTACATGGGTGATTGAAAGATTAGTAGGAACACGGTGGTGGAACCTATTTTGGGATGCTAGATTTGATGATGAGGAAGATATGGAACAGAAGCGAGATGTTGATGCGAGACATAAAATAGGGCTAGCGAGGGGTGGGTCAATGGAGACTAGGATGGGTAGATGACGAAAAACGAAGTAGGATGTGGGATTTTGATGCACTTAAGGATGGAAAAGGAGATATAAAAATGATCAGAGAAGGATGACAAGATGGTTGAGCTCCAAGATGACCTAAAAAAAGCTACAAGAAGGAAATGAAAGGCCAAAAGGGGATTCCAAGAAAACTCTTGGTCTTCAAGCTTCCATGGATGGCATGCGACTCTTGAGAGGAAACCAAGTTGCAGACTATGGCTCACAAGGTGAAAAGCACACAAAATTCATAAGATAACTCAAAAATACAGAATTCTTTAGTTGTTTGAGAGGAGGGGTGAAGGTGGAAAATAGGGTCGACAGAGACCCACCTAGGTCACCGGATCGATTGGAATGGACTATCAAATTTGGAGGTGTAGATAATGGGAATCTCAAGAATGGGGATCATAAAAAGGGCTAAGATTAGCCTTTAACCATTTTGGATGAATTAATGGTGTATGGGAGGAGAATAAATGGTTATTGGGATAATAAAATGGTGGTTGGAATCCTAGGAGTTGTACACACAAAATCACGCACTTTGAGTCATTATTTAGTCTCGATCACATACTACTATTTACATGGTTCCTAAGCAATAAGAGTACTAATTAACCCATGTCTTTTGCCATCTTTTGTTGAATTATGTTGTTACTTTCGATCTTACACCTTTATTGGCCCAATCTGTCTTTTCATGCTTCAGTTTTACCTTTTCTAGACATGATTTCCTAGCCAAGATGTCAGCGTCAGGTGCCCTTGTCCCCTCTAGGTGCCCCTTTCCTCTTTGCACTTTACTCTCACTTTTAGGTCCTTTTTAGCCATTTGAGCATCTTATATTTTTGGTATTCAGACTTTTGGGGTTAATTATGAAATTCAAGTGAAGGAATCATATAAATGTAAAGTTATGTGATCATAATAAGGGGCCAAGCACTAAGCACTAGTTATCACCACCTAAGGTTGCATCCATCAAAGGCATCTATAACTACATTTACATCCATCTATATCCATCACAAAACACAAAATTTTTGTTCATCTGCATCACACTTCATAGGAGGGGAGTCTATTTTTTCCATGCACATAGTTATTACATTTTATATTTAGTTACTTTCTCACTACTTCACAAAGTGTGCGACTAACAAAAGAGAAACCTAGGTCATAATTACACACACACACACACACACCTAGAACTACATTGGGTCTGAGATGTAGTGCACCACTCAATGATAAGTCCATCAATTTGGAAATTGAGGATAGTCCAACCCCTTCATATGCATCTTTCTTTTTTAGGGTTTTAATGTTTGGTTTGGGGTATTATAGGTGATTCTTCCATTGCGGAGTTTACAACGACATTTGGCGAAGTGCAACGACATACACGCGATAAGAATCGAAGGAGTACATATATTTTACAACCACGAAAATTTAGGTTTCGACCATCTATACTGAGACAGGGCACCCAAAATTGAGACCACATACACATGGGTGTCATTATCCTTCTCCACGTGGCTCAATCTAGAAAAATTCTCTAGATCTACCTTTTCTCATGCTCCTGCACGACAATTTCCTCCTCCTTTTCAGCCAATCTCCATTGCGACACAGTCCCGTGACATCTTTGAATCAACTAAGGCTCTCCTAACCCTCTTTGTACATTAGGGTTTCATATTTTTATTTCTTAGTTTTCTTGAGTTATTTCCTTCATTTATTTATTCATTATTTCTGCAAACTTGCATTAGATTAGGCTATTATTTCACATTTTAGTTTAATCGGGAGTCATAAATAGGGGTTTATGGGTGGAATCATAGGATAGAAAAATGGATGGTTAAATATAATTAAATAATAATATCATTAGGATGTGGTTATTAAAATATAGTAAGTGGTTAGATGGGATTTAAGGATGGTAAAAGGGTTTTAATAATAATGGGATTAAGGTGGGAAATAGAGAAAATAAAATGGGAAATGTAATGTAAGTGTGTGGAGTGATAACGAACGAGAGTGAACGCAGGGGGGGACGAGGGTACTAAAAATTGGTATCTACACTTCTTTCATCTAGTTTTGGATTCAACTCAATGCATATTTTTACTCATTCTTTTTGTGGGATTTTGGACTTTAAAAATTCTAATTTTTTTGGTTTTGGAATCAATATTAGGTGCATATATGCTAAATCTGCCCCACGGTGGGCGCTAAAAATGTTGGTGAAATAATTTTTCGCAATGAGGAAATTGTGGGATTTCACCAATGCTCTAGGAATAGGTCCCTCTACTTGAATGGGATAGCTCGATTGATTGAAAGAAAGGAAAAAATATAAACTAAAATAGTTTTAGGGGTTATCCGCGTCGAGAATCACACAAGAATACTTCTCTAAACTTGTGGAAACTACTTGTATGGAATATAAGGGAGGAAATTGTTTAGAGAGGAGATAGGATAAGAAAATAAGAGGGGGATTTTAACAAACAAATAACATAGCTGAGTTTATTGCATTAAAATAAGATTATTTCACTTACATCAATCATAAGAACCATTCACATAGAAAGAGGAACAATCAACAAGAAACAAAAAGTTTTATTGCATCATGTTACATAATTTACAATGCTCTTGGAGTATAAGTTGAGATGGAGACATAATTTCAATAGACAAGAGAATAGAGGAAATGAAGGCACTTGTTCCTAGAAAGACAATGGGAGCTAGTAAACAAGAATTAACCATCCCTTATAATGAGGAGGTCATCTCCTTTTATATCTTTATAATTCATCTCTTCATCTACCCCCACATGCCTCTTCATGTCCTTATTCAACTCGTGACTTTTCATTTTCCTAGGAAGTGAGAAAATAAGTCCCTTTTTATAAATCAAAAGGACTTTTACATTTCAACATTAGAGTCACTTAAGTGAAATAGGACAACATACAATGATTGCTTACAACGAAGAATTAGAAAGGGGGAAGAGAAGAGGAGAAAGAATGAGGAGAGAAAATAAGAAATTCTCTAAAGAATGGATGAATATGCCTCTACCCTTGATGTAGATCAGCTCGATGGTGTTGAAGATGAAATTTTGATCCATGATGACCTTCTGTAACACAATGATGCTCTACCAATGAAGATTGATTCTTTGAAACTTTTCCCCTTGAGACCTCACTAGAATGATGCACCTTTGTAGCATATTTGAATTTCATTGAAAGGAAAGGTGATGAACCTTTTATCATTGAATACAATGAAGGGTGATTTACCTCACTTGAAAAAAATTCAAACCTTTGAAACACTACAATACCTCCCAAAATGCCAAGTTCTTGATGCAACTTGAGACCATTGCCTGCACAATTCAACATCGTGATACCAACCCATGGGGAAACGGAGAAACCAATGAGATTCGGTGAAAATACCTCAACCATGTGATGAATGAAGGTGATAAAATGGATGGAACATGCTTGCAAGTTATGATCAACCCATTAGACAAAGTGAGAAGCACACTGAGATCCAAACATACTACTACGTAACCAAAATTGAGGACCGAGAGGGATTCTCTTCTATTTGAGACACAATGCCACTCCCACCCTTTTTAAAGCATGATTTTTCCTCCATGAAGGCTGAAATTAGTGAGGAATGGAGGATGAACAACCATGACCATTTTGAGCCTTTTTTAGGACACTTACTATTTTTAGTAAGTTCTTCCTAGATGACTAGTTTTGGAAATTTCACCGAATTGTCGCTTTTGAGCACTTTTTCTCTTGGAGAATGAATTGAGTGTATTAAATGAGAACTTCCTAAAAATACACATTGTTCATGGGTGTGTAGTCTTACTTTCCCACTCAAAACCCTAGGTGGTGCTTGACACATCACTCGAGACATATCTCGAGCGCTCACTGAAGTGCACAAAGGTACTAAGTCCCTCTTTGTTAATGTCTTACTAGGGTGTTATCATGTATGTTCATAATAACCATATTCAAAGTACATATCTCATCATAATAACCAGATCTCAATTTGGAAACACACATAATAAGGAAAACATATAGATCACATAAGGATTAATACTAGATTCACCATATAATAACCATGAGTAGAGACATCAACAATCAATATCCATCCATAATGATCCATTATATTAATTCATGAAAAACTAGTAGCTGAACACATCATAAATACCATCACAAATTCATGCGCACAAAATCATACTAGCAACATAACTCTTTTACAATCCAGATCTCGGTCTCAGTCTCGGCTTCTCAAAAGCACAGTGCAAACCAATACATATATAAGGGGCTGGGACTTTCCCTTCACCGCCCACGCACTCTCAAAATAGGTTGCATGATCAAAATACCCATATGTCATTACACATATAAATAAAGAAACATGCAAGCTTTGGCTAATAATAGATTATCTATAATTAACTCCATATCTAATCCTATTATTAGCTCAAACTCTGCATGACTCTTGATATTCCTTTTGTTCCCAAAATAACCTTCACGTATTCTTGAAGTCTTCATGTCTTTAAACAAAGCGTGTTCTTTGCTCTATCCTATCTTTAGCCCGTAACATGTAAAACAGATAAGTCTTGAACTTTTTCTTACCCGGATGTACCTTTCCTTCACAAAATTTTGTGCATGCCCACGGGTGCCCTTCCAAAGCATGCCTGTTCTCATGCACCTCTCGATACTTAGAAAATAATTATTCCAATCAATATTACCCCACACTAATGTCATTCCACCCCTATAAATGGTTAATCACACTTTATCACTCAAGAATAAAGAATAAATGATCAAATGATAAATGAAATAATGTTGAAATTCTTCAATAATCCACCCATTATCCTTCTATAGCAACAAAATTTGTGGTACTCATTCTTGATATATGCTTCTAGTTCATTCCAGTCACCAAGTCCCTTATTTTCCTTAGTAGGAATATCACTAAGCACAACTTCCACTTCATCTAAATTCATATCCTGCCCTTGTTCTTCAAAGACTCTAAGAACATTTGCCAAACACGAAGTCATACCGTCCATCACGTCCATTCTCCACACTATTAGTTTCCCAAGTTATTTTATTTTTTCCTTTTGAGTATCTCGGAGCTCACTTTGGGAGCGCATCACACTTCTCTGCTAGTAATCTTGGCCTCTCCTCACATCCTAAGATTCTCATTCTTCTTAGTAACGAGGATCTCATTCTCTTCAACCAATGTCCTCATTTTAATGATCGGCTCTGGATCGCACATATATTCAATGCCAAGTATGGATTCTTCAATTCTTCCTTAATTTTTTGAAGAAGGCATCATATTCAACTATATTTTTCCCTATTTTTTTCTTTGTTCTTTCCTTTGATACTGCAGACTTCCTTTTCCTTCGCAATGCGGCCATTTCCTTTATCTCCTCGGGAAATTGCCAAATATTCTCCTTTGGCCCATCGGCACCCCAATTTCCACAAACACAATAGATAATAAAATAGCACCAAAACTTATCTTGTCTCCATGGTGCACTTCTTCAATTATAGTCTCAACAATGAAAGTAGACAAGTTATACACCACTCCCTCAGACATCTTCTTGGTGATATGGAGCCACCTTTTATTTACCTAGCTCCATGCACTCCTAGTTATTCAATTTGGTGAGGAGGTGCGCGGCAGCCCAAATCACAAGGTGATTTTCTAGCTTGATAATATCCATAGCATTCCCTCCCTTCACATAAGCCAATACAACAAAAGTTACTTCTACGCCCTTGTCATCATTAAGGTCACTTCCAATCTCAATTCTTGAGCTCCTCAACCATGTCAACCTTCCAATCAAGGGCAGGTAAGTTGCATTCACTTCCCTACAAAATAGAAAAATTCCTTGTGGACTCGGGACATCAACCACTGATATAATTTTCTAGTTTTCCAAAATATGGTAGCTCATACAACTACATGACTCCAACATTCTCCAACAACTTCTATCCCTGCATCATCGTAGATAGCCATATCATTTTCTATTCACAAATCTATTTTTACCACCAAGGTTTTGTCAACTCATCCTTGTTATCCTTAGTGTAATGATTGTAGTCACTTACTTTGCTTCATCTGATATGTGACTCCCAATCTAATCCCATTATTACACCTTCATGATATTGTATCTCTTAAAAAATGAGACTCGAGTGTGTCCTCAATTTCTATTTCCACCTCCTTTTGCTTCCTACCTCGTAGTAGCTGCTCCAGTGCTCTTTTAGGTCCCATTGCAATAATTTAGAACACTTCTTGAACTATATTCGACCATTTTAACTCAAACCCACGTGCCCTAGCTTTTCCTCTAACCCTATCTCACAAATCTCCTCTCCACACGCCTTTTCCTTGCTCAAACACCCTTCGATGGAGCTCCATAATGGCCGTGCACATATAACCCTCTGGTTTGATGTATACAAATGCTCTTCACGCACTCTCATGCTTAAATCACTCTTCGTATTGCTCTCTAAAACTCAAACACTTCAACATGCAAGGTAAAAAATGATATCGCAAGTCATTCTTATATAATTTTTTTGAATTTTTCTACATTAATTACTCTCCACCTACCCCCGTACTTATCATTAATTACACCTTTTTTCTTTTTCTACTTTTTTTGCTGATTTTCCACGCCAGTAGTAACCTCTTGGCATGCCCACTACTTCTCGACCACATACTTCCTTACGCGTGCCTCCATTCACCGAAGTACATCAACCATTGTGCCTAATTCCAAGTAGTTTCCCATGTTGCTACCTACCTCATGATACATTGTGTGACCATCCTTCCACATGTGGTATTCAATCTGAGCAATTTTCCTCATTCCTTATTATCACCATCCTTCTCATTGTTCGTAGCACCTTTATTCTATGCACACACCAATCTGCAACATAACACCAATCACTTATTATTCTGATCCACCCCACACTAGAAGTATGTGCGGTCCTCTATGCATGAATCTAATAGATAATAATCAGCTCTTGAATGAAAATGCGCTTATTACAACAAAACATTAAACTAAATTAACAAAGCATAGAACGATGAAAGGAAACACATATAAATAAAATACATTAAAGGGAAATATAATCTAAGTGGCAATATTGCCTTATTACAAACACTAAGAAGACTTATTTATAGTAGGGCTTTAACCTACTCCCGTTGAAGTAACCCGAGCATTAAAGTTTCATCCAACACCTGTAACTGACAAGCGCATGAATCAAATATCTTCGTTATGACAAAGGGTCCCAACCAATGAAATTTCAACTTCCTAGGGTGGTGCGTGAACTTTGAATCATACAAAAGAACCATATTTCCAACCTCAAATTCCTTATTCTAAATATGTTTATCATGTCATGCCTTTTGCCTTACATTTTTTTGTCTTCGGATCCATCGGGCAATAGCGACGCTCATCATCAATCTGGATCAGTTTTCCATGTGCTCTTCAAAGAACTTGTTCATCATCCAATCTTCCTACACACGCAATACATAGGGATGGCAACATGAATTCCATAGGAAATACAACCTCCGCACAAACACCAATTGAAAGGGTGTGGCCTTATTCAATATTTTGTAAGTGGTCTTGTATGCCTAAAGTACACTAGAAACTTTATCATCCCAATCTTTCCTCCTAACACCACAGATTTTTGTCGGTGTTTGTCCTAAATCTTGTTGAAATCCTCAACAATTCCATTAGCATATGGGTGATAGAGTGTTTTCTTATGGTGTGCACATGATAAACTCTCGCCAATAAATCGTAATGGTCTCATTAAGAAAATGAGTGTCCCCTATCACTTGTCAAGCTCAACGGACATCCATACTTGCTAATAATGTTTTCCCATAAAAATATCTCTATTGTATCTATCATACAATCCTTTGTAGGCATTGCTTTATCCACCTTGTTAGATAGTATGTATAAGTTATAATATAGCATGCACTAGTCTTACCATGCAGATGGGGAAATAAGACCCACAAAGTCAATCGCCCATTTCTCAAAAGGTTCAACACTTGCAATAGGCCTCAAAGGCATCTCATCTCTAGATCTAGGCTTCCCAAGGCACTAAAAATGATCACACGCCTTGACATATTCTTTAATATCCTTGTATAAAGTTTCCCACCAAAGGCTAACCATCAGAATCTTGTGTGCGGTGGCATCTCCTACATAATGACCTCCTGTGCAATTCCACCATGAGCTTCTTCCATTATTACCTCATGTTCATGCTCTAGTACACATCGGTGCAAAATTCATCATGACCTAACTTATACAAATCTCCACCTATCAAATGGTAAATTTTCACGCGTATTGTATTTTATTTCTTCTCTAAGGTTTTCATTCCCTCAAGCACTTGTCCCGTGCATAAAAATACAACAATATCTTCTAACTTGATGGGCGTGTGATTCAATCTAAAGAGTTGTGCATCGAAATTGTGTCCTCAATGCTCTGTGCATCCTCACCAAAATTAATCCTGAAAAATGATCAGGTCCTAAGTTAATTTTTCCTAGTTTCACAATCATTGTAAACTGAAACTCTTGAAATAATAATATCCACCTACAAATGCACCCTTGTAAAATAGGCTTGTTGACCAAATACTTAAGTGTGATTTGATCTATGAAGAAAATAAATGGTGTAGCCAATAAGTATTTGTCTGAACTTGTGTAGCACGTAAATCATGGACAAAGCTTTGCGCTTAGTAGTGGTATAGTTACGCTCACTAGTGTCAACTTCCTTCTTGCAAAACAAATAGGGTGGTCTACAATTCCTTCTCCTAGTTGTGCTAACATGATGTCAATTGCCATCCCATAAACATCGACATGAACATGAAATGGTTTATCCCTTGAAGAAAAGTGCAAAATAGGTGCAATGGTCAACCTTCCTTGATGTTTCAAACGCTCGCTGTGCGCCTCACCCTAATAGAATTTTCCTTTAGCTTTTAGCAAGTTCCTCCAGGGGCGTGAAAATATTTGCATAACCCTTAATGAATTTCCTATAATACCTGTATGACCAAGAAATTTGTGTACTTCATTTGATTGTTAGGCTCTTCCAATCCCAAGATCACATCAACCTTGGCTAGTTCTACCAACAAGCCTTACAAATAATATGCCCAAGCAAAGTGCCAAAAGGTGTCGCAAAGATACATTTCTTAATATTTAGAGAGATACTCAACTATCTGCACCTCTCAAACATAAGCCTTAAATTGTCACAATGGTCCTTAACCAAACCATACACTTTCCAATCATCGAGATACACCTATAAAAACTTATGAATGAAGTCCTAAATTTCTTGTACAACAATGCATGCGCAAAAAGACTGCATGCACATTCTTCAATCAAAGGGCATAACTATGTATGAAAAACTTCCCCATTCAGTGGTGAAAGTTTTCTTTTTATGATCTTCTTTAGCAATACAAACCTGATGATAACCATAGAATCCATCGGTGAAGGAGTTAATTTCACACCCTGTAACGCCCTCAATATCTCCTTAGTGAATGGGGTAGGAAAAGGATCAATAACACATGAAGCATTCAACTCCCTATAATCCACATAGATCCTTATCCTCCCATCCTTTTTAATATTGATGACCATGGGACTCACCCACTCAGATTCCTCAATGGGCTCAATTATTCCAGACTTCAACATCTTATCAATTTCTTCCTTCACCTTAATGCGATTAGGATTCATCCTATATGGCCTCTTCCTAATTGGGCATGTGCCTTCTTTAAGTTTGATTCACATCTCACCTAAAAAGAAGGGTGTACTCTTTTTAACTGTGATAGCCTCATGAAATTAAATCCTAAAATTCACACAGAGCTCAATAATCTTAGCCACCTCCTGCTCATAACAATAATCACCAATAATGGCCTCTTTAGGTTTTGCATCTATCCCAATGTTAACCTTCTTTGTTTTCATAGGCTCATGATACACGCGCGCCTTCTCATCTGTTGTTTCCATCACCTCACACGTACCTTCAATGTGGTTAACATCCAAGTTATTATCCTCATCATCATCATCATTTACTATGCATACCAGTTTATCCCTTTCCTTTTCTTCCTAAGCATAGACCATTTCTTCTTCTTCATCTCTTCGAGGTCAATGCACACCTCTAAATCCAACTCGCCAAACATATCTAACAGAATTTCCTTAGCCTTCACGTTATCTCCCAAATTAAGGCACTTCATAATCTACAGTGCTTCATTGATCGAAGGTTTAGTAGAAAAGTAATCAAAAGTATGGATCATACCTGAGGTCATCTCCTGCCAATTAACTATCTCCTATGTCAACTCTGCATGGACATACCACGCGTGCGCGCAGCCACTTAGGGTGGCGTAGAACTTATGTACCTAGAGTGATGGTGGTAAGGCCTCTTGCCCCTTCATCCAAAGTCTCTCACATTTCTGGACATGGTGTAAATCAGGGGACTTCCCATGGAATTCACATATATGTGAAGGTACATTAATCCTTAGAAACCTAGTAGAAAAGGTGATTCTCACCTCTTGCCATTCCAATAGGTTGTCTCTGTGTGTAGTCCACCAACACGTTGTTGTCTATGTAGGGTATAAACTAGAATATTTCTTCTATCACCCTCATCCTTCCACTGGGATTCCATGGCACACAAAAATACATTAGGGTTCCCTTCACCAGTGTACCGAGGTACTTGGTTATGACTCAAAATGCCGAAAGACACATGCTAACGATCACACTTGTAAAAGTATTCTTGATCTCTCACTTAACTACTTCATATGTTCAATGTACCTAGTTGTCACAAGCAATACTTGTAGTATCACTTATTGAATGAGCATCATTCCATTGTATTACTCCTTCCTTAGATGGCTCAATTACCTCAAGGTCTCGATCATATGCACGCGTATATTTTGTTCAAGTCATCTTCACTCAAAGGCTCAACATATGGGGCATCCTTTTCATCTTTCAAAGGTATAATAGCGTGCTCTTCTTTTTTCTCAAAGATAATGTACCCCTTGTTGAAGCGCAAATCTGTATTATCTACATAACACTAAGGGCACCCAAATAATTTTGGGAAACTATTTGCCTCTGCGAGCTCAATACTTCAAAGTCCCCTATAAACTTGGCTCTTTGAATCATAATAGTCACCTCTTTTAATACATGAATAGGATTAGCCTTAGTCTTGTTTTCCATATACAACACATTGAACAAGGTTGTAATAGTGGTCTGCCCATCGATTCTAAGCATCCAACATGAGTACATTACCTTTTTGTACTGTATCTATCGAATGTTGCTCAAAATTCATCTATCGATAACCACATTTAATGTAATCTCTTTATCATACTCATGATTATGGGGAGGTATATTTTCATTACCTATGTGCATTATTGTACTTTCTCTCAACCACTCTCCTAACAAGGGAATTATATTCTCCTAGCGCAACATTCGACATACCTCCTTTAAATAATCTATGTCCTTTACGTGGGAGTTCAAATTTCTTTGCTCGTTCCATCACGCATGCATGTTCTCTTCAAAAATTTAATCTCTCCTTGTAGATTCCTGATAATGTTCATAGTCTCTAGGTACACTTCTTTCGATGTTCAACATCATGGTACTTTGCATTTATCACTTCTTTCTTTGTTATAGTTGGTTTATACTTTAGAGGATCATAGGCACGTGCAACCTTAGTGTGTGTAGTAACCAACATTGGTTGTAATTCATAATTAAGCCCAACCTTTGACATCCATTGATCTCCATCCCGTACATTGTATCTTAATCATAACTACTCCCTTGTCTTGCTTATGTTGCTTTCTCATATGCTCATACAAGTCTGGACATTCTTCAAATTTATGTTGTTTTCCACACCATGAGCAAACCACATTTTGAGGGCATTCACACTAATAATGATCAGGATATCCACAAGTAAAACAAGTTCCTCTAGGAAATCCTCCTCTTCCACCACCATGACCTCGACCTCTGTATCCACCACGAAGCCTATATTCCTATTATCCCCATTATTGTGCCCTTCATTATGATGTTCTCTTTATTCCTTATATCCACTTACTACACTAGTTTGGTGCACACCAGTTTCAATGGCTTCATGAATATGATCAATCACTCTGTAGTTAACGGTATCATGAGTATGAGTTTTGCAAATTTTACAATACATAGATACATTCTTCTAGATCGTGCATTGCAAAAGAGGACATCTACTCGCATCATGGTCTAAATGACAAATCTTGTAATCCAACAACATGGCGCACACCGATTTCGAGGACATCTATCCTTAGTATGTCCTTCAACTTCACAATTTGTACACCATATTCCACTACGTCTCATGAGTTGAATTAGCAGAGAGCTTTTCAACTTTTTTTGCCATAGCTATAATATGCACTCTAAAAAAAGGCTCACTTGGTGTCCACACTCCCATTTACCTCAGTGCATAGAGCTACTTCCAAAGCATCACGCAGATCCACAAAAGTCTTATGAGATAACACCCTTTGGAACGGAGGAAACTACTTGCTACCAACCCTTTGTGCATGTTGATTAGGATGTATGTCATAAGACAACTTTGATAACAAATTTTTAAAATACATGTCATACTCCTAAATGCTTTCGATAAACTTTACTTAATGTTCTTAAGTGCATTGAACTCTTATTGTTCAAAATCGTGGATATGGAACTCAGCTAAAAACATAGAGCGCAAAGCATCATAATCCACCATGATCTAGTGCGGGTCATACTTTTATACCAGCTATGTGTGCACCCTTAAAGAGTAGTATCAAATTGACTCGCCTTCTATCAAGCAAGTGATTCCTTTAGCATGTCATAACAACTCACACTTGTGCACATGCTCTACAACATCTTCAATACCTCTATATTCTAAAAATGGAGGGACATCTTGTAATAAACTTGTTGAGGTTGATGTGGGGGTTGTTGGGGATGTGGGCCTTGTCCTCTAGATCTAGAACTAGAACTTCCACCAGTATTTCCTCCACCACAAGAACCACCTAATCCACTTGATCCTGAGCCTCCTGATCCACCTCCTATAGTGGGTGTCGGACCAATGGATGTACTTCCTTGTGTCCCAACAGTAGTACTAAATTGAACTCCCATAGTCTGCACGAAGTTGTAGTACTTCTAGACATGTTCCCAAGATTATGCCCACACTCTATCCTGATGATGCGCTAAAAAATATTCCTCCAATCGATCCTCTAAACAACAAAGATGTTGTCACATGTGATTCCATAGATGTTGTCTGATGTACTTCTATACTCAAAGGAAAATGATATCTACCTGAAACCACTAGATTACCTACACTCACCTATTTATCAATAGTTACTTCTAGAACTCGAACACCAAGTGCAAGGGCTAGGTTGCCAAGTGGGATCAGATGTGCACTGCATTCCTTAGTCTTTCCTCATCAGATGTGCTCTCATCAAAAGCTAAAGGGGATTCTCTACTACGCTTGCATAAGTGGGGAGATCCTAATGTTCTGGCTCCATGTCTTCCATGTGAGCTTCAAATCCTTCATGAGACATCATCCTCTGTAACTCCATCAGACTCCTCAATATCGTGCTTCTTCACCAATTCCCTCTCATGTACTTCATTATACTTAAGCCACATTTCTTCTCTCTACCTTTCTATTGCAAGGTCTGCCATCTTTCACCACACCTACTCCTACCCCTACGTGCGGTGGGATGTTTAGCTAGCCATAGGGAGGCACTCTAAACTTAGCACCACCATCAAGATCTTAATAGCCAAAGGAATAGCAGATGTAAGATCCTTTAGGCTCACTGCACAAAAAATCAAACTCAACAACTTTTAGACAAGAATATGTAGACACAACATATTCCAAAGTATAATTGTGCACAACACCAACCCACTAATGATCTACATCATGCATCCAAGATTCATCTGCATCAAACAAATCCCTTAATCTTCATGTGTCCAATTCCTTGTCTCGTAACTCTAGATTTTCTTTGATGCATACATGGACAACCACTCATACAACTCTATTGGAAAGTAGTAAAAGAACGTCTCATAAAGTGCATGATAAAGATGTTCTTCAACCCACGCGCACACATTGAAATTGGTTTTGAGTTATATCTTTGTGCAAAATGATCTTGTCTATCAATCACCCAATCTTCAATAGCCGCAAGAGTCAATTGATATGCCATCATCATGCAACATCATGGTAAACAATTGAAAAGAGGTCCCGATAATGAAACCAAAATGAAGTCTTATTTTCCCACTCAAAACCCTAGGCTAGGCGTGCTTTCAGCACATCACTCGAGATTCTGAGGTCCCACTTGTTATAAGTCCCTTTTGTCTTACTTAAAGGGTGTTAGCATGTATGTTCATAATAACCTTATTCAAAGTACATATCTCATCATAATAACTAGATCTCAATTTGGAAACACACATAATAAGGAAAACATATAGATAACATAAGGATTAATACCAAATTTACCATACAATAACCATGTAGAGACATCAAAAATCAATATCCATCCATAATGATCCATTATATTAATTCATGACAAACCAAGTAGTTGAACACATCATAAATACCATCACAAATTCATGTGCATAAAATCATACCAACAACATAACTTTGTTACAATCCGGATCTTGGTCTCGGTCTAAGTATCTCAAAACCGTGTAAATCAATACATATATATAGGGGTGGGGACTTTCCCTTCACCACCCATGCACTCTCAAAATAGGTTGCATGCTCAAAATAGCCATGTGTCGTTACAAAGATAACTAAAGAAGCATGCAAGCTTCACCTAATAATAGATTATCTATAATTAACTCTAGATATAATCCTATTATTATCTCAAACTTTGCATGACTCTTGATCTTCCTCTTGTTCCCAAAATATCCTTCACGTATTCTTGAAGTCTTCATGTCTTTATCCAAAGCATGCTCCACACTCCATCCTATCTTTAGCCCGTAACATGCAAAACGGCTAAGTCCCAAACTTTGTCTTACCTGGGCACGTGTTTATTTCATTGAACTTCCATGCACGCCCAAATGCCCCCTTTTTGTGCACCCTATACTCATGTGGCTATGATACTTAGGCAGTAATTTATCCATCAACAAGGTGTCAGATCAGGTTGAAAAGGGTTTCCAAAAATTCTACTTCTCACCGGGATACTTTGCTCCAATTTTCAGGGGTTTCTCTTGTCCAAATCTTCATGAAACAAAAAGTGAACTTGAAGGTATGTGTTTACTTCATCCAATAGAGAAGAATGAAAAATAATAATAGTCCTTCATAACTCCAATCCTACCCATTATCATGGGGCAAGATAGTATCCATTGGAAAGCTAATTTTTAGGATCTCATGCTTTGATTTTTAGCTTATTTAGCTCGATACAACTACAAATATCCGAGGGGAAGTTTTCCTGGGTGAAAGTTTTAGAAAAATATAAAAATGGATGAGGGAATTAATGATGCCATGCAAACACTCATTCCAAATGTGTTCACTAGGAAGCATTGGTTCAAATCTCGTGAAAAAGAAAGCAAGGGTTTGTAAGATATGAGCAAAGTGTACTTTTGAGCATGGGGTTTCTTGGTGCAATCTTAGCATGTTCTGATTACATCAGCAATGGAGGGAAAAGAGATTCAAAAATGGGCTCCAAAATTTCTAAGTGTGATTTAAATATTCAAAATTTAACCCAAGTTAGGAAAACCCACCCCTTGACCCACTTTGAGCACTTCTTATTAACCCGTGATTGAGGGTGAGTTATGGGTTACTAAATGGGTCTAGGAGCCCCTCATGTCCCTTACCAAATTTAGTAAGGGGACATGAGGTGCAAAGGTGAAGTAAGATAGTGAAAATGTGCCATGAGGGTAGCCAACATGAGGAGGGGGACAAGGGTGATGAGTGAGGTGAGTGGAAAACATGACCTAGGAAGCTAGTGTGAAGTGGTGAGTGACGAGAGAGAGGGAGCTTCCATGGTGGTGTAATTTTTGCACTGAAGCACTTTTATACCAAGTGCAAAATTACGTAGGTGTGGAAAATTGTGCTAAGGGTGAGGTTCATCATGGAGAGGGGGTAGATGGAAGGTGTGAATGGAAGTTCCTAAAATATCCTTCACGTATTCTTGAAGTTTTCATGTCTTTATCCAAAGCATGCTCCACACTCCATCCTATCTATAGCCCGTAACATGCAAAACGGCTAAGTCCCAAACTTTGTCTTACACGGGCACGTGTTTATTTCATGAACTTCCATGCACGCCCAAATGCCCCCTTTTGTGCACCCTATACTCATGTGGCTATGATACTTAGGCAAGAATTTATCCGGTAACAAGGTGTCGATCGGGTTGAAAGGGTTTCCAAAAATTCTACTTCTCACAGGATACTTTGCTCCAATTTTCGTGGGTTTCTCTTGTCCAAATCTTCATGAAACAAAAAGTGAACTTGAAGGTATGTGTTTACTTCATCCAATAGAGAAGAATGAAAAATAATAATAGTCCTTCATAACTCAATCCTACCCATTATCATGGGGCAAGATAGTATCCATTGGAAAGCTAATTTTTTTAGGATCTCATGCTTTGATTTTTATCTTATTTAGCTCGATACAACTACGAATATCGAGGGGGAAGTTTTCCCGTGGTGAAATTTTTAGAAAAATATAAAAATGGATGAGGGAATTAATTATTCCACGAAACACTCATTCCAAATTTGTTCACGCAGTGAGGAAGCATTGGTTCAAATCTCATGAAGAAGAGCAAGGGTTTGTAAGATATGAGCAAAGTGTACTTTTGAGCATGGGGTTTCTTGGTGCAATCTTAGCATGTTCGATTACATCAGAAATGGAGGGAAAAGAGATTCAAAAATGGGCTCCAAAATTTCTAAGTGTGATTTAAATATTCAAAATTTAACCCAAGTTAGGAAAACCCATCCCTTGATCCACTTTGAGCACTTCCTTATTAACCTAGATTGAGGGTGAGTTATGGTTTACTAAATGGGTCTAGAAGCCCCTCATGTCCCTTACCAAATTTAGTAAGGAAAAATTAGGTACAAAGGTAAAGTAGCATGGTGAAAATTTTCCATATGGCATCCAACATGAGGAGGGGGACATGGGTGATTAGTGAGATGAGTAGAAAACATGACCTAGGAAGCTAGTGTGAAGTGGTGAGTGACGAGAGACATGGAGCTTCCATGGTGGTGTAATTTTTTCTGAAGCACTTTTATACCAAGTGTAAAATTACAGTAGGTGTGGAAAATTGTGCCAATGGTGATGTTCATCATGGAGAGGGGGAAGATGGAAGGTGTGAATGGAAAACCCTTACCTAACACATGAGGTTGTCACTTAAGTGACGAAATAACACTTCTCCCTTGGTGGTGCTCTTTTTTCACCTCATGTAATCTTTTACTAGGTGCAAATGTATAGTAGAGACTTCAAGTTGTGCCATGGGTCATGTTTATCATGGAGAGGGGGCCAAATAACTTGTGAGTGCATAACACTCACCTAACCATCCAAATGACTTCTTAAGTGACGAAAACACCTTTCCTTGCTCTCCTCATCTTGGTGGCACAAGTTTTTTCACCTCATGCACCTTTGCACCAAGTGAAAAGGTGTAAGAGTGCACCAAGAGTGTGAAAATGCACCATGGACACTTTTGGAAACCTTGCCTTCACCAATGGCTACAAAAAATAAACATCAAAGAATGATTACTTTACCTCGGGAGCTTCCCTGAGAGTTACCTAGAAAACCGAAGAGGGTTTGAAAACCCGCAAGCGAGGATCACAAGGGACGACGTGCACATCAACGAACATGTGAATGGCAGTGTGAAGAGATCTCAGGAGGAGCGAGCATCAACCGAATGTGCATGCAAAGATTTGACAAATGGGCAAAACCTGGTTAAGCCATAAAACTCTCCTCTATCTCATAGATCAAAAGACGTGTACATATAGGAGGTGTTGAGTAACCCCCAGTGCTGCAATCATGACAACTCGAGTAGAGAGGGGGAGTTACATTCCCAGAATAGAAGTGTAACTCCCAATGACGCATATGACGCACTGACGCACTGATACCGCGCTGACGCACTGATGCGTAAGGAATCTCATAATGACCCCTAAATGACACATGGACCTATGATCTCACCTAAGTGAGATGACTCACCTGATGATGTGGAAAATACACACACCAACACCCCCCCTTCATCATAACTTAGGATGAGGCGGCAAGTCAGAAACGAGAAATGGGTCCCAGCACAAAGCTTGATGAGGTACCCATGTACAAGAAAGAAGTCCCAAGTAGTGAAGGAAAACCCAGTGGGAAAAACATCCACCACAAGAGAACAAAACACTCTCTAATCTAAGAAAGATGCCAAAAATGGGTCTCGGCCATAGATGAGCCTGAAAGGGTACCCATGTACAAAGAGGTAATCTCTCGGAAAGAAGAAGAAGAGAGAAGAAGAGGGAGACGAGAGGAATGCAGAAGATGCCATGGACGGATCTGAACTCTGCAGCTCTAGGAAGTCTCCTAGAAGAATGTCGATGATGAGATCCTCTCGCCTTTGGATCAAGAAGAGCCACCCGCAACGAACCGTGTGCCTCGCCCTTAGGAAGGAGAAATGACGTCTTTGGAAGTTTGCCCACTCCACAAAGGAAACTGAAGGCAACAACACGAAGAACTCTGAGTCTGGTGCATGAAGTGTGACATAGGTCTAGCGAGTGAGTGCCAAGGAACCAAAGGTAATGCCATGTGCGTAGAATCGTGAGTGAAGAGGAACACCCGTAGAAAGGATGTCCAAGTGATGTGAAGGGAACAAAACATCCTCCACAACAGAAAAGGGATCCACAATTGAGGGTGGATCAATGAAGGTCTCTGGAAATGTGGAAGTGACATGATTCCTAGAAGGGGCACTCCCAACAACAGAGATGATGAACTCCTCTGAAACACCTGTAGATGGATGAGGGACCTGTAGTGCATCACAAGTAGACTCTGAAAAGATGACTAAGGTCAGGCAAATACTCATCCCAATGAGGGGGCTCAACAAACAAAAGAGCGATGTCAGATAGGTATGAGTCATCCAATGAAGGTAGAGGAGTGAAAAGGGCCTCGCACACTGAAGGTGGAAAAGAGGTAGGTGTGATGAATGTATGAGACTGAGAAGGGGACTGCTCGATATCTGATGAGATGTGGGAAGTGTCAACACTCTCTAGAATAGTGAGAGAAAGAGGAGAAGAGTCCTCTGTAGTACTCTCGACATCAAAACTAGATGCACAATCCTCATCATCAGAAGTAGAACCAAGTGAGCTATGTGTCAGTGGAACTGTCATCACATGAAGAAATGGAGGAGACAACTGAATCAGCAGCAACAACAATGGTGGCAGTATGTGAAGGGTCTCCATAGAGGGACTGAAGAATGCTCCAGACACGATGAGGTGGATCTGAGTCTACCACGTGAAACCAAAGAGAACGAGAGACATGCATCATCATGTGACCAAAGACATGGTCACAAGTGTCGAGGAAGTCCTCTAGATGACGATGATCAGTAGGTGCAGGAACTGGCCCAAGCAAGAAGGGTAAAAGACCCTCGTGGGCGAAGTAACGTTCCATGGAAGCACGCTAGGCTGAATAGTTCCCTCTCCGGTGAGAAGTGGCGGAGGCTGTAAGGCGATCCTACGACACTCAAGTCTAGAAAGAGCACTCTCCATGATGAAAAATGCAAGATGCAAGGCAAGACGTTAGACTTGGCCGATAATGCGTCTGCGTGTGAAGGCCCAAGAGTACAAGCAACCCCCCAGAATGCGGCACTTTATAAAAGTAGTGCATTTACAAAATTGGCAATGCCATCACGTAGTGTGTGAAAAATCATGCAACTTTGACCAAGGAAGCGCTCAAAAACGAGCAGCGAGTCAAAAGTTATAGCATTAAAACGATTCCCGCAACTGATGGAAAAATACACTAGATGTTGCAAATGCATTAAAAAAGTGCTCTAAATGGGTGCAAAGGGTGTCGTGTGACTACTCGTTGGAAATGACATCAAATTTTAGGCATAGTTTGTTTTGACTGCGAGGGGGGATTAGCCTCCTGCCAACCCCGGACCTCGCCCTCCGTCTTCGACACTCGAATGAAGGACATAAATACAAGCCAAAATAGAAGCCTTACAATAAAAATGCCACATGCCAAACTGAATAATGTTTTTATTTTTACACCTTAAAACATTAAAAAAAGGTGGAAAGGAGGTGGGCCCACGTTGGAAGTGCTGCACTCAAGAGTTGTCCACGTGTAGAACCCCAAACCGCCAAAAATGCCAAGTCCATGTGTTGGTTTTGTTGACAGTTTGGACTGTTGTGCAGGCTGGAGTTGTTGTAGAGCCAAATGAAACGCCAAAAGGACCAGGTCCACGTGGCTATGGTTGGAAACAACAAAAAAAATGTTTTCCAATGCAAAGAAAAAACACAGTTTTAAAAAAAATTTTTTTTTCAATGCAAGACAAAAACGTTTTTTTTTCTTTGGACGGAGGCAACGTGTGGGTTGTTGGTGCTGGAGTTGAACATGGAAAAGAGCGTGGAGATGCGCCAAGAGAAGCAGTTGCAGAGGGAGCTGGAGGTGTTGCAGGCATGTGGGAGAGCAACAGAGATCCCAAATGGCCAAAAAATGCCTGAAAAGCCAAAAAAACGACTGAGCAATTGTTGATGGGTGCGCAGTGTTAAAAAACGTCCAAGGATTCAAAAAAATGAGCAAAGAACTGACACACACCGAGGTGAGGTGAGTAGAACGAACACGATAACCACGGAAAATGACCACTCCGGGGTAAAAAACGAGTTATAGACTGAAAACCCGAGCTTTTGAACCAAAAAAAATGAGCTGATCTGGAGAGATGGAAAGGTCAAAGAGCATTCAAACAGCAAACCACCTACGTGCTTGAGCATTCAAACAGATACGTGTGGCTGGCTATGCATCCAAAAGAGTCTTGTTTCAAGAAATTTCATGAACAACGAACACATTGAACACCACGAGCAGTGAACACAGGGCTTCAAACACCATGAGCAGCGAACACCACGAGCCAGAACCACAAAAATAGCCACGTTTAGATTCCACACCAAGGAAGGAACAAACGAGTTTCCACGCTGGAAGCCTTAGCATAGCTCGAATTGAGCCAGTGGAGAAGCCAATGACTAGAGGGCTTGGGCAGAGCAACACGAATGCAGGAACCAAGAAAAAAACTTGAACTTGCAATCTGAAAGTAGCAGAACCTCTCAAGACCCTCATGCAAGGCCGAAAAACCATGAACACTCCAAAGACACCCACGAACAACCCAAACAGAGGTATAAATGCCCGAATCAATGCACTGAAGCACATAACGGAATATCCATTACGACACACGCTGAAAAAGATCTGGATATCACGCCGGAAGCCGGAAAACACACACAGAAACACCGATGAGTGCATGGATCCACAAGATCCGCTCTGATACCATGAAAGAGGGTTTGAAAACCGCAAGCGAGGATCACGAGGGACGACGTGCACATCAACGGACATGTCGAACAGCAGCGTGAAGAGATCTCGGGAGGAGCAAGCATCAACCGAATGTGCATGCAAAGATTCGACAAACGGGAAGAACCTGGTTAAGCCATAAAACTCTCCTCTATCTCATAGATCAAAAGACGTGTACATATAGGAGGTGTTGAGTAACCCCCAATGCTGCAATCATGACAACTCGAGTAGAGAGGGGGAGTTACATTCCCAGAATAGAAGTGTAACTCCCAATGACGCATATGACGCACTGACGCTACTGACGCACTGATGCGTAAGGGAATCTCATAATGACCCCTAAATGACACATGGACCTACGATCTCACCTAAGTGAGATGACTCACCTGATGATGTGGAAAATACACACACCAACAAAAACCTTATATGATTTTGACTCCAAAATATCTCACGAGATCATTCCCACAAATTTTAGGAGCCAATTATTCCTAAAATTTGAAATTTACTCCCCTTTTTATTATGCTTGAGCATGTGCGCTGTTTGGTTGGAAAATTTGTTGTAAAAGCAATCAATAGTTTAGGAGACAAGAGTCCCTCCTCTTTAATGGGGAGGTTATCTTATTGAGCCAAAAACTTGAGTCTATAAAATATTTACAAATGTACAAACTAATTAATTTTTATGAGGATATTGGTGAACATGAATGACCTCATGATTCTCAATACAAAAGATAGATAAGGAACTAGAAGCAGAAGAATTACAACAACAAAATTATGGTAAGACAAGTTGATTAGAGAAACACTTCACATAACTAACCAAAAAATCAAGGATATGTAAATCCTCCTTGGTTTTAAAAGATTACCACCTGACTATATGAGTGGAGGAGATATGAAATAACACTTTCGGATAAAAATATTGAAGATCTTATCATACTCTTGCATGTGGCCAAAATTAAAGAACGTACATGCTTGCTTAAATGAAAATTCCACAACACATGGGTTATCTCTATCCTTTTGAGACTAATTAATGGTGGGCAAGAGGATTATACTAAATAGATTTTATATATTATGTAGTAAAAAGATCATAACCATCATCAACCATCCCTTTTGGAACCGTATACAACTTGAAGACCTTGATTTCTTTGTGATGATAGCCTACCAAACATTCTTTTTCTAACTTCATATTCATTCAAAGACAGCTTATCCCAATAATCCTCAAATGTTGGCAAGTGATAGTATGTCATCCTTAGATTATTTGCTACAAAACTTTGCTATCAAAAGAGGTCCTTTTTGGTATGAATGCAAATTGAACTTAGAGATGGTTATTTCAACATTCTAAGTATCTAGGGCCGATCTACATGTATAATTTCTTAAAGTGATGGGAAATTGGATGCCTGGGATCTTCTTATCTCTGCAAGTTATGTGAAAAACATCCAACTACCAACAAATCTCAACTAGAACTATTTTATCATTGTAGTAAATTAGAAGTTTATATGGTTCTCCTTTAAACCCAGTTGTTCGAATGTAGGAGAAATTCCTAAATCGTATAAATAAGTTGCCATAGGTGGAAATTAGTTGTCTGACCTCTTGTGATACCCTATTAGTCACATTCCCTTCAAGAAATCTTACCAATAACATGGTGAAGGCATCATTAACTCTCATATGATGACTTTTGTTGTTCTCATAGGTGAGTTGAGTATAAAAATCATATATAAGGTTGAGCTTTGCTTGTTGTCTTGACCTGTTAATCCAATCCATATTATATACCCTGCTATAATATACATTAGATATGAGTTCATATAGAATGTTTTGCTCTGGTGAACATGGGTAAGTTGATGAGTCATATTTTCACAAATTATCTCTACCTAGTTCAAGTGTTGTGTGCCTTCACAAATTATGTTGATATACATGCTCATCCAGTTCTAAAACTCATTAGTTGATGGTAGACCCATTACCCTTGCAAGAAGTGTTATCATATCAGAGATTTCCTCTAAGAAGTCAATTCTATAGAGGGTCTTAGGTAATTTGGATGGTCCCTTTCTTTTAACTCTCAACCATGTCTTAACAATCATTTTCTTGTATTTGTCTGGACTAAGGTCAAAAAATATTTGAGCTTATGCCATGGTTAAGATCTTAGAGTCTTCAAAAGTGGGAATACCCAAGGCCACATTAATATGGTGGGCATCAAGTTAAGTGATGACTTGTCCTTGGGGATCTTTTAATTCTTTGGTTTGTGGATCAAAATTGGAAGCACAGGCTAGGACCATGTCAATGCATTGAATTGAGGTGGGGAAACCAACAGCATGAGCTAAACCACTATCTCTAACACATTGGGCCAATGGGGTTGGGTTATCATCTCTTATCCTAGCCCAAAAGCATCTAAATTCATATGTTTCACATCACTTTATCACCAATCTCAGGCATAAAGGTTTCTAGGGAAGAAATATGCTTGTATCCAACATATTGAAACTTCACAACAACAAATGAGTTTTGAAGAGATTATGAGGGGAAGGGATCTAGAACTCAAATAACTACTAAAATGGATAAAACTAGGATAAAATCACTCACCTTTTGGATGAAAATGATGACACCTTAACAACGGTTCCAATGCACTTTGAATTTTTGAATTTGGATGAGAAATGGATAAGTTATGGGGAAAATACCAACTTAACACATGAGAGGAGGGATAGGCACAACATTATAATAGACAAGTCTTTGTAAAAGTGAGAGTTAATAAAGTGGGGGAGGAATTTATGTAAAACTTGGGTTCGAAGCTGTCAAATTCACATACAAATTGGTGAATCGGATGGAAATTGACTTGTGGGAAGATCTTTTAATATAATTTCACTCCTCTTTTTACCCTTTAATTGGACATGATAGAATTTGAGAGAACAAACGAAACAAAACACATACAAATCTATTTTCTGACAATGTGGGTATATTAGATACGCGAGGAACTTGAGGCCCGATGAAACTCATTCTACATGTTTCACCAGTTCCCACATTTTCGATTTAACCGATGGGAGAAAGGGATGCAAACGAAATGGGCATGCGATGAAGCTGGTGGCCCGAAGGAACTCATTCCACATGTTCTAACGGTTCCCACATTTGTTAAATTATCTAATAAAACAATAGGATGCAAAAAAATTAGGTCATGTGGAGAATTGGTGAATGAAAGAAACATCATAACTGCTCCAAGATTTCCATCAATACCCAATACATCCTATATGAACGTAGAATGTGGCTCAAGAGGCAATGCGGGGAACAGGAGGAACGAAAGACTGCTCCTCTGTTCCATGTGAAGTATGATCATATGATCTAAGCCAAAATTTACTCAAAAATGACTAATTGTTGGATTTTACTTCATTTTTTGGCATTAACAAGATAAGTGCAACCAAGAGAAGTAAGAGACTTAGCCAAAAGTTCATTTTTAAAAATTTCACATTTTTCAAGTTCGTGACAATAACGCAATGAAAGTGACTACCACCAAAAAGTATGATGATGAAAATGACAACCAACACATTTTAAAGCGAAGAGGGAATTGCATAGTTCACCTTGGGATTTGAATCAAGCCTCAACTCTCCATAGAACTCATGGAATGCTCATTTGAATCCCCACCGAGATCGAGGATCTTCATCTGCACTGTCGGGCCAATATCTCAAAATCTAGATAATATAATCTCTCGAAACCTTTTACAGTGTGAAGTAGGCCTTCTTAGCTTTCCTATGAGTATTTTTTCACTTCACAAAATATCTCGAGGCTTCCGAACCATTCAGAACAAGCCCAATATCTTTCCTGTTACTTTCATTTCCCGCAACGTGCATGGGTAGCCAAAGGTGTTGCATGGTTTGTTCCTAAACCTAATTTTCGTAAGAAATTATCTAAACTACTCTCGATGATCTCAGCTTTATCACACACTACTTGGATGGATTATCTCTTCTCGGTACATTCACGGGGTGCTTCTTCTTAGGTGCAAAAACCTTGAAAATAGGCCTTTTGGGGACTCTAGGAGCAGTTCCTTCAAAGTCGATCAAAATGAATCCATGAATTACTTCCCACCAACTTACCTGCACATGAAACACACTTCAAAAATCTAATTAACACATCCTTCTTGACCATGATGGGGTTACATAGTCAAGGATTGGCCGGAGGGCAAGTTTACATTACTCGATTCAAGGATTTTTGAGTGTGGGCTTGGTTGTCATGGATTTTTTTCAAATTTTTATGCTAGACATTTAACATGACAACACATTGCAATTGCAATTGTTGGAAAACTTCAAAGTCTTCTCAACAAACTCGTTTATGCATATCCCACAATCATTGTAGTCCACGAGACCACATTTCTTCTAGGCTTTTTTGTTGAACAATTCACATGCCTTGTGCATGCTTCCACATTTTGCATACATATCTCCCAGGACACTTGCAAGTACAACCTCGACAAAATTCCCTTTTCCATTATGCATTTGTGGATATTCATACCCTGTTTCAAATCTTCTATTTTGACATAGAGTACGAAGTATGCTAACAAAGGTGGATTGATTAGGTTGGATGCTTGTTGGTTGTGTTCGACGAAACATAGTCAATGCTTCATGAGGATGCCCATGTCCTTTGTAAACAATGGTAGGATTGTCAATGAGAGGTGCGTAGCTAGTTTGACCATTGCTAATTTTTTGTTGTTGTTTAGAAATATGATCCTTTCATATTTGTTTGTTTCTTTGACGTAGGGAATTCAAATTTGCTAAGAAATATCGTCAATAAACAAACATTTTTTAGCAAAGGTATCTCTAAAAAAGGATGCCTCCGACATAATTATGCTTATTTAATATAAAATCAACATTTAACCACCATTTGGTTGCACCCCATTTTCATGATGGCGTGAAGTGAATGCAAAAGAAAAATAAGACAATAGTTCATTAACCTCATAGAAATATGAAGGAATCCCAAAACAAGACAAGGCAAAAAAGGTGTTAGAGGAAACCGATAATATCACATAATGTGAAAAAATGAGTGAGACTTTCACATAATAAGGCATAAATATCACATTCGTAGTGTTATATTCATTCCTACATAGACACTATCAATTTTGTAGCTCTATATCATCTTCACGATCATAACAATCTTTATGTTTTTGCCCCTTCTTTAAAGATGAACTCACCTCATTAACTAGACTTGTCTTTGACCACATGTAACTTCAAAATTCATGTGGAATCAAGTAGTACTCTACAAACCCTAAATCTCGCTTTTTTTACCATTTATTGTTATTAAATATTTGGGCTGTGGGCTGCTTTTTGTGATTTTAGTCCTATATTAATAAAGAATGAAGACTAAAAATTTACAAAATCTTATAAATTAAACTAAAATTAAATAGTCCTTTATAATTATATGAAAATATACAAATCTATGAGAAGAAATCATAAATAAATATAAAAAACATTGGAATTTAAAATCAGATGAAATGAAAGGAAAGATTTTAATGACATCTATAAGATCTAAAGCAATTCACAAAATTTGATTTGAGAGGTGGAGATAATTTGAAATTTCACGCTTGGAACGGTGGATGGACCACATGGTAATAAAGTGCACGTGGATAGTACAAAGTACTGCAAAAAACCTTATAAAATCTTGTTCCATTTGTGGACGTGGATAGTTTTCATCCATTAGTCATATACTTGCAATTTTCGCAATTAACTCTAAGTATACTACAAGTAGTGTAATAAGCCCTTCATTCACTTACAACAATTAGTGCCTCGTACTCCAAATTTCCAATAAAATGTGGTTAAATGGAGTCACAAATGTCTATTCAGCATTCATTTATCTGGACAGTTCCGAAAAAAGAAGATAGTGATAATGCATTCCACTGTATTGTCATTTTCGGAAGCATATTCTACTTATGTACTCGCAAGATAAACATATGTTTGTAGTCAATATAAAACCAGGCATCTACCCACCATCTGGTTTGACAAAAACCTTGTTCAATTAGCCGGATGCCATTTTAGTTGTTAATGGGTGTCAGCACCACAATTTGCAAGATGGCGTAAAGTAAAAGCAAAAGCAAAACAGGACAAAAAGCATCAATCTCTCACGAAATCTGGAGGAAACCCGAAGGAAGGAACAGCAGAAAAAGTAATGGAAAAACCGGTAGGAACTGGGTCTCTTTCTTCTCTGTTACGATTTTGAACTATAAAAGCAAGGATAAGATTGTGTTTACAGCATGACTCATAAGTTTTGAAGCCCAAACAATTGTGGTGAGAAACTCAGAAGCATACAGTTTTATACAATGGCCGAGCCTGAAACCCAACAGAGCCTGAGGTCTCTCCTCTGCACCGAGGAAAGAGATTTCTTCATCAGAAACAATGGAGACAAGGTATCATTTTTACCGTTTGGGTTTAGGGTTTTACATAGTTCTTATTCACAACTTCCTTTTTCTATTTTTTTAATAAAAGGTTTGTGTTTTTGTGAATGAACAAATCCTTAATTTTCTCCTGTTACATGTGGGTATTCAAAATTATGTTGTTTTAGATTTAATTTACTAGTTGTATACACTATTATGTTATTTTAGATTAAATTTTCTATTGGGTTTAATTCTGTTATTTTTTATTAAATTTATTGTTGGGTTTAATTCTGTTATTTTTTTCCTTTAACTACTAGGTAGTAGGATTATATCCTTTTAGAATAAATTTGTTACTGATTACATTTACTATTGGATTTACACCATTCTCCATTCTGTTTTTTCGATATAGATTTGCTATTGGGTATCCATCATTATGCGATTTTAGATTAATTTTTTTTATTAACACAGCATTATTTTGTTTTCGATAGAATATGTTAATAAGGTGTTTATGATTATATTCATTTAGAATAATTTTATTATGATTGATTTTTTTGGTTTGGGTTCAGTCTATGATTGATCATTTAAAAATAATTGGTTGTTTGAAATTATCCAGGTTAAAGTGGAGGAATTGGAAGGGAAAATAGTGGGTGTGTATTTTTCTGCACACTGGTGCCCTCCATGTAGGGCATTCACCTTTGCTTTGGCAGAAGCTTATACAAAGTTATTGGAGAAAGGGGGCTTGGAGGTCATCTTCGTGTCTGAAGATGAAGATGATAAATCATTTGAAGAGTATCACAAGACAATGCCATGGCTTGCGTTGCCATTCTCAGATACAAAGGCCAAAGAGAAACTTGATCAGCTCTTTGATGTCAAGGGTATTCCCACTCTAATCCTTCTGGACCAGGAGTGCAAAACAATCAGTGTTGATGGTGTAAACATCATTGGGGATTATGGTGCTGAGGCATATCCATTTAGCAAAGAGAGGCTTGGTGAGCTTAAGGCCGAGGAGGAAGCTATTAGGCTTTCACAGTCCTTGAATTCTCTTCTTGTCTCTCCTGACAGAGATTTTGTCATTGCTAATGGAGGCAGAAATGTGAGTGAATTTCCTTTATCGTGACTGAGTTCCGGCTTCTGTTCATCATTTTGATGTTTGCTCTGTTTTTCTATGATTCATGAGTTTATCTTATATAAACCCTTTGAATAGGTGCCTGTGTCTGAGCTGGTGGGCAAGACTGTTTGTCTCTATTTCTCAGCTCACTGGTGCCCTCCTTGTAGAGGATTCACTCCACAGCTTACAAAATTCTACAATGATCTGAAGAATAAAGGTGAGGACTTGGAGATCGTGTTTATCTCCAGTGACCAAGATGAAGAGTCCTTCCGAGAATATTTTAGAAGCATGCCATGGCTTGCTCTGCCTTACAGAGACCGAGTATCTAAAAATCTGTCGCGATACTTGAAGTTGAAGGCATCCCAACCTTGATTGTGCTTGGACCAGATGGGAAAACATTACAAACAGAAGCTGTGGAGATGGTCATGGAACATGGTGTTCAAGTTTATCCATTTACTAAGGAAAAATTGGATGAGATTAAAGCCCAAGAGGAAGCAAGACGTGCTGCACAGACCTTGGAATCTCTGTTAGTCTCTGATGAGCGCAATTTTGTTATTACACACAGTGGTGAGAAGGTAAGTGTGAACCATTCAGCCCTCAATTGCCATATCGTTTTAGATATTTTTCTTTATTTCATTTGCATGTGCACTTATTTTTTAAACCAATGTAAAAAACTAAAACTTAAAATTACCAAGAAAGAATAGCTGCACCATATATACAGGTATCAATGTACCTAACCATTTAATGAAGCTCAGCAAATCACAGGTAGGCTTCAACATACAACTATCCTTCAGGAAAACCTCCATAATATCCTTCAATGGAAGAATACAATACAAGAGACAAAAATGAATAGCCTTAACATTAGGTTAGAGAAGGCCTATAGCTTATAAAGGTTGGCCTGACTTACACTTATATGGCCAATCTCGCAGATAGGATTCTTCATAAACTCAATACATTGTACCAAACTAAGGGTACATACCACATATTATGATATTATGTGTGTAGGGCCAGAAAGATACCAATTCTATAGTATTTGTGACAACATTTTATAGGTTTCTTTAGATGCACGAGTTCTCATGTCTGCTGATCCACCAAATTTTGCTCTCAACAATAGTTTTTCTTATTTGCAAGAGAAACAATATAATGTAAGGCCATAATTGTTGAGTTAAAGGTGTAGCAATATCCATCTGGAACAATAGATGTTAACTACCCTTTTTTATTGTGTAATGGTTGCAAGCCACTAATATCTGTGTTAGTATGGACATAAATGAGTCACCAAATATTGTCATTCTACTTCAGGTTCCAGTTTCTGAGCTCACAGGAAAGACTGTTGGTTTATATTTTTCTGCTCATTGGTGCCCCCTTGCCGTGGATTCACCCCAAAGCTTGCAGAAGTATACAATAAGCTCAAGCAAAAAGGAGAAGCCTTTGAGATTGTTTTCCTTTCTAGTGACAGAGACCAAGAGGCCTTTGAAGAATATCATGCAAGCATGCCATGGCTAGCCCTTCCATACGGAGACAATGTCAAGAAGGATCTAAGCCACTATTTCAATGTCAAAGGAATTCCATCTTTGGTCATAATTGGCCCCGATGGAAAAACGGTGACAACAGATGCCAGAAACATTGTCTCTCTCCATGGGGCCAAGGCATATCCTTTTACTGATTCACGGCTTGTAGAGTTGGAGAAAGAAAAAGAAGAACTGGCAGCGAAATGGCCAAAGGAAGTAAAGCACAGCTTGCACGAACATTCTCTGAGTTTGACTAAGAGAGGAGCCTACAACTGTGATGCATGCGATGAAGGAGGAAGTGGGTGGTCCTTTTACTGCAAAGATTGTGATTTTGATCTTCATCCAGATTGTGCTTTAAAGGATGAAGATTCTGACAGAAATGAGGAACAGCAGTCAGAAAATGGGGCTTTAGAAAATGGGAACAAGCCGGCAGATGTCATCTGTGAAGGAGATGTCTGTCGAAGGGTTTAATCAGGAAAGAAAGTAAGGCTCTCAGAGAGCTTTCTAGGGATTCCCAATTCAGTATATGGAGTGTTTAATCATGCAAGAAAGTAATGCTTTCAAGGCTTTCTACTACAGTATAAGAGGTATTATATGACAAGTTGTAGTTGTACAGAGTTTCTCTTTTAAAATGGTTTCTGGTGCACTTTACCATAAGCTTCCATGACTTTGAAGCTTATTTAGTATATTAATGATATAAAAATACTATATTAAACAAGGGTTTGGCTATAATTATTTTTCAGCTCTCTTTGGGATGTTTAATTTGTAGTTTATATGTCTATTCATTGCAGTTTTCAGCATTGGTTTCAGCATATAACAAGAATAGGTTTAACATGCAACTTATGAGTTCATTAAATAAACAAACCCTTAAATCAGCCATGAGAGGCCAAAATGTCCTGAATTGCAGCCAATAAAGGTTTTTGTTTTTTTAATGTCAAATAAGTCTATAAATATTGTATTTGGCATAGTGTAGTCTACTGTAAGTTATATGGTTTTGGCAAGGCTTATTTAGTAAATGAATATTGATGCTTGACTTGAACAAAAGCGCACATCCTTGGATGCATTTGTAATAGATTAGTTCTGAATTTGGTTTTTAGTCGCTGACAGTAGTTGTTAATCCAGATAGTTGTGGTCAATAATCAGAAGTTGTTTTGTAGTTAGAAGTTACGGAGAATCTCCAGTAAGTTGCCTAACCATTTCTGACAATCATTAATTTAAAGCATTTCCATAAGTTTGTTATATAGGTAGGGAAAGGCTTGTTTCAAAAGCCCCTGGCTTGGCTTCTTTATGGGTTTGTATTCAAATGCATGACTGCTGATATTTCACATGCATGGACCTCAATAATGCTTGTAAACATAATTCAGGGATGTATTTGAAATCCATTTATGTAGTGTGTAGTTATTTACTTGACAAGTTAGATTGTTTTTGGTAGATTTCTTTAGCACGTGTTCATCTTTTGTTTTTGAATTTGTCTTGGTGGACATCTATTTACAGTCTAACTATTGATTTAGGAATGGAATTGTCAAACACAATGATGTTTTTGTTAAATATTAATTATAAATAGTTACAACATTATTTAGTTTCTATTATGTTCTTTAGATGTGTAAATTTGGTACCAGACGAAGTGTAGTGGTACTGTTCTGATAGATTAGAACCATATTATTATGGATCTGGTAACATACCTAAAAAATTATGGAAACAGGGTGAAGAGAGGAAGTCAGGGAGGAGAGAGAAAATAAGAGGAAGGGAAAGCAGATAGAGTCGAACACAGAAAAAAAGCTGAAAAAAGTAATAAAATTATAATTATTTATTTTTTGGTCAATATACTAAATTGTAAGTTAGAGACGAATTTCTGAACATATTTGCCATTGTTGAGGTCATAGTTTCTTTGCTAGAGCTTAAAATCTAAAATTGTATTCTATCATTTAATTTTATTGTTTAAGGTTTATTTGAAATTTATTTTTAAAAATTTAGAAAAATGACAATCAGCATTTTTGAGGTTATAAAATTTATAGTTGTATTATGCATAGCTAGCTAAGTCTCGGGGACAAGGGATAGGGAGATGGAGGGATGGGGTTTTTGGCATGGTTTTTTTTTTTCAAATTTTGGGGACAGTTATTAAAATATTATAGAAAAATTAATATTTGAATATTTAATTGTATTCAATGAAATTTAGGAATTTAAACTGTGTTTAATGTATTTTAGGTATTTTCAAGATCATAATTTAATGTTCTTGGTAAAAATAACAGTGTTTAAAAAGTAAACAAATTAGAAATTTTGAAAGAGTTTAAAAAAATAGGAGACTCCGCCTCTAAATCCCCAAATCCTAAAATTGTTGGAGATGTTACCAAAATCTAAGGAATGGCTGAACTTGAAACCCAACAAAGCTTCCCTGCATTAAGGAAATAGATTTCTCCATCAAATACAATGAAGACAAGGTTTTATTTTTACCATTTCAGTTTCAGTCAGTGATGGCTTTGCATACTGTTTTGTGTTAGTTACCCTGCTCTTCATATTCACAACTTGTTCCATAATTATTTTTAAGTTCTTTTTCAAGTTTTATGTTTTTGTGATTACAGATAGTCCTCAACTTCCTCCTGTATTCATGTGGGTGTACAAATTTATGTTGTTTTATATTACACTTACCATTGGGTATATGCCATTAGCTTATTTTTTAATTAAATTTGTTATTGAGTATATACCATTTTGTTTTTTTGGTTAAATTTGTTATCCTGTATACAGCATCATGTTATTTTGGATTTTATTTATTTATTAATACAACATTACTTTCTTTTAGATCAAATTTGCTATGATTTATCATTTAGAAATACTAGGTTTTTGAAATTATTGAGGTTAAAGTGGAGGAACTGGAAGGGAAAATAGTGGGTTTGTATTTTTCTGTGCACTGGTGCCCTCCGTGCAGGGTGTTCACCCCTGCTCTGGCAGAAGCTTATACAAAGTTATTGGAGAATGGGGGCTTTGAGAGCATCTCGTGTCTAAAGATGAAGATGATAAATCATTCGAAGATCATTGCAAGACTATGTCGTAACTTGCCTTGCCATTTTCAAATACAAATGCCAAAGAGAAATTTAGATCAGGTCTTTGATATCAAGGGCATTCCCACTCTTATCCTTTTGGACCAGGAGTGCAAAATAATTAGTGCTGATGGTGTAGACATCATTGGAGATTATGGTGCTGATACATGATCCCCAATGATAAAAACTTATACAATGAATCATAGAAAAATAAAAACATATAAAAAACTTATATTAATGAATCATAGAAAAACAGGGCAGACTTCAATATCATATTCACGATACAAAGCTAAATAACAAAAACAGAAGCCTCAACTCAGTCATGCATTCTAACTCCATTGGCAGTGACAAAATCTTTGTCAGGAGAGACAAGAACAAACTTGAAGGACTAGGAAAGCCTAATGACATCCTCCTCCTCTTTAAGCTTCTAGTGCACTTCATCAAAAGCTTCCATGACTCTGAAGCTTATTTGGTATTTTCATGATAAAAAATTATTGTATAAAACAGGGTTTTGGTTAGTAATCATTTTCAACTGCTTTTCTTGGATGTTTAATCTATAGCTAACATGTTCATTCTTTGCCGTTTTAAGCATTGTTTTCGCATATAACAAGAATATGCTTAGCATGCAAATAGTTTACAGATTGTGAATTCATCAAGTGTACGGACACTTAAATCAGGCATGAGATGCTAACCTTTCCTGAATTGCACTCTAATAATTTTTTTATATGTCAAATAAGTCTATAAATACTGCATTTGGCATAGTGTAGTCTATGGTAAGTTATGTTTTCAGCAAGGTTTTTGGCAAATGAATACTGATTAATGATTTGAACAAAAAGCAGGCAACTTCCTTGGATGCATTTGTTATAGATTATTTTGGATTTGATTTTTAGTTGCTGAGAGTAGTTGTAAGATCCAGATAATTCAGATGGTTGTAGTCAGTTTTCAGACGTTGGTTTGTAGTTAAAAGTTATGGTATGCCGTATAAATTGCCTAACCACTCGTACCAATTGCAAAAGTTTCTGAATGATGTATTTAAAACATTTCCATAGGTTTGTCATAGAGGCATGGGACCTTTTTTAAAGCTCCTGGCTTGGCTTCTTTATGCGCTTGTATTCAAATGCATGACTGTAATATTCACATGCATGGCCGTTAATATTGCCTAAAACTTAAGACAAGGATTATTTTGCAATCCATTTTTGTGGCGTGCAAGAATTTGCTTGACAAGTTCCATTTTTTTGTAAATTTCTTTTAGTACGTGTTTCATCTTTTGTTGTGAATTTGTATTAATGGGCATCCATTCACAGTCTGACTATTGATTTAGGAATGTAGTTGTCTTCACAATGACGTTTAGTTAAATATTCTTTAAGGACAATTACAACATTGTTTAGCCTCTGTTATGTACAGTTGGATTTTATTTTTCTATACATTGATGTGCTTCAATTGTGAGAAAGGCGCTGTGTATGAGGCATTAGCATCCCACCCAGAGCTTTGCCAATTCGGAAAGAGGCATTGAGAGTATGTTTATGTGATGACATCCTCACCCTCTCATTTTGCAATTCGGTCACTTTTCTATATTTTTTAGATAATTACATTGGGTTTGTGAGAAAGAGGTGGTGTATGAGGCATTGCTTGCGCCAAGAGCTTTGTTCATTCAGAAGAAGTCGGTTGGTGCTCTCTATCCAATTAGCATTACCTCACCTTTTACATAACAACTCAATTTAGCTGGATCATTCTTACTTGTTTATGTTCAATACAGAATTAACAATAACCTTGAGCAGTACAACTCAAATCAATACAGTTAGTTCAATTTATTTTGTGGGAGTTACCTCAGAAAGAGCTAGATCTTATTTTCTGCTTGAAGATGTCTCGTTGGTTGCCAAATGTAATCAACAGCCAATGAAAATTTTCTAGATCTATATACCCATTTCATAGCTTGGTGGCAGATAACACTCAGAATACTAGTTGATAATGCACATGAAACTGAAGTCTTTTACTAACTTATAGTATGGGCAATATCAATTTTAATTTGTAAATCAGCTATGGTTTTTTGTATTTAGTTTTTTCTCAAATGATCTTGTTTTATCTAGCATTGATGACCTAAATTGTGTCTCCAACTTGCAGCTAAACACAATGAAGCCAAACCTTAGTCTACCATTTCAAGGATGTTGTCACCTTGGCATGCTATGCTAATCTTAAAAACTTTGTTGAATTCTTTGGTTGTGTTTGGGTATGAATATCTCAGTGATAATGATTTTTATGATTGCACTTTCTAATTACATCAATAGGCATGTTCTTAACCGGAGGAAGGGTTCCACATTTAATGCCATAGCAGAAAATGAAGGATAGAGAAGAGGGGGCAGGGGTGTTGTTGAGCAAGTGGTTTTTGGTGATCAAACACAAAAGACTAGGAGACCGCAAACATGAGTGAGACGGGCATGTGTCTACTAGATCCATGGAAAACATGCTAGGGACATGTGGTAGTGCATGAATTGGAGTGGCAGATGATCAATAATCAGGGAGATTGAGAGTGCATGACAATCAATATCTAATCGGATGAGTTAATGTGCACCAATGAGATGATAATTGGATGACAAGTTGCATCCGCCTAGGAGGGAATATTTGCAAGAATGTACTAAGAGGTTGAATACTATAAATAGGAGGACAACCCTTACTTTTGAAGGAGATTATGATTGGACATGATTTAACACATACAGTGTAGGGTGCAAATGAGACAAGCACATAGAGGGAAGGATAATAATGATCTACAAGGGTTGACACATGCATGGTAGAGACCCGAGAGCAAAGGACAATCATGATCTGCAAGAATTGGTAGTTTGTATAAGTCTAGTGATAATTTGTAATGTTTTGGTATGCATATGTGCTCAAAATGTCTATAATCATGGGAAAGATATTAATGTAATGAGTGGTGGTTTGTCATGGGTAGATTAATGGTGAATGATTAGTAATTGTGACTCTACTTCCATAGCTAGTACGTTAACCCCACATTTCTCTCACTTATGAGGTCCTAGTGACAACCCTACTATATTTTAGGTGAGGCTTTTAGGTGTAAACCTGATTGAAAATGCCAATGCAGGAGGATCATTAAATTCGATGTTAAACACACAACCCTCACACGAGCTATGTTGGGCCAACATTTAGTTATGTTGTTAGGACCACATTGTATTGGTTGCAGGGGGTGTTGTGAATGCTAACCATGGTGTGGCTAGAAGGACCAGTCACATTTGTTAGTTTGTGATGAAAATTTTGAGTGGAAACATACGCAATGACAGACTAAGTTTGTGATGTGCAAGGCTTAGGTGATGGAAGGGTTAGAGGTAGAGTTGGATTCTTACGGTATGAGATAATGGAACCCCATACCAAGAAAGAGTTTTTGCACACAATTGTGGAAAATGAACCTGTAAGGGTTGCTATTAAGGACACCTAGAGGGTGGAGGAGCATGGAGGATCCTAATCTTTGCAAAATGCGTTTAAACCCTAGGAGAGAATGTGTGGCACAAGACATACTCATGTTATGATAAAAAGTGCTCTTGTGGATTGGATTTTTGTGTAGACTCTTCAAGGTAGTGGACGAAAAGAGCGAGTGAAAGGGAATTGTCGAGGGAAAGAACACAATACTAGGTGAGCATGTACCTTAGTTTGGGTGAATGTTGAAGCCTTTGTGTGTTACTTTTGTAGAAGCAAAAGTTTTGTTAAAGATGAACATTTGTGGTGTAAGAAGCTAGTTGTGAGAAGTTAAGCACATATAAGAGGAATCTATGAAAAGAAAATGACTTCTAGTAGGATGAGCAATGGAATTGTGACATCAACAATTTTTGTGAAAATAGTTTTAGGAGGGCATGTGATGGCACAATCCCCGGTGACTTGGATGTAGCTATGAAGTTATTGAAATACCATGGTGTAGAAGATGTGGTTGACCATGTGCATCGATGTGAAATTGTGTGGTGCGCAAAAGGAGTGACTTCTTTTGAGGTGAAAGCTAGTCAATTCGCGACGACTTTATTTGGAAGGGTGCATACTTGGTACAAGAAGTATGAACTAAACTAGGTTGAAGATGACTATGACATGCTGAAAACTACATTCTTGAAGGAGTTTTACATACTAGAGCTCGAGGAGGAAAGCATTTCTATGTTGAAGGAAATACATCGGGCCAATTGAGACCATGTGGGCTACGGCACATGGTTCATAATCTTGTTTTCCAAAATTTCTTATGATATTCACCCACTCCAACATGCTCGGTGGTTTGTAGGTGGATTACCGCCCTTTGTTACATTGATAATTGACTATACAACAATTTAAGAACCCCTGTGAGGCATTGGAAACAACTTTGAGGATGGAAGTTGTAGGTGTTTTAAACACTTGTGTTAGCCCATTTTTGGAGGTGCAGATCTCCACGATGGCCAACTAATTGAAGAAACTTGAGGCCATTGGAAGCCAAGCAATGTTGGAACATGAGAAGCATCACATAAACCGCAATGCATCTGGGCATACTTGAGGTGAGTGTATAACGAAGGATGATACATGTCACAAAATTGGTATGTGAGGAAGAACACAAAACTCAACATTGTCCACTAGTTCAAAGTGGGAAAAGAAAGTTAAAGTAATGTGGTTTGATGTTTGTGAGGACGAGACACATGACACTTTGAAAAAATGTATCAATGACAACACATATGCCACAATATGCCAACAATATCCCCCTTTGTCATTGATGGAAAACCATCTGAACTTTTCCCCCTTTTACATTAATGACAAAGGCATACCTGTACTTACATATTCTCCATCTTCTTTAGCTTCATAGGATAACCTTTTAGTTAGAAACATCAACCAAAAGTTTCATTCTAGCTCACAAATATGAGCTTCTTCACAAAAATATGATTTAAACCATTTTCAAGCAAGAAATCACTATGCTCCCCTTGAGTATAACATATACACCATCTAAAAATACCAATAAACATGAAGAAAACATCAACATACCTCTAGTTTGGGCTAAAAGACCATCATGCACCTTCTAAACATGCAAAATTTGCTATTTCACCTCAAAACTCGGTTTTCCTCCACGAGATCACTTTAGTAATATACTTGAAGCATACATTCCAAGAACATGCCAAAAATGATGAATAAGTACCAAGAAATCCACTTTACCTTCATCCTTGAGCTAACTTAGCTTGAGAAGACACAAATTTGGCTCTAGGTCTTTCTCTTCTTATCATTACTCAACCATTGGGACTGATTTCCCTAAACAGACACCTCAGTGCATTATATGCCAACTTTGATGAGCTCAAGAACACCATGCACATCATGACCATGCAATCCACAACTCCCCCTGGACATAGATCATTCATCCCTAGTAGAAAAGCACAAAACCAAGCTTCTTACCTTGATATCTTGTCAAGAAACCGACTCACCACTTTGGTACTTCCCTAAAGCTCCTCTTCAATGTTTGATAGTCATATTAGGATGATATACGCATTTATGCAACACAACTCATTTGTCCTTGGGGTAAACATCTATACCATACCTCAAGTGCCTAGAGATCATTAATGCAACCTTATATAAGAACACACTCATGCTCCCCTTGTCAAACTTGGATTTTACACACTTTGTGTATATCTGTAAAAACATCTTTTCACACAATTTTTACAATCACTACCATCAAGGTAGCAATCTTACCTCATTGTAGACACCTAAAATTAGCACCGTTAATTCCTATATATGCGTTCACTTAAGTCTCTTTCATTATCACATCATATCATATTATATATGAAACTCTTATCCTAAGTCTTATTTCTTCCCTATCCTTAACAAAACTTGAACAATTGAACCTCATTGGTCCTCACTGGAACCGGATGGTGTGGGTTTATAGTCTATTAGTGTCTACAATATACCACATCTCACACATATATCTTTTAATCTACTTTGCTCGTGCATGATAGGTAGATTAAGAAAATGTGATTTGTGTGTTGTAGAAAATGTTGATTTCTCGAGCCATATTAGAGAATGTCGGCCATATCTTTATTTTGATGTCTAGGACAAATCACAATTCTAATTGAAGCAACTAAGAATTGATTGCATACTAACTTTTGTTTCAAAATTATTGACTATGTGTATTGTTAGGGGTTAAAGATAAATTCCTATTTTTCCTTTCTTTTATGATATACTTATCTATCTACATAGGAACCAATGACACAATTATAAATTATTGTTATGTTTTTCATCGCAGAGAGCAACTAACAATCTCTTAAATATTCATATTTTAATTTAAAGTATTCCCGTACTTGGTATATTATCATTAAAAAGATAACTAGGGAGAGAAGTTAGTAGTGGTGCACCTTAAGTTAGGGGGCCACAAAATCAATTCTATACAATGTGGGATCCTGATTTTTTCACCAACACATAGTTCAAGATTTTTTTAAATTATATTTTTTTAGTGTTGAATTGGACGGAAAGACATATTTTGAATTGATTTAAAATAGTAAATTTGAGTTACACTACATTTTGATTGGGACCCATACTTGATCATGGGTGAAAATGGTTGAACATTGAATATTTAATAATGACAAATCTTACATGTCATGATGTGATTGGGTGTTGTCATGTTAAAAATGACTAATCACCAGGTACTTTTATGACAACTATTGGATGTTGTGTATTCAAGACACTATATCCACAATTGGACCGACTCAACTATTGGTGTCTCTCCCCAGAGGCCCTCTATTCTATTAGGCACTTTAGACTTTTCTTCTTTTACAATAGTTAATAATTCTATATTTCCATACATTTCAAATAACCATTATAATTTTAAACAAATGGTGCATGATTTTTCTGACATGTTTGGTTTTATGACAAGTCATCAAGATTGTTTTTATTGCTCGTTGCATATAATTTGAATGCATGCAATAACTAATTCACATTTTCAAGGTGTCCCTACATCTTTTGTCATTGAATTCACGATTACATTCCCTTATTAAATATTTTCTGATTTCTTTCAAATCAAGTTTTAAAACCTTTCATGTCCTTGTTTCTCTTATTATCATGCTCCTAATGATAATATGAAATATTATATCAAATTATCTAAAATCTCCGTTATTTCTATTCTAATTTGAATGTAAGACAAGTCTAAAACATTCTTTGTCCAATTTATTTTAGTGATGCAATTTTATATTTCCAGTTACTATTTTTTACTTTTTCATTCTCAAGCTTCTCTTATTAATACTTCAAGATTTGATGTTTGACACGTCCAAACCAAACTACACATTTAATTAGAAAATTATGGCAAATTTTTGTTTTGAAATTTAAATATTACATGCATACATTAATTAAACCTTAGGTACATTAATTACGATTGTGAAAAAACACTAGCTCATTTATTTAACTCATCCCCTTCTTTAAATACTAATCATATTTTATTACTCGAATTATTATTAAATTAACTTCATTTATTTAATTAAATAATTCCTACGTCAACTCCATTTATTTTCCTTAAGAACCTACTAAATTTAATCAAGTTTTATTCGCCGGAGGCATTTACTTTGAAGAAGGCATTGCTGGAAAGTGTCAAATTCCGGTGGCTTAACTTTACAGGTTTCAGGATTTTAGATATTTTTTTAAGTCCTAGATATTTACTATTTTTTGCTTTTGGGAGTGGCCGGCCTGAGAACATCATGAGCGAACCCTAATCTCTGGCACTCTAGAACGAGCGATTCGATTCCTGCGAGCACGAATTTACCCAGAAATTTGTTGTGTGCAGTCAATCGTCTCTCTCCTTGATACACATTAATTGCCATGGATGTCTCATAGTCATAAGATGTTGTCACCAATTCCTTCCTGTGAGTGGGGATGGTGTTGTTTCTGGGAATGATCACTTGCATGATACCTTTTGCAGTTTCGATACCCAGACTCAAAGGGGTGACGTCCACCACCACTAAATTCACAAAGCTTCTTTGTTTAACGCGCTGCGTGCTGCAATGCGGCGCCGTATGTGCTGACACCGCAAATGCGGATTTATACTCTTGCACAACTCCTTTCCATGGAAGAATTGGGTGAGTAATTCCTGCAACTTTGGTATCCGCGAAGAACCCCCAATTAACACAATGTCGCTCACTTGTGCCTTGCTCATATTGGCGTCTTTTAAGCATTGTTTGAGGATTCCAATGGCTTTTTGGAACAGGTCGGCATTGAGCTCCTCGAATTTGGCCCTGCTAATCTTGACATATAAATCATTTCTTTGATAGAGGCAATCGATCTCGATAACAGTCTCGACTGCAGACGAAAAATTCCTTTTCGCCCTCTCGCACTCCGCACGAAGCCTGTGAAGAGCTCTGCCGCTCGATCTCATATCAATTTTGTATTTGTCGTTAAAAATTCCAACGCAATAATCGAGCAGCCTGTTGTTAAAATCTTCCCCTCCCAAATGCGTGTCCCCTCCGACCGCTTTCACCTCAATTTTATGTCTCCGAACCCTAACAACTGAAACATCGAAGGTGCCTCCCCCGAGATCGAAGATCACAATGTTTTTCTTCTCCTCCTCCTCCTTCATTATGGATCCATAACTTATTGCGGCAGCGGTGGGTTCGTTGATGATGCGCATGGCCTTAAGTCCTGCAATTTTACAAGCTTCTCTCGTCGCCCTCTTCTGTGCATCGTTAAAATACGCAGGCACTGTCACCACCGCATCTTTCACATCGCACATTAAATACTCCTCCGCGATCTTCTTCATTTTAGCTAGCACCATTGAAAACTATTTACCATTTCTTTCCCATTTGGCGCTGCTACTAGATTGTCGGGCTTGTACTCATTTGCAGGTATGCTAAATATAATACTTTGGTTTGATTTATTATATGGGGTGCCATCGCCGTATAAATTCTTCCTACTGGTTTTTTATTTCTTGCAGATCTTGTAAAATGCATTTCATATTTTATTTTGATGGATAAATAATTGGTTGCAGGAACCGCAACTTGCATTTTATGAATCTTGTATGAAGATAATTCTACAAATATTTTGACATATTTTCAAAACAAAAGATAATTCTACAAAATGATTTTCTTACGAGATTATCGATTATCCATCATGTGTAAGTCTGGAAGATAAGCTACCGCAATGGAGTCTTTTCAAAGTTTATTGTTAAACAGATGGTGGCATTTCGTTCTGATGAGTTATGGTCTCGTAAACACCGAAATTATTCATGGGGTACCGCTTAGGGAAAAGTAGATATGGGTCCGGTGATTTGCGAAATGAAATTGTTTTAATTACGACCGATTTGTGGGCCCGTCGGTGTTTCTAGAAGGGATCCTCTTTTTGCTGTATTGTTTTTATTCTTTTTTTCCTAACACAGTTCTATCATGGAATTAATTTTTTTTTTTTCCAAAAGAAGGTCGCTTCTCCTTTATTGAATTGAGATTTGTAATGTTTAAGGATTTTTCCTTAATATAACCTGCCTCTTTTAAACTATTATCATAGATATTTCATCAATTTGAATAATTTTAATCATGTATGTTATGATTAGAAAATTGATGATAAATCAAAAAATAAAGACATGAATAGATGTTTTTTTTTTTGTTTTGGACGCTAAAACATTTTTGTGATTGACAGAGGCGTCGCTCATGTAGAAGAATCCCAAACTCCTCTGTCAGAGGAAGAGTGCAGGGCAACAATAGATGAATTGTGGCCTAACAGATTTAAGCAAGCCATTATGGAAACACTCTAGCAGAAGATATGACTTAAATCGACAAAAAACATTGCATTGATTTTGTGAAGGACCAAGAGAAATTTGATTCTCAAGCTTGACTACCAGAAGACACAACTGCCAACTCTGTGTCGGTCAGTTTGTTATAGACAGTCTCAAACTCTTTAAAAATCTCACCAATCAGGTTAATCCTTTTCTTGTCAATAAGAATGTAGAGAAAATTTAATGTATAAGGCTAAAACTTGGCATCGTTTGTAATGTCTTTGAGAATACCCTTTTTCTTCTCGTAAATGCAGTATGATTGGATTAACAAGGAAATTAAAAAAACCTTATTGGTTATGTACTGAGATAGCTTATCGATGTCTCTACTAATAGCATCTAGGGACTTCACTGACTGGGCTAGTTCTGCTAGGGATGTGGCATATGACCCGCAATGTCTGTCTTGCATAACAATACGAGTTCTGTTTTGCAGAGCCACTTGAGAAACTTTGGAAGGGAAGGCACTGTGTGTCTTCAAGAGCCTTGTCCCAAAAGACCGGATTTTAAGGATATGTGGTAGTTTGATCCGTTAGCCCTTTTCAAAAGGGCTCTCGAGATGGTGCACACTAGACATTCAGGGCCACGAGAGACTGTTTAATGATTCCATCTAACAAAAAATAGAACCAAATCTTTGGAGATCATGTATCCACCGAGAAATTTTTGTCAGATCGTGTGAAGAAGCAAGGTTAATTAAGAGCCAAAGCATTTTCTCTGGAAGTCAATTAAAGAATCCGATGCAATTCTAAATGAGTTGCAATTTACGCTGGAGAGGATAACAATGTTTAGTTTATTGGAGTTGTAATTTTTCTATTTTAAGTTTGTGTGATGGGGAGAGGACAATATAGTAACTTCCAACAAAAAAAACATTGCCTACTATGCCTTGATGGATGTCCGTACGTTGCTATAAAGCTCGTATTTTGTTATGGGCCACACGTATGTTGGTATAGGTGAGTTGATCGGGGTGAATATACAATTGTTTTATTTGATGAAACAATCACAATGTCTCTTGACGATGACCATGTCTTCTATAAGATACAATTATGATATTCATTTAAAAGATAACATGTTGTATCATTTGGTTGAACACTTAGCATTTATTTACAAAAGTTCATATTTTGGCATTTAAATGTTCCCAAAGCGTAGACAACAATCCCATTTTGTCAGTATCCTTCAATCACTTCATTCCATGAGATGACATATCTCTAGGGAATGTTATGTTTGGTGGGTAGATGAGATTAAGAAACCTGCCAATGATACCCAAGATGTTGTAGCGGAAGAGCATCTCCACGCTTCTTATAAACGAGGCTTCCATCTTTGTGTTCTTATCCATCCGATTCTACTCCGTTTACATTTTCCAACATACTCCTCGCCTTGTTTCACCATATGCAACAAACAGGGCTCCAACCCAATTAGTTTAAATTTTCCAAAGTACTCCCAACCTGTGCCAAAATATAGAGGAATTTTGTTAGATATAGTTGCAAATGTTTTGATAGACATGTATGCAGAATGTGGAACCTTACATAAAGACATGTGAACTGTTTAACAAAATGTAACTTATGTTCTTCGCTCAAACATCTATCATAGATCATAGAATATATTTTACATCCAAACCATATTATACACATAAAATTCAAGCCCTCTCCGGCGTAACTTGCAACTCATTTGCAATTGCTAGTTTAAATTATTCCTCAATATAGTTTATTTCACCCCCTAAGGAGTTATTCACGGGTATGGTGGAATTTAGGTTATGTGGAGTAATTTAATTAATTTTAAATAATTAAAAGTTGTGCATGGTATGCCAATAATTTATGGAATGGGAAATTAGAAGGATTAAAGGGTAAACATGTAATTAATTGATTAAATGGGTGGCATGAGTGTTGTTATGCTTAGGGAATAAATGACTTGGTATAACTATTACTTTTTTGTTCTCGTTGTCTTTGGAATGTGTGCCAGCAAAATTCCTACTCTACATACTCTTTTTAGAAACATTTACCTCTTTCTTGATGTCATTGCGATGTTGACAATTAATCTAATTTTTAGACTTTTCTTTTCTTGCAGATTTGAGATTGAGGCATTTCAATACTCTCCCAAGTAACAATCGGGAACTAGTCGACATTGCCTATATAATGAACAAATAATTTAATTTTCTCCCATTTTTGCGTTCTTCCACGGAAATGCTTTTCCATCCTTCCCTCTCTCATGAATAATCTTCTTGTATATGATTTAGAAAGATAAATGGTAAGATTATTGTAGTGTGATGAATAATTATTTTAGCATCCTTCAATTGTGACATTCATAGAGGCATTTGATTGGTGTATAAGTTTTCTTTTAGTGTCATACAAATATGTATTATGTGTATTGACATCACACTAATTGTAGAAGACTATTTTCAACATTTATGAAATAAGAATGTTTTGTTCATATGCATATACATTAGATATGGCTAGATAGAGCATGGATATTTCATAGTTACTTTCTCGTAATATCCCTTCTCGATCGAAGACCCTTAGCCCATTTTGTCTCCTTGATGACAAAGGGATGAGTACAAGTCTGAGGAACTTAAGTCATAATAATTTATTATAAAGTGCAATTAAAAAAATATTATAAAAGCACATATAATAAAATATTATAGACTTAATAATAAAATAGAAGTTGAAAAGCTAAAGTCACTTATAAATTACAATTTTCCCTAGAAAATGTGGCTTGCCTACTAAAAGCAAGTCGACTTGCTTGGAAAGGCATCACTTGTCTATTTTCTAAAATCGATTTGTATGTTAAGCTTTGATCTTACATCTTCAATCTCTAAGAACGAAAACCCTTAGAGATTCACTCTTGAGGACGAAAACCCTCAATAGTCTAGTAGAAGGCGAAAACCCTTCTCTTAGTTGAGAGGATTCTCCACACAGGGGTTTCATTGAAGATCAAGAGTTTACTTGTGTTTTCCAAAGCATTTGTTGGAGGATAGATTTATAGATTTGTGTTATTTCCGGTGAGGGTTTGAAGTTGGAAGTTTGTTGCTATTTTTACCTTCATTTACAACCATATCTAGGGTTATCTACACCCTTGTGGGTGGAGTTAGGTACATTCTAGGGCATGGTTGTCCTAGATCTCATCACCAACAACTTTGCCATAATTTTAGAAGCCAAAATTAGTTGGTTGCATAATTTTTGGGCTAAGGAAATTGTATTTTCAATTGTGTTTGAGGGCAGATGTCTGCAAAATTTAATAAAATAATTCCAACCTGTTTTGAAGTCAAATATGGTATTTCTCTCTTGATTCCACCTTTATAAAATTTGTTGAGTTGATTCCATTAAAGATTCAGTGGTTTTGCCTTTTATTTTGTGGGTTTTCATCTCCTATGCAAGTCGCCATGCATGTATAAAATTCAGATCTACATTGATCTATTTTATAAATTATTTAGAAATTGTTCTTTGAATTGGGGTTTTTCCTAAAATCCATTTGGGTGTAAAAATTATCCATTTGGGGACATTACAGTGGTATCAGAGCGATGTATCCTCCCATGTTGTGAAGAAAGAAAATATAAATAAGATCCGAATGAAAGCAAGAATAATGAAGTGGACTCAAATACCATTTTTTGATGGCACTAATGAAATATTTGCTAGATCATGGTTGAAGGAATTTGAGACATTTTTGTGTTGTAATCCTATGTTTCAGGATGATGCCCTAATACCCATCTCTAGATACATGGATGAAGTAACACATAAATGGTGGCATCAAATGTTGAAAACCCAAGGGGTTGAATCCATTGCTTCACTTGTAGATTTTTCACAAAAGTTTCTAGAAATATTTGATGTGCAGGATGACAAGGATGAGCAAGGAAATGAAATCATGGAGTCTACCAACTCAGATCTACAAGTAGAGGGAGATCAACTCACAAAGTATTCCACCATGCCAAGTGAAGAAGAAGAAGGTTTTAGAGAAAAATTTCAAAAGCAATAAACAACATCTTTGGGGTAGCCAAAGACTTCTTCAACTAGTGGGCAACAAAGTATGAGGAATGATATTCCTCAAATTGTTGCAGCCAAAAGCATGGAAGTGTCATTCTAAGAGAAACCGATTGCACAAGATAAGGATGACGAAGAAAGAAGCATGTCATTGCATCATTTGTACCGTGAAGAAATTCAACCTATTGTTGATCGTGATGACATCACAAGGTATGGAGCAAGTGAGATAATGTCATTGCATATTCATATTTGTGTTCCATTTGAGAAAAATGATAAATTAGAGGATGAAATATGCAGTCTTAAGTATGTGATATCTTTAATACAAATGTGTGTATATGATCATCTTGTGAGTGGTAGATGGTGGCAAGATTTAGCCCACTTGACAGGTACATGGGCCAAGATTTTGGATCACTTCAACATGTTTTGTCTCTTGTGCATGGCACTTAGACAAACGAGTTTGGAATTGCTTGAGGAAAGCAATTTTGAGAAGGGAGGATTGTAATATCCCCTTCTCAATCGAAGACCCTTAGCCCATTTTGTCTCCCCGATGGCTAAGGGATGAGCACAAGGGGAACTTAAGTCATAATAATTTATTATAAAGTGCAATTAATATATATATATATATATATATATATATATATAATATATAAGCACTTATAATAAAGTATTATAGACTTAATAATAAAATAAAAGTTGAAAAGCTAAAGTCACCTTATAAATTATATTTTTCCCCTAGAAAATGTGACTTGTCTAGGGATGGATCTAAGGGAAAAAAACATTAAATGAGGGGCTAAAATTTGATTGGATGTCAAGGGTGGCTATTTGGCCCATAAAATCTATAAAAGCAAGTCGACTTGCTTGGGAGAGGCATCACTTGTCTATTTTCTAAAATCAGATTTGTATGTTAAACTTTGAGCTTGCATCTTCAATCTCCAAAGGATGAAAACCATTAGAGATTCACTCTTGCAGATGAAAACCCTCCAAGAGTCTAGTAGAAGGGCGAAAACAATTCTCCTTGTTGTGAGGATTCTCCACCTTAGGGTTTTCATTGCGAGATCACTTGATTATTAGTATTTTTCCAATGTTAAAGTGGGTAAAAGTGCAGATTTGGTCCAAGGGTTTGAAGAGGAAAGTGGTGGCTGAGTTTTCTCCTTGTTTCCAGCTGGTGTGACTTGCATAGTGGACTATTTTGAGGTATTTTGGGGTTCTACAAACTATATCGATTGTTGTTATGATTGTTGATTTTCCATTAGTTTTCCAGAGTATCAGATTTGAATATATCTATATGTTTCTGTTGTAATTTCTAGCCCCAAACCTTAAGGGAAAATTGGTGTTTTGGTTGTTTAGGGTACTTGTGGTGGTCATTTGTATGAATGGGTAACATCATTGCATTCTCTTTATCTTTTGTGAGTCTCATGCATAGTTTATTTGTGTGGATTGGAACATTTTTGAGCAAGTTATGAATTTTTGAAGTTGCCATATTTTTTGTAGACCGGGGTTTCAAAATAAGTTCATTTTAACTATATATGGGCTCTAAAAACTCGAGATCTTTGCATGGATCTATTGAGGGTGGAATGTTATAAGTTTTAGCTTAGTTTATGGTGCAAAATATCATAATTTATTTATGATTTCTATAAGTTCCATAATCAGCCCTAGTCACATTTTCCTTATATAAATCACATCCGCATCTTAATTAATTCCTATATCTTTTATAAGCTACCTTTGGTGTGTGGGATTTGCTCAAATCTAATTGGGGGCAAAAATTGTCCATTTGGGGACATTACACTTTCTTCCAAATTTCAATTCTGTAACTCTCAAATTTTTCCTCATACATGACCAACAAAGTTGCAAATCCAGACAAATAATATAACTACATGCATATTCATATAATGAAAACTTGAAAAAATGCCACTCCTCTAGACTACATGTTCAAAATAAAAATATAAGAAACGAACAATTCCATTTCCAACACTAAAATTTTTACAATTGAAAGTAGGATTAATAGTATGCATCATGCTTGGTTAGACAAAATCTTAATTCCAAACACAATTGTTCATATGATAAAAATACATTCTTTCCCTCCTCACATGATTCCAAAGCAATCTCCAACACATGTATTTCCTTCCTTGAGATTCCTTTCCCCAAACAAACACGCTCTCCGAGGTTTCAAGTTCATGGCAAACCCCTCCACAACAATTTTTCCATCTTTGCCTTCGAACTATGTTCCTCCTCTCACCTCCCCTTTTATTTCAGCTTTTGGCATACCCCTTGTGCACTACACCTATGTAATTGCTAATATAAACTAATCTCTTATACATGTGATTATGAGTAGATAATAGTTATTACGCCGAAAGGTGTTCTTCAACTGGGTCGAAGCCGAGAGGGCTCTGACACATGACAGAGAGATCGGTGGTAGGCATTGTGCGAAGGACGAGGACGTTGATTACGGATCATGAATAGCGGTCGATCTTTGAGTATGATTTGAAAATGCATAGTATCCGGTTGTCATTTCACGTCTGCAAGCAAACGCAACCCGAAAAAATTGATTTTTTGTCATTAAGCTTCTGCATATCTTGGACAGCGCATGCATAAAACTCCACCAAAATCTGAAGCCAGTAATGTAGTACGCGCAGCTATCCATGACGGTCAGTCCTCCTCTGTCGATCACTACCTCTGGCCAGGTCTCTAAATCTCTCTACCGCTCCACTTATTGTTACTCCCTCCTCCCCTTCCATCAACATTTTCACCTTGCTCACTATTTCTATCCCTGTTATAACCTTGTTTTCATCGTCTTGATTATTATATGTCTATCCCGAACGAGTTGAAGTGCCCGATCTCACTGGATCTGATGAGGGACCCCGTGATTGTGGACTCCGGACACACATACGACCGCGTCTCCATCTCCGGATGGCTGGATTCGGGTCACTCCACCTGCCCGCTCAGCGGCCAGAAGCTCTCGCGCCACCCGGCCCTCATTCCCAACTACGCACTCGCGGTGTTGGTCGACCGGTGGTGCGACCGTCATAAGCTAACATTTCACACAGCTACAAGTACGCCTCGCCTCCGCCGCCCGCCAAGAGGACGCGGTTAAAATGACTGCCGCTTTCTTGGTAGGAAAGCTCGCCACGGGGTCTCGCGAAATACAGACACAGGCGGCTTACGAGCTCCGGCTCCTGGCGAAGAGGGGGCGGAGAATCGCAAGTGCGTAGCGGAGGCAAGGGCCATCCCTTTCCTGGTCCCTCTCTTATCACCTTCTTCAGAGGCAAGGCTCAAGAAAACACGGTGACGGCGCTGCTGAACCTGTCAATCAACGACAACAACAAGGCTCTCATAATGGCGGCGTCGGGCGCGGTGGATGGCATTGTTGGAGTGGTGCAGGAAAGCGGCAGCATGGCTGCTCGAGAGAACGCCGCCGCCACGCTCTTCAGTCTGTCTGTGGTGGACGATTACAAGATCGCCATTGGCGCGAAGGACGCGGCCATTCGGCGCTGCTGAGTCTTCTTAGAGAAGGCGACTCCAGAGGGAAAAAGGATGCCGCCACCGCTCTTTTCAACCTCTCGCTGTACAAAGGGAACAAGGACGCCATTTTGAAGGGCGGTACGGTTGATGTGCTGGTGGATCTGGTTGTTAACAGGGAGTGTGGTGCAGGCGTAACAGTTGATGTTCTCGCCCTTCTTTCTGGTTTGGCTGTATTCGAGGAAGGATTCGGGCACAACCCAAAGTTCCATACGCCCACTCGTAGGTTGTTGACGTGCTTGCGAACACATTCATTCATCTGCGCCAAGCCTCTGCAGGGAGTCCATCGCCGGCCTCTGCTCTTCCTCTTATTGTTTACGTGGCGGATGCTCTTTTGGAGGACGAGACATTCTTTGGAGGTTGGAGCCAAGGTTTGGTTGCTTATGAGAAGAAAAGGCTTGGCGTCATCAGCACCTATGCCAGGTATCCTTACCTTATACAGTTTTCCATTGATTATGAAGTGTGCATGTAGGCTGACGTCTTTGTTGGAAATAGATTTTATACTTTATCAAGTCTGATAACGTTGCAGAGGACCGTCAGAAAAACCGGGATTGTCCCAGTCTTAATGGCCGTGAAGGTCTTACAAAGGATACTTACGCATAAAATATGGAGGGCTCTGAAGGACGGCCTCAGAAATGGGCGACCAACATGTCGGATTTGAACATGGCGCAAACAACTACAGATCTAACCACGTCTCTTGGATATAACAACAATTTGTGCAAGATGCTTTGCTGGTTAACATGATTTCGACAATGATGGCGAATTTATCAGCATGCCTCCACTCTCTGTTTATCTCCTGCATTATTACTAATTTTTGACACTGTGCTTTGATCTGTAACCTATTAGAATCGTGTGCATTTATTTTATGGTGTTTTGCAGTGTGGTGCAAAGGTCTTAGATCAAGACTGTAGTGAAGGGCCATGGGAAAAATATTTACAAATATGGTATTTGATAATGCTTTTTATTTACAAATATTTTCTTCTTGGCTCTTGTCTGTGTTTGGAGACAATATGATCTACACCTAGTCACAAAGTGGGAGAATTCCAAACACGTTTTTGGCTTCAAAGAGACTATGGCCTGTGATAGGTATTTTACATTGTTGCTAGTCGCAAATGTTTTATTTTTCTGCTATGGGATGTGATTGCAATTCATACTATTTGTTACTTACAAAGTGAGTGAACTATAAATAATATTCTGGCTTCAAATAATCAGATCTTATACAATTGAAATTCTTATGTAGCACCATTTAAGAGGCAGGCCTCAGAAAATAAAATTGTTCTCGTGTACTTTTTACACTAGCAGGATTGTGAATTCTGTAAAATGTTTTCTTTGAGAGATAGGGATGAAATTGCAGTACAGGAAAACGTTCATTAATATTGTGTGAAATAGAAAGAAAGATAATTAACGCGACATAGATATCTATAAAAAAAACTATACATTTTTATTCTTTCAATTATTATTTTTATAGCTTATTTCAAATGACACACTCTTGCTTTTCATCTCACAGACAGAACAAGTTCACATTCACTACAAATGTTCCCAGGCTATCTTATGCCCTAAAGTTTGATGTGAACTTCAGAACCATAAAAGGTTTGAGTTTTTCCAACTTATATCTCCTTCACTTGCTCCATGCTTTCTTTCTATACTCTAGTCCTGGGTCAAAATTTTGAATCAATGACAATCATTTCAATGCTTAGAGACCAGTCCATTCCTAAAATGCTTCTATTTTGGAATTTTACTTCAAAATTTGCATCCGGTAGAAAGCCGAAAATTTTAGGGTCAGGTGTTGTGGCGCATCTCGGTTTTCCCTCTATTTATACTTGGTTAGAGCAAATTTTATTTTTGTCTTCACTCAGGTTTCTGAAATTTGCTTCTTGTGAAGTTTGAATCAATTGTGTTTTCATGGCCTAGTTGCAAAGTTTTGCTTAGAAAACTTGTGCTTCCATTGAATTTTTTGTATGTTGAAGGACCACAGATTATGATCATTCGCTCAGTTTATAATTCTTAAATGTTTAAGTGATAAGGGAGAAATATAAAGTGAATATACAGTCATGTAATGTATGAATTTTTTATTCTAATTTGAGTCTAGGTTTTCACTCTCTCCCAATGCTTTCACTTTTTAGTTAACACATTACCTTCACTATTTTTTAATTTATTTCAAAAACATGGTATATATACTAGTAATTGTAATGCACAAGTTTCAACAACTTTTGTAGTTCAATTACTTATCTTGGATTGTAATGCTTTCTTATATGAACTGTCCAAATCTGGTTCTCTAATATGATTCATGGTTTTCTCTAAGTTAGTCTACTCACAAGACTTAAAAATTACTGACCCCTATTTTCCATCCCTTTAATTGGAAAGAACAATAGAATCCTAGACTTCATTAACTTCTTTCAGGTCTTTAACAAGTCAATGTATAGGTTGTTGCTCCATGAGTATACCATAGCTAAAGCAAATTGATAAGGGAATATATAACACAGATATTAAATTTTGCAGATTTGTTGTTCAACTGAACACTTCAGCTTGAAAAATATTTTCATACTCTATTCCATGAGCATAATAATGTAGGGAATCGGGATTGTTCAAATTGGTGCCAGGAGTGAGGAAACATGGGAGAGTTGACATCTTTGAAATAGAAATACGAGCTTCTAACCTGGAGGGAACCCAGTAGAGAGTGAGCACTTGTATGATATTTATCTTTTGAATTATTTATGCCTTAGGGTGAAATATTTTTGGTCTTGTGACCAACACAACTTTATAACAATCAATATTTTTAGTTTGGGCGTTGTTGTGGCAGTTAGGAGTCAGATAGAATGGATGCATATCTATGTGCAAGTCCTCTTATGAGAGAGGAGACAACCTCTTCTATAATGCGAGAACAACTCATTTCTCTAGCTAAAAGTCTTGTGCCCAAGAGGACACTAAAAAGGTTGCCTTTGGCATTATGAAATGATGTTAAGTTGGCTTTCACTAGCTATTTAAATAGAATTATTTTTGGAATTTTTAATGTATGTGTAAGAGAAGTCCTATCTCAAAAACTCATCATTTGGTAACTTTGAAGATGGGAGCGTATGATTCAATCACCAATGGTGATACACTAATGATTATATATACGATATCAAATTTCTCCCATTCTTTTTATGTAGCACATTGTGCTATAATCTAGCTACTTGTTGGTGATCATGGATGCTTAATGCAATTTTGGATCTTGAATTGGGTGCGAAGCTTGAACCAGAAATATATGTCATTAAAACCTGAACTGCCTTAAGAAAATTGTGTTTGTATAATTGGTTTTTAAGTAAGGGTTTATTTTGTAACTGAAAACAATTATTATTTGTGAATGAATTGTGGACCACAATTGATGTATAACATCACGGTTGTAAAGAAGTTATTTGTATTTTTTGGTCTTGTTATGACTTTGATTGAATTTATTCTAAAGAAAAGATTTTACTATTTTTAACCTAATAAATGTCTAGAGTAACAAATTTAATAGGTCAAAGAGAATTTCTAAAACAAAGCAGCATTTCTGATTTGAATGGGTAATAAATGTGGAAAGGACCTATCAACCAAAATTACTTCTATTCAGTGATAGTTACTTGTTATCTCATATATTCATGGAACTTTTACAGGTACTAAATAGATAACATTCAAAAGGAAGAAATTATTCACACACTGATAGAGTTGTTACACAACAAACAAAACACGCACAACAAGAAAATCATATATAACTTTATTAAAAACATTCAAAAGATTACAAAAAAAAGTTACAAATGTTTTCACAAAAACTACTATTGTGTTCTTTCAATCTCTGTTGCTCTTTCTTTCTTCATAAATGTTGCATGTAAATAATGTGAACGACACTAAAACGATAAAGTGGAGTTTAGATAACATATTATCTTCATAGGAACTATTTGAGCCGTGGAATAGGTGTGGCACACCGGTTGGTTTTCAAACATGGAACCTATTGGATCTTCCCTTTTTTTTTTGCTCCTTTAAGCGCAAATTGCACTCATTCAAGTAATATGAGCCACAAGGAGACAATTAAGTGGAGTGCATGTAACATATATTATTTGGCTAAGAACTATCTGAGTCATGGCATAGGTGTTGGGCATGCATGTATTTAATTCCCACATGCCTGAACGTCACTTCTAACATGGTATACACAACTATTTTACTTGTTGTAACTCTAGGACAATGATTCTAAATAAAACAAGAAATATGTATATATTACACCTTAAATTTCATCATTTCAACATGTTTATCAATACTTGTGAGGTTTTTGATTCAAATTTTGGTATGTCTTGTCCAATGTTGACTTATGCTTCCATGGGAAAACCCCTCCTTGTAACTTATGGAGGTGCTCAATTATCGATGATTGTTCGAACCTCCCATGCTTTCCTGCAATAACTCAAGTTTAAAACTGAAAAGGGTTTCTACAACGTGGCATAAGAAGTGAGCATTGGTGCATGTTTGGATTTCAATCCTGAAACCTATGGGATTTCCCTAATTTTGATATTGACTTCTTTAAGTATAAACTACACTCATACGAATAATGTGAGAAACACCGAGACAATAAAGTGGAGCACATATATTAGATAATATTTGAATAGGAAATATATAAGCCATGGAATAGGTGTGGGACGTGAAAGAATTTAATTCTCAGATACTCCAAACTATGCTTTGACATGACATACCTATATGCTTTACTTTATGTAACTCCAAGTCAATGATTTTAAACATAACAATAAATATTTGTATATTATTCCTTAAATTGCATCATTTTAGTTTGTTTCATAAATACTTGTCAAGTATTGACTCAAATATTTGTATTTGTTATCTAGCGTTGAATTATTCTTACATGGAAAAACTCCTACTAAATCAGTGAACAATTTACACTCAAGAATGTTTTTCCTAATAATTTAGTTAGGCTTATAGGCGGTAAAATCAGTTGACATGACCTTCAATTATTTTTAATGGTTTGGGTGTTGGTTGAAATATCAAGTGATTATAGTGGACAAGCTCATCTTTCATAACTGAATTCATATCTATTACACTTAATATATCATGCAATCACATGCATTATTTAATATAGGGTTAAAAGGTAAGATGGTTTATTTTAAGTATGTACATGCCAGTATTATTTAAAGCAAAATTGGTAGCAGAGAAATAGCACATTTACTCTGCCCCTTATCGATAATCAACCATAGTTTTGCATTAAAAAATTTGGCTAACCATAATAATTTGTGGCTTCGAGCATCTCATTGACTAGTGATTTTTCGCAGATGAAGGTAACAGAGAGCTAGGATTGGCGTGTTTGTAATGGTAAAATCTACTACATTTTCTTTTTTTTGCACTTAAAGACATCCCTTTTTATTACTCTTTAATATATGTATTTTATTATAGATAAGTGCGATATGTTTGTAACTACCATATTTGTAAAGTGTTTAGACTCTAGGAGAAAAAGTAGCATCAGATAAAAGAAAGTAAATTAAGGAGAAAAGATAGTGTCTTATGACATAGAACCCTTTTAATAGGCCGATTCCTCGATTCTCTCCCCCTTACGCATGCGCCGTAATGGTTCCTCGGTGGCTTGTGAAGAGTTCAATTTTGGAACCGCGTACGCCATTTCTTTGTCTTCCTTCCTCTCTTAGGCGTGTGCATTGTGCTATGGGTTATGCTTTCTGTTGGGAATGTTCACAACCCCTTTCGTAGCATCCTATGGATTGGTTTAGGTCCTCCATTTGTATTATGAGATAACATTCCTCTATTTTACATGGGATTATTACAATAGATAATTGTTAATATTCCTACATTTAGTAGTCATGGATGACAGTGTAGAGGTTCTTGGGATTGCACTTCCACATATCTTCTACGTACGCCTTATCTTGTACTTTATTTACACTTCTCATAGCACCGAGGTCGATGTTGTGTGTTAATACTTTGTCCCTCCCACTATAAAAATAATACATCGACATGAGATTTTCCATTGTGAACTCGGTCGCAACAGCTCACACCTTTTCTTTTCTAATTCGTTAAGAAATTTAATTGTTTCTTCTATTTGAAAAACATGCCACATTTGGACTTTTTGAATTGATGAGAAGGTTAATTTTTTTACAAGTTTCCCTATAAGCAAGATTCCCTTTATCATTTTATGGTTCCATCCATCTTCCCCTCACCTTCATGTTATCCTCTATCAAATTCCTCTAACAAATGTATTGAATACATATTCGTCCGTTCCCACCTCCTCACTCTTAACTCCTCTACTTGATCCCTTTCGGCGTTCACATCGCACTGCTTGCGTGCGATTGCTAGTCCATACTCTATAACAATTCTTCGTTACATTGAGAATCATTATGACTAGCAACTAACTTTGTTTACATTTTTATTTTATATTTTAACAGTTCTCTTGGGATTTGATATGGAGTCTGTGAGTTTGTATGGCCATGCGGTTTAGTTGAGTGTATGTTTACGGATCTGTATTTGTGTGTTTTGAATTGGTTTTTTTGTGTGTTTATTATTTTGTTTGAGGAGTAGAACAGGGTAGGGAGCAGATGCATAAAGGAGGATATGCATCTTCATCCCACCATGCTCGTTCCGCTGTTTCCTCCTCCATCTCTGCAAAACAAGAATTAGTGTTGACCTACCTCTGTGTCTTGTTTAAGAGTCAATGTGGTGATTTGGGCCTCCTCCAAGCATCATGCTTCACATATAACTTATGGAGGTTATCAGATCTGATTTCCAAGATTCTTTTTGTTCTTGGGAGTGGGAGATCTGACATTTTCACTGCTGCAGGTCTAGGCCCCGTCCTAGTATCCCAAAGTTTCAATGCTGTTCTTCCATAGGCTCCATCAGGGTCTCGACTCTCCAGTGATAATAGTACCGGAGGCTTCCATAAAAAGCCTTGAATTTCAACCCTGTTTCCTGATATTCTGCTCAGAGAGGTTGCTCCGTCAAGATCCCAAAAGAAAGAAGGCATCGAGAGGTGTTGTTTAAAGGAAGAAATCAGCCACCACCAGTCTATTGAGGACAGAACACAGGAAGATTCAACAAACACTTCAGCTCTTTCTGGGAGGGAAGCAGGTAAGTCCACATACCTTGTCTCTGAATGTGGCTCAGGTTATACAGTATAACCCATCTCATCCCTGTTCTCTTCCCTCAGCTTTTACTAAGGTTACCGTTACCTATGACGTTTATATCCCTACTTTTACATGAAAATAAACCCCAACCTTTTTCCCTCTTCCACTCCAAGGCATCATCCATATTGCTCCACCCCAGCTATCTCTAGGGAATCCACTCATATTCTGTGAGAATTTGACAAAAGATACATCCCCCCTGGACTGAATTCAATGGATGCTGTATCTACTGAGTTAGATAGCCAAATGGTAAGGAGTTGGACCATCCCAGCATATTTTAGCCTTGGCGAGAGCTTTAACCAAATTTGAATCTAGGATTGAAAATTGAGGGACCAGTTGGGAAATTTTGAGCTCTTACACCTCTCTTAAGTGATTGCATTTTAAAACTTGCCTCGAATGATGGTAAACAATCTGCTATCCACTACTAAAACAGTGACCTCCAAACTGAATTAAAGAAAATATTGGCTATTACCATGTCTGCGTCCAAAGAATGGAATAAATACTCCTCTATGATCCTAACAATTGTCTGATTCAAAATCAAGCTAAAGGTTAAAGCCTTTCAACCAAGGCAACGACAAAAGGTAGAATAGATACCACACATAGACAAGCTACTGATTTTCAGGTCCCTGTTTATTATGCTGAAAAATCAACGATTTTCCAGTGTAATTTTCAAGACCACTTAAGATCTTCAACAAACTGGGAGGGTTCTGGTTAACAGTTCTGCTCTTAAAAGCAAAATTGACTGAATAGTGGACTAAGCAATATTGAGCACAATTATTGGTCCAAAGTTCTGATTAGTACTGTTTCTGAAGGCACAGTTCTATATTAATGTATTTCTCCTCTGTCATAGGTTTTTTTCGGTTATTGTGGGCAATTTGATCAGCTAATGTGATCTTTATCTATTTTAGACTGGCAATATTTGCAAATCCCTTTTCCATTTTCAATACAAACGTCTTTGAAACATTTCACAGAAAAGCATTCGAACTTGATAGTAAAACTCAGATTGGATTCAAAGCCCTGCTGAACCATGCCCCACAATTTTACCACGTCTTCCTTGCCAAACAATGAATTATAGGCCAAATTCTGCTGTTGCCATAGCCCAAATTTTGATTGGCCCAATTCCTATGCATTTTTTAAGTTCGTATTCAAGATTTCCTCCCTCTGTAATTTTCCTTAACCCCCAAATATTGGGCAATATGAATTCCTTAGATCCCTTCATCTGCAGGATTCTAAAAGCAAGAGGCTCAGCAGACAAGCTGTTCATCTACACATCCCTGACAGCATGGAACCGTTGAAATGGGAACTCATGAACATCCTTTATTTATATGCACCAAGTTTCTCCTCCTCAGAGTTCTCCCCACAAAACAAATATACTTAAAAAGCTAAGCAGAGCAAGGCAAGACCCCTGACGATCAGATTAAAGGGCAATGAATCCGAATAAACCTCAGTAGCTGAGAATTTAAGGTCTCTTATATATGGACACAAGACCCCTCACCAAATTACAAAACAAGCCCAATCAAAAGCCAGTGCCAATCAAGTCACCAACCCTAAAGTAAACATACAGAAAATCCAATCAGAGTAAAACACAGCCAAAATTGCAAACACAATAATGGCATATTCACAAATCCGTACCCATTAATTTTTTCTGAATAAAAGAATACAGTAGATATGGAGAACCCTTTGGCACCCTGAAATCAATCAATCAGTGTGCATCACAACTTTCTCCTCTTAATTTAAAAATTTCTATCAAATTCCTGAAGAAGAAACTAGAAAATCGTAGGCAATAAATTAATCTTAGCTTCACAATCAAAGATTTAAGAAACAAATGTCTAGCGGGGAAGAAATCCTATATTGAATCCTCAAGAAACACATTTACCAGAAACACCCAATCATGCCAAAGTAATAAAGAATAAGCAGTTAATTGCCAGAATCAGCATGTTTTGTAAAGCCAAAAGAGAGCCGAGGATAGAACAAGCATAACAACAACACTTAGACTAGTGTTGTAGGCCACATGATCACCTTAGATAAAATGTGGCTATTCCTCAACCAGTCTTGTTGTTAATGGAAGTTGTATTCCGCTGGAAGTGTTTTGGAAATGTGAGATAGATAGGTCTCAATTTGTTTTCTTTTCCCATGGAAATACAGCCGAAGGGTCTGATCAAGGTCTGACTAGTTAGGGAGTATGTTTATTGGTGTAGTGATGGGTGGTACTGGTGTATTCTTTGACATTTATCAGAGAAAGCAGGGCCTCAAGCAGAAGCAAAAGTTGAGTTAGTCATGCAGAAAAATGAATGATGAGAAATACTTTGCCATAAATTGCAGAAAATGAAAGGGATTTCCATTCCTAGCTGCGGGGTTAGCGATGCCTACAAAATTGAAGCAGAGCATGTGGACTTAAATTGATGTAATTGATGTCTTTGCTCCTATGACTTTGAAATTTGCACACGTATATTCCATTCATTTTAATTGATTGCGGGAGAGATAGAAGTCTTATAAAAACATGCTCTGCTTCAATTTCGTAGGCATCACTAACCCCTGAGCTGGGAATGGAAATACATTTTATTTTCTGCAATTTCTGGTAATGTATTTACAGCAAAAGACTTTGAACACAAGATAAATGAATGTTGAGATTATGCCAGAGGCTGCTTGTTTGGTAGTACGACAGGTAGGGTGAGTTCTTGCTCTTCACTTCTCTTTGTCATAAGAAGTCCTAATTGTTAGATTAGAATGCAATCTGTAGATTCAACGGACTGATGTTTTCCCTTCCCCTTGTCAATAACCAATGACAGACATGAAAAGTTGTTGAAAATTTTGAGTTCTCATAAATTCTGATAGATCTGGAGATGTTCAAAACTTCTTAGCTGGATCATGACCCCCGGTTCTAAATATGAGACTAGTCCTGGGCAATCTCAATGTGGGTTGTCTTTCTTGCCACTATGCGAAGGGAACCCCTTGGAGCGATTGGAGGAGTTGAATCAAATTTGATGATGAAGATGCTGATGATTTTGCACCTGAAAATGGTAAGGAAGGAGAGAGATTAGGTGACTGTATTGTGAGTTGTATATTATTCAATTGCGTTATTTTTGTGAGAGTTACGCCTAATATCAAAATTTTGTAATGGTTATTTGATTCTTTTGGCAGTTGTGCGCTGCAGTGTCTTCAGTGGAGCTCAACATTCTCAACCTTCACAAGTCTTATGAGTTCTATAACATAAAATATTTGATCAGACACCTTAACTAGGGTATTTTTTTTAAGTTGACAAGTCTCTTCGTTATATTTTACGAGTTCTGTAACAGAATTTACTTGTTTATATGGCGTTCAGTGCTCTTGTGGCTCATTAATTATGAAATAGATTGGCATTTGTTGTACCTTTGCAGTGTATGCGATTTTAAAGGAGGAAGATTTTTGAAGAAATTAAATGAGGATTTTTCAAGAGAGATACCAAGAGGTTTAATGCAGGCTTAAATAGAACGTACAACATTTTTTTATTATTGTTTTTAAACATTGTTACAATTCTATTTAATAAAAATAAATTATTTTGTGGGGTGTTGAAGAAGGCCTACAAAACCCTCAAGGATGGCCATGGTCATTTTTGAGCCATTGGCTAAGCTTCACTTATTTTGCACCTATGCATGTGGGTGCTTTTTCCATGTTCCCATGCCACGCATAGCCCCATACTCGTCGGAAAGGAGGCCGCTGCCAGGAAATGAGTGATGGGACCCACGATGGGATCGCTGACGTGGAGGGTACCTCTGTCACTATTTTGGCATTTTGGAGTAGCGTGCAATTTTGAATTATTGAATTAAGTGCCTTCTCCTTCCCCATGCCATTGTCGCTTCCAGCCATACCTCTGAATCATTCTCCCGCATGCCTCTGAATCATTCTTCATAGTTAATGAAACACTCACCGCATAACAGGGCAATCATCGCATGCCAAAGAGACTTCACGGGTTCCTCCTGGTTTAATCGCCATCTCTGCATTTAGGGGGTAAAAACACAAGTTTTTGTTTGCATTTTACGAGTTCCTTCTCTCTCACAGGTATTATTTTGTTGTTCGTTTGAGCCAAAGGAACGAGGGTTGTAGAGGAGGACGCCACAAGGTCACCATTATTGTAAGTGCCATATCATCATGATTAATGGTTGTTTTTTCTTGTTTTGGGGTCGAATAGTCCATTTGAAAAGGGAACGAGCAAGAGAAAGGTGTCTCCGAAGAGGCAGAGATTCCACGCAGGGAAGCGAATCCATAGCATTCACAGTAAGTCAATCTAAACTTACTGTCACTTCCCAAGAACATGATAAATCTTAAGTTGGAAGATGCACCATTGTTTTAAATTTACCTCTGTCTCTGCAAAACGTTTCCTTAAAATCTTAAAATCTTAAGTTGGAAGCTCTACCATTGTTTTAAATTTACCTGTCTCTGCAGAAACCATTTCCCATTAAACAAAGCATTCTAACTGTTTGACAAAATCTTAGGTTTTTTAATGGTATTCAGGTGTAAGCATTCGAACTGTTTGACTAAATCTTAGGTAAGCATTCGAATTCAGGTGTAAGCATTCGAACTCGAATATGGGCAGTTTTGTTCCAAGCCCCAAGTTCTTCAAAGCATTCAAATTGTTTGTCAAAATATATTTGTGAAATGTTTGGCACCTATCTGGTCTGCGAACTGTTTGACAAAATGCCTCTGCGAAATTATTATTCCACCATTCATTTATTGAACCATTATAATATTGACAATAATGGAATAAGGCATCTAAATACCTCTCTTAACTATTGTAATGTATTATAGATATCTCACGAGTTGCTTCAATTATTATAAATCATAGTCAGTGCTTTTAAAAAATTTATAATATTAACCTTGAAATATTGCAACAACAAGATATAAACTTTAAATATGACCATTGGTGGCACTGAAATTTAACCCTTGATTATTGGCTATCGAGGCTTTAATCCTACTTTACTTTATCATTTTTTTAAAAACTTTGCAAAGATAAAAATGCCCACACAAATAAATTTGACAAATAAGAAGAATTTTATATGGATAATACAATACCTACAATAATGTCAATAGTGCACTTATTGGTATCATTACCTGTCTATTATTAGTATCATTACCTATCAACAATTTTCTATATGGAGGAAATAATTTTGAAAAATGTTGAAAAACACACGAGTGTGTTTTTCAACAATGAAATTTTAAACTAATTTTTTACTATAATTACTATAATTGAAAAAACTACTTTTAAATTTCATGACATCCCATATTATACCTTTATAAATCATCGGTTATAGTTACTTTTAAACTTTAACATTGAAGAATTGAGTTCTATTTTAATGTCCACAAGTTTTCCTCCTCCCTTAAAACGTATACAATGTGACTCTATGCAAAGTCTTCCTATTTTAATTTTTTTCGAATAAAGGAAAGAAAAAAAAACACATGGCTTTGAGATTCGAAAAGTATTATGTTAATTCATGTTTGATAAGATTATGAAACTTATGGATAGCAATATTTAAGGTAATTCTCATAACCAAACAATTCATAAACCCCGTTGTTCAAGCGTACTTCTTTTTATGGAGTTGATCAAAATTAGTTGAGTGTTGTTGAATCACAATTTAATTATTGGTTTGTGTAAAAACTATTTTGGTGTTGTTGATTATAATTTTAAAAATCTACACAAACCTACGGAAATATAATTTTAAAAATCCCAACTAAGTATGGCTAAATAAATATGAGATAGTCGGGATAAGTACAAATGGTAGTGTGTGCAACATGAGCGATTTCAACCTTTAGAGTTGTGAGGAGTGCCATTGGGACTATGTGGAGAAGTTTGAATAAATTCAACTTTTAGAGTTATGTAGGGCGTAAATAAAATTGAATTTGTGTGCCTTATACAACACTAGACACCCAAACCCCATATATAAATAATTTATAATATTGTATCTACATAAACAAAGTACACTATAAATTTAAGAAAAGAGTATGGTACAAAAATAGAACTTAATTTTCAGCTAACGAAAATTACATAGGCCCTCTTCCGCCTAGATATATACAATTTAAAAAGTGTTAAAGATAGGGAAATCCTTAACTAGTAATTATCAGCTCTTCTTCTAAAGAAGATTTAATATTGTACTAAGGTAGTGGAACTTTTCTTGCAAGGGATTTTATTTTTACATGTAATTTTAAATATATTAGTTTGATTATTTATATATATTAAATGAGATATACTTTAACTTAAGATTGGAGATTCACTCTTAAAATGGAAGGTATACGATGTGAAGAAAATATATTGAAAAGAAAACAAACTTAATATTCTATTCCTTTGAATTTACATATATCTCATAGATATTAAGATTGTAAAGTGTTTTTAGGGAACCTATCTACTATTTTTCGTATAAATTTCACGCTTCTTGATATTTAGTTTAATGATTGTGTTTTCATTTCTTGACGACTCTCATTTTTCAATTTTTATAGGATATTGTCAACCTTTCTAGTTATTGTTGTGTAGTAATAAATATTAATTATAAATTCATGCTTATATGATATATAGTTATGGGAACATTGATTGCTACATACTCATATCTCTAACTAATAAGTTATAGATGTGGATGCAAGACAATGTGTGCCACTAAAAGCCCTAGTTTTTTTAATTCAAATATGCATTTATTTAATTTTGATTTATTGAATATATGTTATAGTGCAATATTTGAAATGTATGGAAGCATACACACGGCACATGATTTTCTCGACAAAATGTGATCTCTATTTGTTGGATATGCATAAGATGTGAGGATAGCTTGATATTGATTTTTTGCAATGATCCTTAAGAGTGCATCTAAGCTTGTGCCAACCTGTTTTTAATCCACCACATAAATATTATTAGTGTAAAATTATAAAATCATGGTCCTGATTTAAATAGGAATGCAACTTGTTTTTAAATGGCTAATTTGTTGAATTTATAGTCTGCATTTTTTTATACCTTCAAATAGTCTCTATTGTTCAATTGTTTTCATACTACAGTTTCTTTCTTTTCCTATTCTTGTTTTCGTAGCCAAGCCAAACCCACTTGCCATCCAAGTAGATCCATGGTTAACTTTTCTTAATTTATGATTAGTATGTTGTTTTTTCAATAATAAATGCAAGTTTTGAAATTTTTGTATCTCTTAGTATAAAAAGAAAATTTTCTCCTCTCGTCTTCATTGGCAAGTTAATGTAGATGAGAGTAACTTGTGTCAACAAAGTGGAGAGTAGAAGAACTTGAGTGATCAAACCCCTTTTCTCATTCAAATGATAGTAAAAAATGGAGTATGGGGCCTATATTGAATTCTACTAGAATGTGGGAGGATGATGGTTTTAAATGTATTCTAGATCTGATTTGGAACATTGTGCACATGATAGGCATGACTAGGAATAAGTATGAATTTTAAATTTTTAGGGTTTCTACATGGCTCTATAAATTGTTTAGGGTCTCGTAATAGTGTTAAGGGTGTCATATCAATGTTTAGGATGTCACATTAGTGAATAGTGTGTCCCAAATGTATTATTGGCGGTGACACATTAGTGTTTTATGTCATATCAATATTTCAATGTTTAGGGTATCACATTAGTTTATAAGATATCATTTGATTGTTTTTGTCAATGTCGATTAGTGTTAAGTTTTCCGATTATGTTATTTAGGATAGACCCTAAATTCTAAACCTTGAACATTAAGTCATAAACTCTAAAGCTTGAACCCTAAACCCTAAACCCTAAACCTTAATCCTTGAACCATAAGCCCTAAACCCTAAACCCTAAACCCTAAGCCCTAAACCCTAAACCTTGAACCTTAAAATTTAGAAAATAATTATAGTTTTCATTATTATTATTAATTAATATATTTGAAAGCTGTAAGAAAAGACGACAATTTGATGTCATACCTATTACCTAATACTTTGTAAATAGGAATAAATCTATGTGCTTGATATACACAAGGACAAATATAACATGAAACTTTATCTTAAGTACAAATATATCGAACAATTGTTTGGAAGCATCTTTTCAAAATGAATGACATGGTCAAATATTTTGTTTAGTATATAGACACTAAATAATAGTGTGAACTAGTTTATTATTATGGTATTATTGTATTCACGTGTTTGTTAATAAATGATAGAGGATTCGATAATTTCTATAATTTTTGTTTATTAATCATTGGTATGAGACTAGTTAATTATGTTGATATTATGTTGGTATTGGTTAAATATGCATGCGATCTTCGAGTTGTTAGTTGTGATTTCATTGCTCTTAGTTGTGTTAAATTAAATACATTAGGAAAAATTTGATTTCCTGGATGCATTATAGTTGTAAAAATTGCGAATGTATAATTTGTGCATATATATATATATATATATATATATATATATATATATATAGTTGTTAAATATTGGTAATTGTAATGTTGTGAATGTTTAATGAAAGTTGAAGATATAAAAATTATGTGATATCATACTCTAACTCTCAATTTGGCATATGGGGCAAGTGCCTCTGCAAAGACAGGAATCGGTGCGTGCTGAAGGGACTTGCCCTTAGGATGCCACATCGATACGCCCAACTATCGTTGCGTGATGAAGGGGCTTGCCCCTTAGGATTCTGCATCGATAGTTGGGTGGTATATCTTTGAGCGAGGTTTTTAAAGTCGCCCGCGACCCTCCACTCAAAAATGCACCCTCTCGTAATATCGCAACCATCCCTTTTGCAATGGACGGTTGTGATATTATGGGCAGGGTGCATCTTGAGTGAAGGATAGCCATTGGCATTTTTCGATACTTGAATTTGTCATGGATATTAGCTTTATGATGTTGTGATTATTTTATCATAGTGGATGACGTATATTTGATTTGACATGTATCGTACTAACGTTAATTGTATATTTCTAATTTCATTGCTCTTAGTTGTGTTAAATTAAATACATTAGGAAAAGTTTGATTTCTCGGATGCATTATAGTTGTAAATATTACGAATGTGGATATCATATATATATTGGGTAAGTGCTCCAAGTTGGGGGCCAAAATGGAGTCTTAAGTGGACGCATTTTTCTGAAAAAAACTTCAACTTGTACGAGTTTTTCAAAATAGTTACACTCAAAATTGGAAGATGTTGTAGAAATATGAATCGTAGCATTTTGAGTCTAGTTTCTAAGCTACTAAATTTTATTGAAAACGGATAAGTTTAAGTGGGTCAAACAACTAAAATACCAACAGATGCTCTTGTTTTTGTTAAAAACATAATAGAGTGACTTTCGTGCCCCCCACCATTTTTTGAGCACCATTTAGTATTTTTGAAAAACCTTTGGTAAAAAGATAGCTAGGAGCATCTAGTTTGGGCTCCATTTTTTAAAAGATTTTTAGCGAATATTTTTTTATTTATGATTTTTCTAGTACATAAATTTTATGTTTTGAAAAATAACAGAGCTCGACCGTGCCCCCTTAACTACCTCAAAAAATATCGAAAATTAGATTTTTTTTTAATATGTATAGAATTATGCCTAGTTTGGGCTAGTATAATTTTTTAAAAAAATTTGATCACAAAAAAAAAAGATACACGATGAAAGATAGACATATTTACACTTCAAAAAATAGCTATAAAAATGCATAGTTAGAAAATAAATAATATGGAAACCTTATATTAGTCAGAAAATTTGAAAAATTATATTTTTAGAAAGAAGAGACTCTGCTCTATGTCGTGGTATATATTTTTAAAATGGATCGATTGTTTTATTTTGATTTATCATAGAGGAAGTGACATTTCTATATTTTCTTGTAAAAACACGTTGTTTCTTGTGTTTGTGCGGAGTACATGCCTCGGGGTTGGGGATCAGGCCGGATCCCAAGCCTTGAGGCATGGCTTGGGAAAGAGAAAACGCAAAACGCATACGCGTTCTGCGTGTAGTATAAACATTATGTATGCTTTTGACATGCTTTTATTATTTCTTATACTTTAAATTTATTTATGTAAATATAAGAAATTATGGTCACTCTGCGCACCTTATGGAATTAGTTTCATGACTCCACGATCATGGTTTAGGAGATAGTTTTTAAAGTATAATCTCGGGTCAATACATAGGTAATTTTTCGTGATTTTAGCATTCAACCTAAATCTTTTAGCATTTAACTTCTACAATCGAAACCCTAAACCATATGCCATAAACCTAAACACTAAAGCTGTAAACATTGAGCCCTAATCCCTAAACCCTAAAGCTTTAACCACGATCCCTAGACCACTAAAACTAAACCCTAAACCCTAAACCTTAAACATTTAGCCCTTACCCATGAGCCCTAAACCCTGAGCCTTAAGCCCTAAACCCTAAGCCATAAGCCCTAAACCCTAAACCCTAAACCCTAAACCATGAACCATGAGCCCTAAATGCTAAACCCTAAACCATGAACCATAAAAACTAAATCCTAAACCTAAACCCCGACCCCCTAAACCCTAAACCTTAAACACTGAATCCTAAACCCTAAACCCTAAGCCTTGAACCCTACACCCTTATCCCTAAGCCCTAAAATCTAAACTCTAGACCATATACCCTAAGCCCTAAAACCTAAACCCCGATCCCTAAACCATAAACCCTAAACCTTAATCCCTAAACATTAAATCCTAAACCCTAAACCCTAAACCTTGAACCATAAACCCTAAAACTTGAACCGTAAACCATAAACCCTTATCCCTAAACACTAAATCCTTAACCTAAAACCCTAAACCCTAAACCCTAAACCTTAAACCCTAAATCCTTAACCTTGATCCATAAACCCTAACCATAAACACTAAACCCTAAACCTAAAACCTAAATTCTAAACCATAACCCTAAACCTTGAACCCTGAACCTTGAACCCTAAACCTTAAACCCTGAACCATGAGCCCTAAACCCTAAACCCCAAACCATATTTCATCAATATTTCCTAGTCTCATGCCTATAACCATCATTGAGTCTTCTTATAAAACTACTTTGTTTATGGGACAAGTAACTAAATGGATATGACATCTACCTTGTGCCTTGTAATCCATATATTACACATCTCTTCCAAACTTGTTTCTCCCCACATATACTTGCGCTCTTGAATGTAAATTTATTCACACTCGACATAAATTTTACATTTCTCATATGTCCATGTATGGTATTATGCGAGCAGGATGACCCATTGGAAGTTGGAAAAAATAACCATCACAACAAAAATATCAATCTTAAAGGAAACAAAAGAAACATAGAGAATATATCAATGCAGAGGTGTAGGATCATAATTGAATTTCCTATAGTATCCTCTCCTCTGGAGAAAGATAAAGTTCAAGTGTTCTATTGGAATGGATAGTAAATTTGACAGAACTTCCTAAAGTGTTCAAAATAAGCATAGAAATAGGGGAATGGCTAAGAACACTAAGGGGTTATCAATCGCCTAGTAAATCTTTCTTGTTTAGTTCTAAATGGAAGTTACCTGGCCTACGACTTAGTGACCTTCCATTCATTGATAATTCCTTATATGATAAACCCATGGATGTTTTCAAAATCCCTTGAACAAAAAGATAGGGGTAGTCATCAATCCTAGTGAAGGGTGTGATGTGATTTCCAAGCAACTTGAAATTCATATAGATTTAGAGGTCATAACACGAATTTACAAATATCTCTATCATTATAAACGGAAGCCAAGTAACAGTGTCTCCTTGTACATCGAAGGATTGAGGACTACTAGGGTCTTTGGAAGGATTGGACAATCGAAATATGACATTTCCCTCCTTCAAAATATCAATAGATGAAAAACATCAAAAATTGATGACTCTCTTTGAATGTTCTGCCTACAAATTCGATGAACCCTAAACTCTTTGACCTAAACCCTTAACCTCAACCACGATACCTAAACCCTAAACCCTATAAACCTAAACCCTAAAAAAAAATAATAAATCCTAAACCTAAACACTAAATACTAAACCCTAAAACCTTAACCCTAAACCCTCGACCCTAGACCCTAAACCCCGGGCCCTAAGCCCTAAAACCTAAATACTAAATCCAGAGCCCCCGAGCTCTAACCCCAAACCTTAAACCAATAACTCTAAACCCCGAACCTTAAGCCATAAACCATGAACCATGAATCCCTAATCCCTATACCATAAACCCTAAACCTTAAGCCTTGAACCCTACACCCTAATCCTTGAGCCCTAAACCCTAAACCTTAAACCCCGAGCCCTAAACTCTAAATCTAGAGCCCTGATCTATAGCCCCCAAACCTGAAACCCGTAACTAACCCCTAAACCTTAAACCCATAACTCGAACCCCGAACCCCGAGTCGTAAACCTTAAAACATGCACCATAACCCCTAAACCCATGAGCCATGAGCCCTAAAACGTAAACCATAAACCTTAAGGCCTAAATGTTAAATCCTAAAGGTCCTAAGCCCTAAACCCTAAACCATAAAAACTAAATCATAAACCCTAAACTCAACCCCTAAACCCTAAACTCTAAACCCCAAGTACTAAATCCTAACACTAAACCCTAAACCCTAAGCCCTAAAGCCCTAAACCATGAACTCTACGACCTAAACCCTTAACCCTAAACCCTAAACCTCAAGCATTAAACCATAAACCATGAACCCTTTGCCTTAAACCCGAACCATGACCTTTAAACCTTAAACCCTAAACAAACCCTAAACCATGAGCCCTAAATGCTAAACCCTAAACCCTAAACCCTAAGCCCTAAACCCTAAAATTTAAGCCCTAAATCCTAAATGTTAAACCCTAAAACATAAACCCCGACCCTTAAACCTAAACCTTAAGCCAACCCTAAACCATAATCCCTAAGCCAAAACCCTAAACTTTGAACCCTTAAACATAAACCCTAAACCCTAAACCCTAAAAACTAAACCCTAAATCCTCAAACTCAACCCTAAATCCTAAACCCTCAACCCCGATCCCTAAACCCTAAACCCTAAACCCGAAGCTTTGCCTAAACCTAAGAACCACGACCTTTAAACCTTAAACCTAACTCCTAAACGTTGTCACGTAAACCCTAAATCTTAACCCTAAACCTAAAAAATAAACCCTAAATACTCAACCCTAAACCCTAAAAACTAAACCCTGAACCCTAAACCCTGAACCCTCAACTCTCAACCCTAAACCCTAAACCCTCAACCATGATCCCTAAACCCTAAACCCTAAACCTTGAGCCATAAACCCTAAACCCTCAACCTTGATCCCTAAACCCTAAACCTTGAACCTTGAGCCCTAAACCCTAAACCCTAAACCACAAACCCTAAACCCAAAACTCTAAACCCTAAACTATGAACCCTAAGCCCTAATCTCTAAACCCTAAACCCTAAAATTTGAACTATGAGCCTTAAACACTAAACCTTTGTTAGGTTATGGAGCATGTTTTCGGTGAGAAAATGTTAAGATTGTACACTAAGAGTAATGTACACTTTCCACAAACCCTATGCCAGGGGTTAATTTATTTTGAGCCTTTAAACGTGCCGCCATATCTAGAAACGTGATTTTCTCAATATGGGTGGGTTTTTGACCCATAGGTTTATGAAACGGTTTTGGCCCATGGTTTTAAGCCCTATTTTGTAAAACTACTTAGCGATTTGTCACTTATATGGTTTTATGCATATGGTAGGTATAACGTAACATTGCAGATGTTTTTGAATTCGGGTGTGAATTCTATAGAGTTTGTTGAGCATAGCTCCAAGCAGATCCAGGTATTATATTAAGAAGCGATTGCTTGTGATAAAATATGAGCAAGTGATTCTTGGTGGATGTAGCCCAAATTGGGTGAACCACATTAAAATCTTTGTCTCTTATGTTGTGTTATTTTATTACGCACTTTTTATTTGAGATCTGTAATATTTTATGCATATTAGTTTTATTGTTGCGATTACACATGAGGGATTATTCGCATATTTTATCCCTTATTTCCTAACAATTGGTATCGAGTTGGTTTGGTTTGTTGAAGTATTAAATCGTGGTCTAAGAACAACTGTTCAAGTTGGGTGAAAGAGAATAAGGAATGTCGCGGGATATTTTTATACCAGTCCGTTTTTTAGGACCGAGAGAAAGACATGGGGAAAGTGTGAAGAAGTAGATCATGATCATGTGTGATAAGACAACATGCGTGTTTAAATGCGAGGAGATTTTTTTGGGGATCTTATTTATTATTGAACTTATTAAATGCAAGAAGTTTCCAATGAGAGGGATAAGGTTTGATTGGAACCGATGGATGAATCGGTTCGTTCTGATTTGTTCATAGGATAAGGTGTTCTTGGGTGAAGTACAAAGTAAGGGTTTCTAAAGCTGAGTAGCTTGATTCATTAAGGTGTGAATTGAATTATTTGAGGTATTGTAAGGTTGAGAATGGATCGAATGTGTGGTTTGAAAGGTAGTTTGACCAGTGAATAATGTGTTTTTGGGTGTGTGGGGGTGGTCCAAGCGTCGATAAAGCGGTTGATAAGTTTGTGGATAGGATGTTTACGAAATGGTTTGATAAAACAATTGATTAATTTGCGGATATGTGGGTGTTTGGGGAGCTGCTTGGTAAGGATGAACATGTGTCATGGGTTGAGATTACGATAGGTTGACTTTGAATAATAGGAATATGGTGTGTTCGTTTAAAAATTTGGGTAGGTTGTTATGGTAGATGGTAGGTAGGGATATGAGTGTTAAACCATTGGAGCATAGGATGGGTAGGGATGTAGGTATTCAAAAGCTGAGATTGTTTGATGGGCATATTAGTGGCGGATGGAATAGAATAGAAAAAAAGGGATGTGGGTGGAATGCGATCCACCAATTGAGGATATTGGGAGGATTTAGAGATTATAGGAGATTTTTGGATTAAGAAGTCATATATGGGGTTAGGAGGAGATTCAAATGTATCTAGAGGAGCATGAAATAGTGGTACGATTGATTTAGGAAGGCGGCTTGATGGGGGATAGGAGGGTTGGTGTCAAGGTGGGGAGAATTTTGTATGACATGGTTCTCATGAGGTGAGACCATGGAGACTGGAGATTGGCTGACCGACGACGTGGTTTTGAGTTTAGAATCTGTTGAGTAAGATCGTCAGAGGAAGTAATATCATGGGATAAAGTAGATTGTTTATTTGTCTTGATTTGGGAGAGAGCGACAATAGGTGTGAAGTAAAGAAACATCTGTTTATGTATGTTGTTGACAAATAAATCAAGCAGAATTTTTTTAGCCTCATGATTAATTTAGAGGATGTGAACAGAAAAGAAAAGTAAGTAATAAAGGTGCCTAAAGGAGTCTAAGGCTGGTTTCAGGTAGTTATGGATTGGGAGATGTCTGAGACGGTTGTCTGTTGGGTGTTTAGGTCCCAATTAGTTAACCAAGTGAGAGGAATGTTTTGATGTGTAAATTATGTTTGTGTAGTTTTAGGTAGTGTGTGATAGGTGAAATGCAGAGAGTTAAATCCTTTACTTAAGCTATGTGATTAGGAAGGATGCAAAAGGTTCATTTTAGACCAAAATGAAATGTGACGTTCGATGTATACAGACACTTAGGAAAGAGAAAGTTCGATGCAGAAAAGAGAAAATAGGGAAAATGAGAAATACCTGGAGAATCGCTTGTTGGTGTTATGTGATTGTACTTGATGATGGTGTTTTTAGAAGCGCCAGTCAGTGGCCTGGAATGCCCAGGTACCCTAAAATGGCATCGTTTAGAGTTGCAGATGAGGCCAGTAAAAATGAGTATTTTCTTTTTTGTTGTTTTTTTGTTTTGTTTTACAAAATGGTCTTTGACAAGCGTGATTTAATGGTTGCAAGGTCGTGGAGTTTACCTACAGAAGTAAATAAAACAATTAATTCATGCAGATGACAGGATAAGAAAAGCAATATAATGGTCCTAATGACCTTGTGTATTGAAAAGAAATTTAATAACTAATCAAGTTAATTATATTGCGAAAAATTTCTAAATAATTAATTTTTGGGCGAAAACAAAGGTAACCTACGTGTAATGACACAACTTAAGCCAATACCACTTAAACATCAATATTTATAAGACATTAGCAAAATAAACTAGTCAATAAGCTGAATTTTTAAAAAAAAAATAATAATAATAATAATAATAATAATAATAAAGAATAAAAATAAAAATTAATTAAGTTGCTAACTAAATTAAACTAACTAAATAATATCAACTTAATAAAAATTTAATAGATACTAAGGTAAATAAGAATGAACTATACATTAAAAATAATGATCACAGATTAACGAAATAATATAAATAAGAAATAATATGTTGTTAAACAATAAACTATACTACCAAAACAATATAAATGTGTATGTTGCATTTATTTGTATAGTGAACTAGCGATAAGAATACTTATAAAGTAATTAAATTATTAATGTCTTATACCCCACAATAATCGGACAAGATATGAAAATGATAAGATATCTACAATAATGGGACAGAAAAGGAAATGAGGAGCAATATCTTATCAAACCTTTTTATTGAGAAAAATTTTATTCACTTTTAGGTATGCCCAAGGTGGTCCTACTGCACATGGACACAAACTTTTTACATGTGTGGTGACATAAAGCGAATCACATGAAAAAGAGAACTAAACGAGACATATACAATTAACTATGGTGTTGACATTCCATGGATGTGGATTACATTTCAATATTGAATGGCATTTTTTTAATAATTTAATTCTAATGTTATTTCATAATTTTTTTTTAAATTGTTATTTTTAAATAAATCAATATTGTCTATTATGTTTTAAAATAAATAACTATAGATTATTATATTTTAAACAAGTAACCATAGATTAGTATGCTTTGAAATGTGAGATTTATACATAATTAGAAATTAAGATCTAGATGAATATATAGACATATTTTGTTAGGTCAAAGCAAAGGCCATTAAAAGGAAAAGGAAAAAAAAATCTATTATACAACTGAGATCACAAATAAAAGCAAGACAATAAGATTAGTTTCCGGATTTGTTCCCCATGCGAGTAGAACCTAACATATGAATTTTTTTATTTTTATTTGAGTATGATTATGTATTTAATAATAAAACTAAACTTGAAACTAAATACCAAGCCGGTTAAACACAAGAAGAGTACTTACCTTGAAGGCGACACAAACCTTTGATACGGATGAAGATAACACCAAATCTTGCAAAAACATGAGTCCACAAGATGAAATATTTATCACAGATATTTGAAAACTACGACATAGGAGAACCGGTATATTTATAATACCTACGTGAGACAAATAAAGGAACAAAAAAATGAAACAACTAGATCTTGGATCTGGTCCCACCGGGCGTGCCAAATGTTGATCTGCGTTTCCAGCTTCCTGTCCAGGTGAGTGTACGAGTAATCAAGAAACACGAGACCACGTCGAGTATACAAGGGCTTAGTACCTTGGAGATGGAGATGGATGATACGGGCGTAAAGAAAGCAGATGCATGATATCAAGAAGCTAGATCTGCAAAACTAAACTAGATAAGATTAGAACACAATATGCGGGAATTGCCGACAATGCCGGTTCAAGAGGATTTCAACTCCCTTGGAGGATGTCAACCCCGTGTCAGACAAGATAATAATAGATCGTGAACAGTAGTAAAAATGATGACAAACTGAAATAACAAGAATACTTAGCTTATGTCCTGCTATGAAATGAACCGGGCATCAAGATGGCAAGATAAGAGACACTGTCAGAGCTTTCTCCTTCTTATTTTTAAAAATATATCCTCCTCCTCCTTTAAAAAAATATTCTCCTTAAAAATATATATATCCCTTTGAAATAATCTCCCTCCTCCTAAATATGGGGGAAAACCCCATATTTATAGTTTAGATGTGAGGCTAAATTACAAGTTAGATGATACCCATGGTGTAGTAAAGTAATCGAGTTAGGGATGTGATGTGATCATGTGGGTCCCATATTTTGACTTATTAGGCAAAGTGGGGGACATGATTTGAATGGGGGTGAGATAAAGATTTCATTTTTAAAAAAAGAGTGTCGGAGATATGCATTATGAATTAAATAATTTGTGAGAGATGGGGGATGATGCCAAAAATTGAATTATCAAATGGGTCCATGGGTCCATATGGAGCCCATTGATAATTCAATTTAAGAGAAAGAACTCTTTTAAAAAAAAGAGTGTCGGAGATATGCATTATGAATTAAATAATTTGTGAGAGATGGGGGATGATGCCAAAAATTGAATTATCAAATGGGTCCATATGGAGCCCATTGATAATCAATCAAATAATGTGAACAAATAGATAGGATTTTATTTAATTTAAGATAAAGAGAAGCGGGGATGGAAATTGCGTGAATATAAGATGTCGGGAGGGCGCTATACCAAAAATAGGTGTCTACACAAGAGGTAAGAAGGTTGGAACCTTGTATTTAACCACTTATAACACAAATGTTTGTAATATTGTGGCTTGAGTAGATACAACATTGTGGCACTATAGGCTTGGTCATATGAGCCATAAGGGCATGGAGATCATAAAGAAGGATTTTCTGGACATACGAAACAAGTTTGGAGTTACGTGAGGATTTGCATATATGGGAAACAAAAGCGAGTAAGGTTTCTCAAGGTAAAGAAAGAGAGTATGTTAGAGCTAGTGCATTATGATGTATGGGGGCCGACTGTATCATCTCTTGGGGGTTCAAGTTATTATGTTACTTTTATTGATGATGCAACAATGAAAGTTTGGGTTTATTGTATTAGAAAAAAATCTGATGTATTTGACACTTTTGTTAAAGGAAAGCCTTGGTAGAGAGTGAAACAGGTCTTTAGCTAAAATGTCTCAGTCGGATAATGGAGGGGAGTATTGCAGCAATGAATTTGATGATTATTGTTCTAAGAATGGAATCCGCTAGGAAAAGACGGTTCCAGGAACTCCACACGAGAATGGGGTGTCGAAAGGATGAACAAACAATAATGGAGCGTCTTAGAAGCATGAGATTACATGCGGGAAGTTGCCTCTTTCTTTTCAGGGTGAAGCGGTGAGCACAATTGTGTACTTGATAAACAAAGGACCCTCAAGTGCCTTGGATGGAGGCATACCTGAGGAGGCTTGGTATGGTAAGAAAATTGATTATTCATTTCTTAGAGTCTTTGGATGTGAGGTGTTTGTCCATATAGACAAGGATGATAGGACCAAACTAGAGGCTAAATCAGAAAAATGTACTTTCATTGGTTATGGTGGCGATGACTTTGGATATAAATTTGGAGTATTAAGGATAAGAAAATTATTCGATCTAGGGATGTGGTATTTAATGAGAAAGTCATCTATAAGTAGCGATTACTGAGGAAAACATGGAAGAATTCAAGAAATAATATGCAGAAGAGAGAGGATCTTCCGGATGGGAAAGTGACACATGAATGAGTTTAGGAACCTCCTAAACAAGAATCCCAAACTCCTATATTGAGGAGGTCTTCTAGGGTAAGAAGAGAACTGAATGTTTTCTCCTTCTCTTTATTATTTATTACTCACTTTGATAGTGAAGAGTCGGAGAGCTTTGATGAAGCAATGCGGGTAGATTCGGGAAGAAGTAAGAGCAAGCCATAGATGAGGATCATTAGGCTCTCATGGAGAACAAGACATGGGATTTGGTGAAGCTACACAGAAGGCAAAATAGTATTACGAGAACAAGTGGGTGTTGAGTCAAAGAGGAAGAAGGAGGTAAGAAAATATACAAGGCCCGGTTGGTGGTCAAGGGTTTGCACTGAGAAAAAAGGTATAGATTTTGATGAGATTTTTTCCTGTAGTAAAAGACTTCGATTAGAATTGTTCTAGGAATAGTTGCGGTAGAAGACTTGCACTTAGAACAACTTAATGTAAAGACTTTATTTCTCCATGGTGATTTGGAGGAGGAACTATATATGGAACAAACCGGATAGGCTATGAGGTTAAAGGTAAAGAGGAGATGGTGTGCAAACTAAAGAAGAGCTTGTATGGCTTGAAACAAGCTCCACGTCAATGGTATAAGAAATTTGATAGCTTCATGATGGAGCAAGGTTATATTAGATGTAAATCGACTATTTTGTGTATCAAAGAAATTTGAGGACAGCAGTTATATTATCCTTTGTTTGTATGTGGATGACATGTTGGTTGTGCACAATTACTTGAGGAGTTGGGGCATAAGTAGGAGGAAGGAAAGTTACATAGTGATAGTCGGAGTGATATACACCTAGCTAAGAACTCGATTTCCACTCTAGGATGAAGCATATACGGTTAAGGTACCATTTCATCAGAATAACTTTGTTGGAAGAGAAGTTGAAGGCTGGAGAAGATTCATACCAGTCGAAGAATCCTGGAGACATGATGACCAAGGTGGTCACGAGGAAAAATTGAAAGTGTGTTAGCTTTGGTTGGTCTTCACATAAACTAGTGAAGGGTTGAGAAGCTTGCTCATATGAAAACTAGTCTCCAGTGGGAGATTATTAGGTTGTGGAGCTTGTTTTCATGTGAGAAAGTGTTGACTGTACACTGAGAGTCTTGTACACTTTCCTCATTTTTCGGATGGGTAGGTTTTTGACCCATAGGTTTATGGGATAGTTTTATTACAGTTTTAATACCACGTTTTGTAAAAGCTGCTTTAAAAGCAATTGTCTACTTATATGGTTTTATGCATATGATAGGTATAATGTAACATTGTAGATGTTTTTGAATTCGGGTGTGACTTCATAGAGTTTGTTGAGCATAGCTCCAAATAAATCTAGGTATTGTATTGAGAGAGCGGTGGCTTGTAATAAAATCTAAGCAAGTGATTCTTGGTGGATGTAGTCCAAATTGGGTGAACCACGTTAAATCTTGTCTCTTTTTGTTGTGTTATTTTATTCTTTACTTTTATTTGAGATATGTAATATTTTATGCATATTATTTTCTCTTTTCATTGCGATTCTATGAGGGATTATTCTGCATATTTTATCCCTTATTTTCCTAACAACCTTAAACCCTAAACCTAAACTTGAGTCTAAACCTTGAGTCCTAAACCCTAAACCCCGAGCCTTAAACCTAAACCTTAAATCATAAACCCTCACCCAAAGGAAAGTCCTAAAAAGATCATTCATTGTGTTTTGATGTGCAGGGAATAGTGTTTAAGGTGATCAATCAATCATTTAGTTTTTATGAGAGACTACTTCCTTTGAAGGCCTAAAAGGCATTTTTGGCCATTTTGTAGTTAATTGAACACCCTTTAGAACAAGCTAAAATGATCTAGTCTTGTCACCGAGTTATCAAGGACCATTATTTGTGAAGTATTAAGGCATCGTTTGTCTCCATAAGAGACATATGAGCAAAAGCATGTATGAGAATCATGAATTTGATTACATGAAAGGATGGTTTTAGAGCTAGGAAAGGTGAGAGGATGATCTTTATATGGAGCACCGTGTTTTAAGAATGAGCAATCATCGAGTTCACTTGATGCGATTCACTTGGTACTATTCATAACAATTCATTCAACACCTAGTAGTGTTATCACACCTTAAGGATGAGGCACATTACAATCACCTCATTTTGGCCATAGGATTGGAATCCATTCACAAAACAATCCTCTATCTACAAAGTGAGTATCTATTTTTAGTAAGAAGTAGACAAACATTATAGAGTTAATTCATGGTCACTAAAGTGAATTATGGACCAAATTTAAAAATTAATACCAATTGCAAGGTGGTAGGGCCAAAATCCATTTTAGAAGGTCAAAAAACCTAAAAAATGACTATATGCTTTCCAAAAACAAAGACCGACAACAATATATATGCCTTGAAAGTTTTAGGCCATTTGTTAAAATCCTGAAAATGAGTAAGTACTAACTAGATTAGATTTTGAAAAATTATTTTCTAGATTATAACTGTTGGAGCTATGAGACCACTTCCATAAGGTGCAGAGTGACCCTAATTTCTTATATTTACTAAAATAAATTTAAAGTATAATCTTAAACTTAAACACTTATTTTTGTAAGTATAAGCCACCAAAACACATATGCATGGTCCATACTACACAAAACACGTACGCATTTTGACTTGTTTGAAACACGTACGCGTTATAGGTTCTGTGATTCCGAGCCAAAAAAATTAAAACGCGAGTACGCGTTTTAGCAAAACGCGTACGCATTTTACTTTTTTCAATTCTTGTCCACTTTTTGGCACCCAAACTTCATGCACTTACCCTATTAGTTGTTAAATATTGGTAATTGCAATGTTGTGAATGTTTAATGAAAGTTGAAGATATAAAAATTATGTGATTTCATACTCTAACTCTCAATTTGGAAAATGGGGGCAAGTGCCTCTGTAAAGACATGAATGGTGCGTGCTGAAGGGGCTTGCCCCTTAGGATGCCACATCGATACACCCAACTATCGTTGCGTGATGAAGAGGCTTGCCCTTAGGATTCTCGTATCGATAGTTGGGTGGTATCTATTTTGAGTAGAGGTTTTTAAAGTCACCCCTGACCCTCCACTTAGTAAATGCACCCTCTCATAATATAACAATTGTCCCTTTTGCGATGGACGGTTGTGATATTATAGCAGAGTGCATCTTGAAGTGAAGGATAACCGTTGGCATTGTTCAATACTTGAATTTATCATGGATATTGGCTTTATGATGTTGTGATTATTTTATCATAGTGGATGACGTATATTTGATTTGTCATGTATCGTACTAACGTTAATTGTATATTTCTAATTTCATTGCTCTTAGTTGTGTTAAATTAAATACATTAGGAAAAGTTTGATTTCTTGGATGCATTATAGTTGTAAATATTGCGAATGTGGATATCATATATATATATATATATATATATTAGTTGTTAAATATTGGTAATTGTAATGTTTTGAATGTTTAATGAAAGTTGAAGATATAAAAATTATGTGATATCATACTTTGACTCTCAATTTGGCATATGGGGGCAAGTGCCTCTACAAAGATAGGAAGCGTGCGTCTTTGAAGGGGATTGCCCTTAGGATGCCGCATCGATATGCCCAACTATCGTTGCGTGATGAAGGGGCTTGCCTCTTAGGATTCCGCATCGATAGTTGGGTGGTATACTGTGTTGAGTAGAGGTTTTAAAGTCACTCGCTGACCCTCCACTCAAAAATGCCCTCTGTTATATCCCAACCGTCCCTTTTTGCAATGGATGGTTGTGATATAATGGCAGTGCATCTAAGTGAAGGATAGCCATTGGCATTTTTCGATACTTGAATTTGTCATGGAAATTAGCTTTCTGATGTTGTGATTATTTTATCATAGTGGATGACGTATATTTGATTTGACATGTATCGTACTAATGTTAATTGTATATTTTTGTTTGCATGTGTGTTGTTGTATTCAGTTTGTATTTTGCGTGGTGAAAATGAATACACGAAGCTCAATTCCTCCTAATCCCGTAGGGATAACGTTGACAACTCCCAAATTCCAAAGGGAGGAATGCTTTAGGAGGTCCACATTTGTGGTCTATATAGACCATCATCAATAGAATAAGCTACCCAAACTAGAAATTGCAGCCATGGTTAAAGCCCGACTCAATTTTCCAGAAACTTCTGTTATTTATTTGTCTAAGTTCCGCACTATAGGGCCGCATTTGCGAGGATATGGTCTAGCTTATGACACGATGGAGGATGCCTAGAAGTATGAGCCTCCACATAAGTTGAGAAAGATGGGAGTTCTAGTCATAAAACCAACGATAGATCCAAAAAAATTGTGTAAAAAAGATTGCACATGGAAGCAACTCCAAGTTTGTTGCTGAAAACAAAAAAAATAGTTACTATTTTTTATGTTTTATTCTAAAAAACTTATGATGTGTTTGAAAAAAACCTATATAAATATTTAATTTTTGTCGGATGTTGATTCACACCAACTTAAATATATTTCATTTTGTTGTTCGAATATATTCTTGATTCACACGAGCTTAAATATGAAATATGTTTTGCATTGGATTAAATATGTTTTCCTTAGTATTAATATGTGTTTCTATGGATTATAGTTTTAAAATTACTAATGTTTAGATATTTTATAGCAAGTTTAGATTATTAAAATTCATTTATGTTAAAATTATATTTAGGTAGGAAATGTGTAATGGTAACGATTTTCTAATTCACTAAGTATGGGATTATCATCATTTGTCCAATTTAGGATTGTATTGGTGCAATTATCATTTCCAATCATTTATTTCTATGTAAAGAGTGTTCTAATATGAGTTCAACTCATATAGAGATGCACATGTAGCCTACTTAATATACATAATATAGAAAACCAATATTGTTTGAAAAAGAGTTAATTCTAGAGAATTCGAGTACTCATTGAAGCATGTAATTTTAATACTAGATATACATTACAATGGTTATTTAGTGAATAAACTATAACAATTATTAGAATGTCATTCGCAATACTATAGGCTATAACAATTATTGGAATGTCGTTCGCAATACTATAACTAATCAAATGTTTATAGATATTGATATTGCAAATAGATTGAAATCTATCTATTCATAATAGACTAATCAATTTATTAAGTGATTTATTCAAATTTAATATTTACCCATTACATTTATAAACTCATAATTATAGGAATTTTTTTTAAAAAAATAATTCTAAATTGTGTTTGTATTAATTATATGTTAGCAACATAAATTTATCTATTCAGAAAATGAGTGGAATGGAACCAAACCCGTGATTACGATTCCAATATATTCCAAAATATATTCACACTTTAGTCTAACATACGAAATATGAAGTTTTAGTATTGTAAGGAATACAATGTTTCCCAAAAAGAAGTCGCTCACGAACACATGACATTAACTCATTTAGAGTGTATGTCTCTAGACAAAGTACTAACTCCATTGACTCTCCAATAAGAAATCGTTATTAATGATGAACTCAAGAGAAAATATTTTAGGGCCTTGTCATATGTTAAATTACAAATGTTTGTATTGAAAAAGTCAAATTAGAAGTGTTCATTCTATTTTTATGTTTGCTTATGATATATTTTTGTCCATTGTAAAGGTAAACATGGTTGCCATTTGGAGATTGGAAGTTCATGGGGTGTCAAATACCTCGAAAATCTTGCATGTTCATCATTCATATTATACGACCACACGATGGAAGCAAGATAGTAGAAAGAGGTACAATTGTCATAAATGCCACTATGAGCTTCCACCAGGCTGAGTATAGGGCCTTGAAATTGGGTCTTGAGGAAGCGATAAAGCATGATGTTAGGAACATTTGTGTGTTTTCTCACGATATGCTTGTTGTGAAACAAATGACTGGTGTATACCAATGTAACAACGTAAATATTTCAATTATTTGAGTTCAAGCGCTAGAGAGTGTATCTCGCTTTGTGAATTGTTCATACATGCATGTAAAAGTTAACAAAGATAGGTTTGATGTATGTCAAGTGTTTAGGGACACTATAAACTAAGAAGTGGTAGCTTTCTTAGCACTTGACATGTAAGACATTTCAATATCATATATGTACACACTATATTTCCTTTTGGCATAATGGTAGAGATGCATTATTTATTAGATTGTGAATAACTAATATTATGTGAATTGTCTCAACATATATATATTATATATGTTGTGGATAATATGACAATATATCCTATAGTGTTGGTTGATAGGATGGGCATTTTGGATACCTAATGCTTGGAGAGGCATCACTTGTCTATTTTCTAAAATCAGATTTGTATGTTAAGCTTTGAGCTTGCATCTTCAATCTCTAAAGGATGAAAACAATTAGAGATTCACTCTTGAGGATGAAAACCCTCCAAGAGTCTAGTAGAAGGACGAAAACACTTCTCCTTTTTGCGAGGATTATCCACCTTAGGACTTCCATTGCGAGATCACTTGATTATTAGTATTTTTCCAGCGGTGGAAGTGAGTAAAAGTGTAGATTTTAGTCCAAGACTTTGAAGAGGAAAGTGGTGGTGAGTTTTCTTCTTGTTTCAGTGGTGCGACTCGTGATAGAAAAATATTTTGAGGCATTTTGGGGTTCTTTACAAACTATATCGATTGTTGTTATGATTGTTGATTTCCATTAGTTTTCCATAGTATAAGATATGAATATATCTATATGTTTCTGTTGTAATTTCTAGCCCCAAACCTAAGGGCGAATTGGTGTTTTCATTGTTTAGGGCACTTGTGGTGGTCATTTGTATGAATGGGTAACATCATTGCATTCTCCATATTTTTGTGACTCTATGCATAATTTATTTGTGTGGATTGGAACATTTTTGAGTGAGTTATGAATTTTTGAAGTTGCCATAATTTTTGTAGACCGAGGTTTCAAAATAAATTCATTTTAACTATATATGGGCTCTAAAAACACAAATCTTTGCGAATATATTGAGGAAAAATATTATAAGTTTTAGTTTAGTTTTGGTGCAAAATATCATGATTTATTTATGATTTTATAAGTTCCATAATCAGCCCGGTCACATTTTCCTTATATAAATCAGATCTACATCTTAATTAATTCCTATATCTTTTATAATCTACCTTTGGTGTGTGGAATTTTCTCAAATCTAATTGGGGTAAAAATTTTCCATTTAGGGACATTACACTTTCTTCCACATTTCAATTAACCGTAACTCTCAAAATTTTCCCCATACATGACCAATGAAGTTACAAATCCCAAGACTCAATAATACAAATGCATGGATATTCATATAATGGAAACCTGAAAAAAAAAACAATCCTCTAGATTACATGTTCAAAATAAAAATACAAGAAACGAACAATTCCATTTCCAACACTAAAATTTCTACAATTGAAATTAGGGATAATACTATGCATAATGCTTGGCCAGAAAAAATCTTAATTCTAGAACACAATTGTGCCTATGATAATAATATATTCTTTCCCTCCTCACATGATTCCAGAGCAATCTCCAACACATGTATTTACTTCCTTGAGGTTCTTTTCCCCAAACAAACACTCTCTTCGAGGTTTCAAGTTCATGGCAAACCCCTCCACAAAAATTGTTCCATCTTTGCCTTTGAACTATGTTCCTCCTCTCACCTCCCCTTCTATTTCAGCTTTTGGCATACCCATTATGCACTACACCTATGTAATTGCTAGTATAAACTAAGCTCTTATACATGTGATTATGAGTAGATAATAGTTATCCATACTTTATAACAATTCTTCATTATGTTGAGAATCAATATGACTAGCAACTAAATTTGTTTACATTTTTATTATATATTTTATTTTTGTCAATACTTGTAAAATTACTTTGAATATAAGTAGATAATGTTAAGTTTGTGATTAAGATGTAATATGTTGCCACCTTAATTATTTATTTACATTTTAAAAAATTATGTTTAAAAATGAATATTTAGTACTTAAAAAATTTAAATTTTGTTTATCAATATAACTTCCAAAATTATACATATATATAGTAGAATATATAGTCGAAAATTTTATCCATCAATATAGTAGAATTTCCCATTTAAGCCTAGGGTCTCTACCTTTAAATGTTTAAATTTATATTTTTATCCTTAAATTTAAAAATTTATATTTTTGTGTTTGACATTTTTGTCGATGGATATTTAGTATTATTAATTACGGTGGTACCTAAAGGCATTGAAAATTGATATACTTTTCTTGCACGTGTTTGTCTAACATTGTCATTTTTCAAACCCATATTTGTTGATCAAATTACAAATTTTTTTCCCCAATTGATCTATGGTTGAGTGGTCGATAAAATATGACAACTATAATTAAATTTTGAGAGTTGAGCTCCAATTTAGTGAATACATTGCTCACCAAGATTGTGAATAAATACCTGGCATGGTGTATGGCTAAGGTGAACAATGTTATCTTAGAAACAATAACGTATATGAAATGAAAACTTCAAAGTTTAGACATTGTTGGGCTTAGTTTTCATCAATTCATTCTCATTAAATATGAATATTTATACACAAACATATCACTTGAGTAAGAAGCTCAAGTGTTCACATGAGATGAAAAGATAGATAGATCTTCATAATAAAAGGAAAACACGTGAAATTTATGGATTTTTAACTTAACAGAAGAAGTGAGAAAACCAACAAAGAAGCTCACACAACAAAAATCCTTGAAAACCATACAATTTTGGTTTTGGTAAACCAAAGCCATATAAATTTGGTTATGGTAAACCAAAAACTATGATTATAGTGCTCTTAGGCAAACTTGAACACATGGATAATCATGAGAGAGAGAGAGAGAGAGAGAGAGAGAGAGAGAGAGAGAGAGAGAGAGAGAGAGAGAGAGAGAGAGAGAGAGAGAGCCCAACAAAAACTTCATCTAAGTCAATAATCAACAAACACACAAATATCTTAAAATAATGATTTTTTATGAAAAGATAAGATGATAGGCATCCTACTGATGAAAATAAAGATCAAAGGATAGAGTGGTGAGATATTCACAATTATGCTACCTTAATGTTAATGTCTATTTAAATATGACAAGATAATTTTAACTTTAAATTTAACATCCATTTGATTGTCACTTAAAAATTCTTTGTTACTTATATAATTTAATAATAAATTGTTTATGATATAATTTGAAACTATTTTTTTCAAATATATTATTTAAATCCCTCAAAATAAAAGAACTATATTAATATCATCAATAAAAATAAATTAACATAACTAGCAATCACATGTGTACAATGCAATGTGAACACCGAATGGTATATGTTATTTTATTTAGAGGGGGAGAGTGGTTAGTAGTGGTACACCCTAACTTAAAGGGTCCACAAAGTAAATTGTTTATCATATGGGATTGTGATTTTTTCACTAATATGTAGTTTATATTTGTGTTAGCTTATATTTTCTCTTTGGAATGTTCAATTGGAGGGAAATCCCTTTTTGAATTTTGATTTAAAATAATAAATTTGAGTTACACTACAACGATGGTGGAAACCAATACTTGAATATGGGTGAAAATACTTGAACTTTGAATTTTTTATACTTGTACATGGGTGAGAGGTCTTACATGTCATGATGTGATTGGCTTCTCTACATAATTATTATATCAAAAGTAAACAACTACTAGATAGTACTATGATAACTATTGGGTATTGTGTGATCAATAGTCATGTCCACTATTGGACCATGTTCACCTATTGGCCCCTACCCTAGTTATTACTTTTGTAGTTGATGTTGATAAGGGGTGTGATTGATTTTGTAAGTATAGGAATATAGATGAAGCATTACATTTAAAGGTTGTATCTCTACATTTCATACTATGTGATCTTATTATCTTTGTGGCACACACACCATAATAGAAAAGGTAAATTTTTCCTTACTCAACCTGCCCTTATCATTGGTGATTGTGATCTTATTCTTTTGACCAGTAGTCTTGTCTTCATCATAAACATTAAGAATACCATTGGCATCTATATCAAAGCAAACAGTGATCTGAGGAACCCCTCTGGGAGCAGGGGGAATGCCAGAGAGCTCAAATTTTCCCAACAAGTTATCTTTTATTCTTGTTCTCTCACCTTCATATACTTGGATCAACACACCAGGTTGCTTGTCTGAGTATGTAGAAAACACCTGCTCTTTTTTGTGGGAATGGTAGTGTTTCTCATAATCAAAATTGCCATAACACCACCAGCAGTTTCAAGACCAAGAGACAAAGGAGTAACATCTAGAAGTAGGAGATATTGTACCTTCTCATTGCCTTCTCCACTCAAAATAACAGCCTGGACTGCAGCTCCATAGGAAACAACCTCATCAGGGTTTATGCTATTGGACAGTTCCTTCCATTGAAGAATTCCTGCAACAAAGATTGTACCTTGAAATTCTACTCGACCCCCAACAAGAACAACAACATGGGATGAACTCTTGTCCATCTTGGCATCTTGCAGACATTTCTCAACAGGGTCCATACATTTCATGAAGAGATCCATGTTCAATTCTTCAAATATGGCTCGAGTAATGATGGTGTAAAATTCAATACCTTCATAAAAGGAATCGATATCAATGGTGGCTTGAGTAGTGGATGAGAGGGTCCTCTATTCCCTCGACAAGTTGTTCTCAATCTCCTCAAGTTTCTTGCATTACCAAAAATGAGTCAAAATAATTATTTAAAAAATAAAAAGTCCTGGCACATTAAGAGTTCCCTCCATCTTGTTGGCTTGTAACACTCTTGATGGTAGCTACATGAAATGGAACCATGAAACCATATATGGGTAGTACGAGAACTGCATCATTTTTCGTATCAACATGAATCATGAGCTCTCTTGAAGAGGGGATATCATCCACATTTTTGTAGGCAATCATTTCGGTTGATAGCTTGGAAGAGCCGTGCCCATCCCCTGGACATTCATTGTAATCAAAATCAAACGCGGACATGTCCTTACTAAAGGCGACTGCCAAAAACAGAACCAAAAATTAGAAAAAAAAAACCTAGATTTATGAAACCTGAAAAATCGAAGTCACATGCAAGATAATTCTACGGAATCTTCAAGCCTTTAGTCTGCAAGTCACGCAAAACTGAAAAAGCAAAAATGGAGCTTGCCGACACTCGAGTCCCTGGAGATTATGCTCACAAAAAGCACTCTCAAATTCATTAATAATAATAGCCCATTCAAAGCATGTGAATTGTGTAGCTAGAAAACTACGGGATGTAATTGCTTAAAATAGGAAAAAGTTTAAACGCTTGTCGACAACCTGTCAAATTTAATGAGTTGCAAAAATGTCCACAAGGACCTTTCCCATAGGGGGAACAACTTCAGTGTAAAAAATAATAAAAATTATTAATCACTAAAATATGGAAATATTTCAAAACAAGGCCATGATATGGAAAATCCTCCCGAAGATGAAGTTTTGTGGTATGGAGGAGGACTTTGTTATGGAGCTAGGAATAGAAATGAAAAGAGAAGTTGTTTTCTTTATATATGTGTTGTGTGGTATTCGACGTTGCAATGGCCGTTGACTTGATGGAACGAACATTCAAACATATTTTAAAAGTGTAGTTGGAATTCGCATGAGTTAAGGGCATGCCCGCTACCCTCTTCTAATTGATTGAAGCGGAGATGTGGAAGTTCATTTGCTATTTGAGAGGATACGTGAATAGAAAAAAATAATGTTTTTATTTTGTAAAAGGAATACTTGATTAAAGGTGAGGTGTAGAAGCACATTAGATATTTGAGAAGATGCGTAAATAGAAAGAAACATTATTTAAATTTTGTTGAAGTGAATTCTTATTTTGTTAGAGGTTGAGCCGCTGTAGTTTCTTTTAGCTGTTATCATGGAGATTTTGAAAATTTATTCATCCGGAAGGAAAATATGACGAAGAAAGTATTTGTTGTTTATGTAATTGTTGAGTTTTGTATCACAATATTTTAAAATAAGTGTTATTGTTTTTCCGTAGATTATTGTGTATTTCAAGTGTAATGTGAATATGATGGGAGGATTATTAGAACCATGTACCTTCCATAGAAAGAATCATATTTTAATTTCAGAGGAAGGCATAAATGTTTTATACTTTTTCAAAGAGAAACAAAAATCCAATCGAGTTTTTATGTGGTGAAAAGTGCACATCGAAGTGCGATAAACAATGGAGAGTGTTACTTTTACTAGAATACATGTTTACGACATTATCGTGTATCTAGAAATCATCTAGTGTGTGGGGTTCATTGTCTTTGGTTATTCGGTGTGGATGCTTCATGAATGCATGCGAACTGATTTCAGGTAAATGTCTAATTTTCCCTAGCATACTAGAGTGTGGGATGACGAACGCGAGCTAATTGGTAAATTGCGTGAAATAAATATGGTTCCATGGAGTGACCTGGACCATGTAAGTTTTTTTTTGGGTATGATTTTCCTGCTGCAGGAGGGGAATCATGTTTATAGTGATCATGATTTGTGTTAGGTGTGTATCATTGAATTTGTTGAATCTTCTAACATGAGAAATTATAGTAAGCTAGGTGTGGTTTTTGTTAGCTTTCATTAGACAATAGAAAGAGCTTTCGTTATTTATATTGGCCCCTCTGTTAGTCATGCAAGATGAACAAAAGCAAGGGAACGAAAATGAAAACAACATACATGTATGTGTGGTTTGTATGGGAGAATGCGAGGAAACAGAGGACAAAATTTTGGATCCGTTTTCACATTAAATGTTAAATTCACGTGCTCATTAAATATCTTATTGTATCAAGTCACCCTGCTCATTAAATGTAAGTACTGGATAAGGAGGGATAAGAATTTTTCTCTGTTGCGATTTTTCTTTAACATCTCTATATAAAAGACAACGTCATTTATTTATTGTAACCTCTCGTAATGAGGATTTGATTCAAAGACCTCATCCAAAGTTTCCTTGTATTACAAAATAAACTCTTTTAACTTGAATCTTTAATCTTACAGAGACATGATCCTGAATGATCTACTCATTTTAACTAAGTCAATTGAAAAAATTAAAAATTAAATAATGCGAATGATGCATCCATCAAATCTTGTTCAATAATCACCATAACTACCACTTCTCAATGATGCCATAGCCAAGCTGCAACTTCAACGTCATATGCTCCTTGAACCCCAGATGGACTAGACATTCTCTTTCCCAGTGGCTAGATTGACTTCATTTATATGAGATGAAGTAGAACCTGTATATCTTAGAAGAATTAGGGTAATCCTCTGTGCAAAATGTCTTTCTCTTTTAAATTTGTGGCATTTTCGGGTATTTGTTTGTGTTGCATTAGAGGCATGTTGTGGCCATTTGTATTGGCTTGTATTGGATTTGAGGTTGATTGTGTTAATCAATCTAAAAACATTTTTCATGGGAATTGGCGTCACACTAATGGATTCCGCTTTAGGACGGCTTACCAAGTAAATCTAGTAAACATTTTCTCTCAGATGACTAGTCTACTTTTATGCTTTGATAATAGTGGACATCACTCTTTGTGAGGAGGTTTGAAGAAATATGTAATCACATTGAGGGAATTGCAATCACATCTTTCACGATTCCAATTTCTATCTCGAAACTACTCACCTTCTTATGTAGATCCAATGAAGATCTTAAACAATCGTTGTGTTCATAATTGTCTATCGAAAGCAGTAGTTGCTTAGCAACATATTTTACATGTGTTTCATGTTAATCGCGATGATTTTAGTGAAATGAATTTGCTTTTTTATACGAGCCTCTTTAACCATCAAAGGATGAGTGGTATAATAAAAATGTCAATCTTAATAAAAGATACAATTATCTTGCCAAAATCCAATCGGGGTTCTCGGATCTACCATCTGTCACTGTAATTTGAGACACTAACGTCCATAGGTCAACATGGCCACCACCGGCCACCCTCTTGGGACCGAGAGGCAATGTTCCTTTCCTATTTCTCAAACCATTCTCTTAATCGCATCCAGCAATCTTCCTTTCCTATTTCTCAAACCATTCCCTTAATTTGCATGGTTGTTAAAACTTTGCGAGTCATAGATTTGGCTAGCAAAGATTGTTCTCACACCTTCCACTAAAATCACTTATCCAGTCATTTCCTATTTCTCAAACCATTCTCTTAATCTACATGCTTCTTAAAACTCTGCATTCATGGAATGTTGGCTAGCAGAGATTGTTCTCACAGATTTCCCACTAAAATAAATTATCTAGCCAACCTTAACAACCAAGATGGGGAAGCTTCTACCTAATCACTCATTTCTTGAAGTTGTTAGCCCTCTTTGTTGCAAAGCATGCACCCCACATTGCTACCTCAAAATTGCACCGCAAATTTTTCTTTGACGAGACTTTTTTAACGAGTCTCTTCTAATTTTTCTCATTGTCGTGTATAGAAGGATTAATGGAGATAACAACACCAGTAATATAAAGCCTTGAATTACTCTCTATGTTTTCAATTTCACCGATTTTCCCGCCTCGAGCCACACAAAATGGACCAAATGCACATCATAAACGGTAAATTCAATAAATCCATTAAATGCATGGAAGGACATCCCCTTTTCTAGCAGCAATGATTGCAAATAAAAGGGTTCACCAATAAAATGTTGCTAGAATAAAAATTAGAGCATGAAACTTTAGTTCAACCATTTTTAAATAGACATAGCACAATGTAATTGGAAATAATGCAAATAATCGATTTATTACAATAATTACTATAATTGAAAAAACTACTTTTAAATTTCATGACATCCCATATTATACCTTTATAAATCATCAGTTACAATTACTTTTAAACTTTAACATTGAAGAATTGAGTTCTATTTTAATATGTCCACAAGTTTTCCTCCTCCCTTAAAACGTATACAATGTAACTCCATGCAAAGTTTTCCTATTTTAATATTTTTGAATAAAGGAAAGAAAAAAACACATGGCTTTGAGATTCGAAAAGTATTATGTTAATTCATGTTTGATAAGATTATGAAACTTATGGATTGCAATATTTAAGGTAATTCTCATAACCAAACAATTCATAAACTCTTTTGTTCAAGCGTACTCCTTTTTATGGTGTTGATCAAAATTAGTTGGGTGTTGTTGAATCACAATTTAATTATTGGTTTGTGTAAAAACTATTTTGGTGTTGTTGATTATAATTTTAAAAATCCACACAAACCTCTGGAAATATAATTTTAAAAATCCCAACTAAGTATGGCTAAATAAATATGCGATATTGTGGGATATGTACAAATGGTAATGTGTGCAACATGAACGATTTCAACCTTTAGAGTTGTGAGGAGTGCAATTGGGACTATGTGGAGAAGTTTGAAGAAATTCAACTTTTAGAGTTATGTAGGGGTGTAAATAAAATTGAATTTGTGTGCCTTACAACACTAGACACCCAAACCCCATATATAAATAATTTATAATATTGTATCTACATAAACAAAGTACACTGTCAATTTAAGAAGAGAGTATGGTAAAAAAATAGAACTAAATTTTCAGCTAGCGAAAATTACATAGGCCCTCTTCCGCCTAGATATATACAATTAAAAAAGTGTTAAAGATAGGGAAATCCTTAACTAGTAATTATCAAGTGCTTCTTATAAAGAAGATTTAGTATTGTACTAAGGTAGTGGAACTTTTCTTAAGGATTTTATTTGTACATGTAATTTTAAATATATTAGTTTGATTATTTATATACAAGTAAATGAGATATACTTTAACTTAAGATTGGAGATTCACTCTTAAAATGGAAGGTATACGATGTGAAGAAAACATATTGAAAAGAAAACAAACTTAATATTATATTCCTTTGAATTTACATATATCTCATAGATATTAAGATTGTAAAGTGTTTCTAGAGAATCTATCTACAATTTTTCATATAAATTTCACTCTTCTTGATATTTAGTTTAATGATAGTGTTTTCATTTCTTGACGACTCTCATTTTTCAATTTTTATAGGATATTGTCAACCTTTCTAGTTATTGTTAGTTATTGTTGTGTAGTAATAAATATTAATTATAAATTCATGCTTATATGATATATAGTTATGGGAACATTGATTGCTACATACTCATATCTCTAACTAATAAGTTATAGATGTGGATGCAAGACAATGTGTGCCACTAAAAGCCCTAGTTTTTTTAATTCAAATATGCATTTATTTAATTTTGATATATTGAATATATGTTATAGTGCAATATTTGAAATGTATGGAAGCATACACACGGCACATGATTTTCTCGACAAAATGTGATCTCTATTTGTTGGATATGCATAAGATGTGAGGATAGCTTGATATTGATTTTTTGCAATGATCCTTAAGAGTGCATCTAAGCTCGTGCCAACCTGTTTTTAATCCACCACATAAATATTATTAGTGTAAAATTATAAAATCATGGTCTTGATTTAAATAGGAATGCAACTTGTTTTTAAATGTCACTTTTTTAAATGGCTAATTTGTTGAATTTATAGTCTGCATTTTTTATACCTTCAAATAGTCTCTATTGTTCAATTGTTTTCATACTACAGTTTCTTTCTTTTCCTATTCTTGTTTTTGTAGCCAAGCCAAACCCACTTGCCATCCAAGTAGATCCATGGTTAACTTTTCTTAATTTATGATTAGTATGTTGTCTTTTTTCAATAATAAAAGCAAGTTTTGAAATTTTTGTATCTCTTAGTATAAAAAGAAAATTTGCTCCTCTAGGTATTGTCTTCATTGGCAAGTTAATGTAGATGAGAGTAACTTGTGTCAACAGTGGAGAGTAGAAGAACTTGAGTGATCAAACCCCTTTTCTCATTCAAATGATAGTAAAAAATGGAGTATGGGGCCTATATTGAATTCTACTAGAATGTGGGAGGATGATGGTTTTAAATGTATTCTAGATCTGATTTGGAACATTGTGCATGTGATAGGCATGACTAGGAATAGGTATGAATTTTAAATTTTTAGGGTTTCTACATGGCTCTATAAATTGTTTAGGGTCTCGTAATAGTGTTAAGGGTGTTATATCAAGGTTTAGGATGTTGCATTAGTGAATAGTGTGTCCCAAATGTATTATTAGCGGTGACACATTAGTGGTTTATGTCATATCAATATTTAAATGTTTAGGATATCACATTGTTTTTAAGATATTGTTTGATTGTTTTACGGTGTCGATTAGTGTTAAGTTTTCCGATTATGTTATTAAAGTCACCGCCGACCCTCCACTGCAAATGCACCCTCTCGTAATATCGCAACCGCCCTGTTTTGCAGAATGGACGGTTGTGAAATTATAACAGGTGCATCTTAAGTGAAGGATAGCCATTGGCATTTTCGATACTTGAATTTGTCATGGATATTACCTTTATGATGTTGTGATTATTTTATCATAGTGGATGATGTATATTTGATTTGACATTTATCGTACTAACGTTAGTTGTATATTTCTAATTTCATTGCTCTTGGGTCGTGTTAAATTCAATACATTAGGAAAAGTTTGATTTCTTGGATGCATTATAGTTGTAAATATTGCGAATGTGGATATCATTTGTGTGTGTGTGTGTGTGTGTGTGTGTGTGTGTGTGTGTGTGTGTGTGTGTGTGTGTGTGTGTGTGTGTGTGTGTGTGTGTGTGTGTGTATGTATGTATATGTATATGTATATGTATACATATATATATATATGGGTAAGTGCTCCAAGTTGGGGGCCAAAATGGGGTCTTAAGTGGACGCATTTTTCTAAAAAAATCCACTTGTACGAGTTTTTCAAAATAGTTACACTCAAAATGGAAGATGTCATAACACAAATTTACAAATCTCTATCATTATAAACGGAAGTCAAGTAACAATGTCTCCCTGTACATCGAAGGATTGAGGACTACTAGGGTCTTTGGAAGGATTGGACAAATGTCAGAAATATGACATTTCCTCCTTCAAAATATCAATAGATGAAAAACATAAAAATTTGATGACTCTCTTTGAATGTTACGCCTACAAATTCGATGAACCCTAAACTCTTTGACTAAACCCTTAACCCTCAACCACGAGACCTAAACCCTAAACTATAAACCTTAAAACCTAAAACAAAAATAATAAATCCTAAACCCTAAACACTAAATACTAAACTCTAAAACCTAAACCCTAAATGCTTGACCCTAGACCCTAAACCCCGGGGCCTAAGCGCTAAACCCTAAATACTAAAGCCAGAGTCCGGAGCTCAAACCCCAAACCTTAAACTAGTAACTCGAACCCCAAACCTTAAGCCATAAACCATGAACCATGAACCCTAATCCTTAATCCCTATACCATAAACCCTAAACCCCGCACCCTAATCCTTGAGCCCTAAACCCTAAACCTTAAACCCCGAGCCCTAAACTATAAATCTAGAGCCCGAATCTCTAGCCCCTAAACCGAAACCCGTAATTAACCCCTAAACCTTAAACCCATAACTATGAACCCTGAACCCCGAGTCGTAAACCTTAAAACATGCACCATAACCCCTAAACGTTGAGCCATGAGCCCTAAATTGTAAACCCTAAACCTTAAGGCCTAAATGTTAAATCCTAAAGGTCCCTAAGCCCTAAACCCTAAAAACTAAATCATAAACCCTAAACCCTAACCCCTAAACCTTAAACTCTAAACCCCAAGCACTAAATCCTAAACCTTAAACCCTAAGCCCAAAACCCTAAACCATGAACTCGTAACCTAAACCCTTAACCCTAAAACCTAAACCCTAAACCTCAAGCATTAAACCATAAACCATGAACCCTTTGCCTTAAATCCTAAACCATGACCTTTAAACCTTAAACCCTAACTCCTAAACCCTAAACCCTAAATCCTCAACCCTAAACCTTAAACCCTGAGCCCTAAATGCTAAACCCTAAACCCTAAACCCTAAGCCCTAAACCTTAAACTGTAAACCCTAAATCCTAGATCCTAAACCCTAAAACCTAAACCCTAACCCCTAAACCCTAAACCTTAAGCTCGAACCCTAAACTTTGAACCCTTAAACATAAACCTCAACCCTAAACCCTAAAAACTAATCCCGAGCCCCAAACCCTAAACCCTCAACTCTCAACCCTAAACCCTAAACCCCGATCCCTAAACCCTAAACCCCGAACCCGACCTTTAAACCTTAAACCCTAACTCCTAAACGTTGAACCATAAACCCTAAATCCTCAACCTTAACTTCTAAACCCTAAACCGTAAACCCTAAATACTCAACCCTCAACCCTAAAAACCACACCCTCAACCCTCAACTCTCAACCCTAAACCTCAACCATGATCCCTAAACCCTAAACTCGAACCTTGAGTCATAAACCCTAAACCCTCAACCTTAAGCCCTAAACCCTAAACCTTGAACCTTGAGCCCTAAACCATAAACCCTTAACCATAAACCCAAAACTCTAAACCCTAAACTATGAACCATAAGCCCTAATCTCTAAACCCTAAACCCTAAAATTTGAACTATGAGCCTTAAACACTAAACCTTTGTAAGGTTGTGGAGCATGTTTTCATGTGAGAAAATGTCAAGACCGTACACTAAGAGTAATGTACACTTTCCACAGTTGTCTCACCATGGTTAATTTTTTTTTGAGCCTTTAAAAGTGCTCGACATATCTAGAAACGTGATTTTCTCATATGGGTGGGTTTTTTGACCCATAGGTTTATGGGACGGTTTTGGCCCATGGTTTTAATACCCATTGTTTTGTAAAACTACTTAAGCAATTGTCTACTTATATGGTTTTATGCATATGGTAGGTATAATGTAACATTGCAGATGTTTTTGAATTCTGTGTGAATTCTCAGAGAGTTTGTTGAGCATAGCTCCAAAAGATCTGGGTATTGTATTGAGAGAGCGGTGGCTTGTGATAAAATTTGAGCAAGTGATTCTTGGTGGACGTAGCCCAAATTGGGTGAACCACATTAAATACTCTGTCTCTTTTGTTGTGTTATTTTATCCTACACTTTTTATTTGAGATCGTAATATTTTATGCATATTAGTTTCTACTGTCATTGCGATTCTCGTGAGGGATTATTCCACATATTTTATCCCTTATTTCCTAACAATTGGTATCGAGTCTGGTTTGTTTTGTTGAAGTATTGAATAGTGGTCTAAGAACAACTGCTCAAGTTGGGTGAAAGAGAATAAGGAATGTCGCGAGATATTTTATATACGATCCACTGGGACCAGATAAAGATATGGGGAAGTGTGAAGAAGTAGATCATGATCATGCGTGATAAGACAACATGCGTGTTTAAATGCGAGGATAGTTTTTGGGGATCTTCTTTATTATTGAACTTATTAAATGCAGGAAGTTTCCAATTAGTGGGATAAGGTTTGATTAGAACCGATGGATGAATCGGTTCATTACAGATTTGTTCATAGGATAAGGTGTTCTTGGGTGGTACAAAGAAGGGTTTCTAATCGCTAACCAATTCATTAAGGCATGAATTGAATTATTCAAGGTATTGTAAGGTTGAGATTGGATCGGATGTGTGGTTTGAAAGGTAGTTTGATAAGGTGAATAATGTGTTTGTGGGTGTGTGGGTGTTTGGTGAAGCGTCTGATAAAGCGGTTGATAAGTTTGTGGATAGGATGTTTGCTGTAATGGTTTGATAAAACAATTGATTAATTTACGATATGTGGGTGTTTGGGGAGTTTCTTGGTAAGGATGATGTACGTACCCAAAATTGTAAGGTACTATACTGCCAGAATAGTGTAACAAGTGCCCCGATGATGATACAGGTCTCCTCGCAAGGTGTTCGGGATCCGGAAAAGCCTCTGAGTATGCGTTAACATCCCGCATGCCCCGCTCATCCCCACGCCCTTTGTTTTCCCCTTTTTCCTTCTTTCCTTGGCCTCTTGACCTTCGATGTGACGAAACCGCTGCCTGAACAAGGAGGCGGTCCTATAACCGCCGCCCTGCTTAGAGCGGCGGTCCTGTGCGCATTTTCCAGAACACTCTTTTGACGCGACTCGCGTGAAATATCACGTTTCACCAGCTTTTCTTTGCCGACTTGAGCATGCATTAATGTTTTTGGTCCCCTGGAATGTGTTTTTCCTTTGTTTATTGTTTAGGAGTTCAATTTGGTTTTGGTTTTTGAGAGTTGGAATTCCTATAAATGCATGGTTTTGTGCTCAAGCAAATGGCCTCTCTCTCTCTCAAGTTTTCTTTCTCGGATTCCTCTTCGCAATTCCTTTAGTTTTCCTTTTCTTAGAATATTTAGTTTTCTTCATTGCGTGTTTTGGTTAGTATTGTGTCATTGCCTGGTAAGCCACATATCCATCTTGTGCAGGCAATGCTGTTGTTTCACCCATGGTCTGGAGTTTTTGGTCTGAAGCTTGGCTGGATTTTGAAGTTTGATCTTTGCTCTCATTCCCTCATTTTAGTGTTTTAGTTAGTTAGCTTGTTTAGAAGCCATAGCTTGAATTCACTTGCATCTTTTGTTAAATTGCTCAGCTGTTGGTAAGCCATAGACCCATCTTGTGCAGGCAGCGCTGTTGTTTTATCTAATCCATTAGAGTAGAATAGCTTAGGAAGCCATTAAAGTTGCAGGTTTTGCTCTTCATACAGGATAGTTTCAGGTTCTGGACGCATTTTGTTGCATGATTCGCAGTAGATCCCGCTAGGAATTGCATAAGCCAAGCTCTGTACTCTTGCGCTATCCCTCTCCTATCCGCGTTCTATTCTATCTGCATTCTGAAGGTTTTCCCTTGTTCCAAACACCTATTCCTATTGATGCAAGCATTACACGCTTTTCTGGATCTACGTGAACACAAAGAACGAAGAGATCATACTGAGGGGACAAGATCACACACGCCATCGGATTCGCCACTGTTCTGCGAAATCCAGGTTTTAAACTTTCAAAGTTTTAGTTAGAACCATATCAAACAGAGTAGTTAATCGCTTTATTTCATTTCATTCTATTCTCGACATTGCCAGGGAAGCTGTGGGGATTGATAGTTTCTGAGAAACTATGATTCACTCCTCACTTCTGAGGTAGGGTCGAGAATCTTGCTAATAGATTAGTTATGTCATTTGTTTAGAATAGATATACAAAATTGCACAGACAAATAACCACACTCGGTTATCTTGTTTGTTTTAAGTTATTAGTTTAGTTGTCAATTCTAAATATTTTAAATAGCTGCTTTCTTAATCATCGAAAATACAAAAAGAAGTCATATATGCTAGAAGTATACTTAGATTTCACTTTATCATAGTTTTTTTAATTATGCTTTTGCAGATGACAATCACGGGACCTAGAGAGCCCAGGAAATACATATGACCTTATCAGGAGATATACACGAAACTATCCCAGGTCATTTTCCACGTATTCCGCAACCCATAGATCGAATCACGCCAGAGCTCGATATTGATTGGAGCCTTCAAGCAGTCATCCTCGCTGATCGATCTATCACACCAGTCCAAGTTAGAAGGGCCTTCTTTGCCTTAGATTCGCAAATTCCACTAGTGCGTGTCGAAGACATTAGACTGCCTAACTAGTTTGTCTGCATATTCTACCCCCCACCGGCTGTCTCGGCACGACCTCGGGAGGTCGGGTACGCAGAAGAGTTACTTTTTGATTCTCACACTCACCTGTCGCTTTTCCGGTGTACAAAATTGGTGAACCCGACGTGAAACAAACGAAATTGGTGAACTCATTAGACGTGAAACAAACGAAATTAGTGAAGGCGACGTAAAACTTCCTAATTTCTCGTTTGGAGTCGTAATATCATGTTTCCTTTCACAAATCACCTTCGCTCCTTCCCATTATTCTGCGGGTATTCATATACCCCCCGAATATGTCGGGATTCGATGCATATGGTAGACCCCTCTTGGGTCTTGAGGCATACTACGCCCAATGAATAGGGAATCATCACCCTCGCTCTCAGTATGGGGTGACAACTATTCAACTAATCAGTTGTCAACACAAACCCCAAGAATCAGATATAGTTCATCTTTTCAAACTGAAGAGTTAGATCAACCCCTTCGAACCCAGGAAATGTAACCTTCAGGTTCAAACACTATGACGTTTACCGGAGAATCTGGTTCGTCTCCTCAAATCCTACTTAGACCACAAATTAGTAGGCAATCGAATCCATACCTGGTCTTAGACGATGGACAATCAATACCTTATCCTAGAAGTGAACAACGCTCCTGGGTATGTACCCACCTATAGGAGGTTTACAAATACAACCCGATATCTCTTTTCAAGAAAATACCTCTATAGGAAATACTCAGGAGAAACTTGGCAAGATAAGCAATCAGTTCATGATAGGATATCACATGCCTATATACACTGGGTATACAACAAACGCCGCTCAGTAAAGTACGGGACTTCACCAAATGAAGTCATTTCAACGTTAGTAGAAAGAGTGAGAGGGTTAGAACTGGCTCAAGCAAGTCAAAATTCTCCGTTCATACAAACAGGAAGTTCCAATCCTCCATACCACTGGTTAGGTAGATATCCTTACGGGAGTAGGCACGTTAGGCATGCCTCCTCAATATCCACAATAAACACCAACAAGGCCTATCATCTCTAACACTATTCCTCCCGCCTAGTGTCGAAGTCCGTCCTCGACAATACCCCCGTCCTACTTAAACATATACTCTAAATCACCACAAGGAGATATGTTATCCTCTCCCAAGCATGTTTGCTCAAACGCAGGGACCTCCCTATGCCCCGCCAACGCGTATCTGCCTGCACCGTATCAACAACCTATCCCACCACCACTCCTCAAAGAAACACCATCAATGGTCGAAAGCTATGCGATAGGGACTTATTCAGAATACCTAAAGGAACCCTTAGATTTCACCATACGAAGCGTCATGCTTCCAAGACCTCTCCCTGATTTTCCTAAGTTCAAGGGTGAGGGAGATCCAAACGCGCATATCAAAGCTTACGCTACAGCCATACGAGAATTACTCCCTTGGGATGGGGTTGTTGCTAAAATATTCCCCAAAACACTGGAGGGCATTGCTCTCGATTGGTATTATAGAATACCTGAGGCTTCCATACATTCATTTAAACAACTCGTGTCAGAGTTCATCAAAGCCTTCGACATGAACAAACTGCTAAGAACAGGAATCAGGGAATTCTTGCACATCAAACAAGAACACAATGAATCTGTCGCCCATTTCATCCAGAGGTGGCGTACAGTTCTTTACTCTTCAGCAAGTGCTCCAAACATGGATCAGATGGAACTATGTGATTTATTCCTTCATTCTCTCAGCAGAGAAGTGAAAGAAGAAGTCCAGAAGTTCCCACTAAGGACTTATGATGAAGTACTTGAGAGCGCTCTGCGAATAGATCAAGCAGCGATAGATAGTGGTCGTAAGACATACGGAGCAAATGGGAGGTTAATCACCTCCACTCAAAATACTACAACTACCACAAATGTCAATCAAGGACCCAAAATCCTTAACAAAAATCGTGGGGTAACAACGGATGGGGTAACCGACCAGCCCAAGAGGGTAAATGTCATTAATACTCCGTCACAAACAAACAACCGGTGAAACAACAACTTTACCCTGACAATCAATACAGTGGATTTTAACCATCCACAACAACAACAACAACAACGGTGAAATCCCATACAAGGGCCAAGCCAAAACTCATTTGGTTACCAAAACCAAAGTCAAAACCAGAAACAACAATTCCAAAACTTTGGTCCTAATAGCAACAGCTTGATTTGATCGGAATTTTAGGCCACAATACACACCAAAGCAACAAACAGAATTACAACCCCAATTCTTATTGTGGTTTCCATAAAATTTGGGGTCACGATACTAGAACGTGCCGTGACTACAATAAATTTATGCAACGCTTGCCAGAAGAACAAAGACAGTTCTTCACAGACCTGTTTTTGGCGGATCCCGTCTCATCATCACCAAATACTCTCGCAGGGGCAGTTTCTCCTCAGAATGCTCCCCTCAAGATCTTTAATGATCCACTCCCAAATCATGATGGCAATAGGCTGAATCCAACTGGAACAAACAAAGGTGCAATGACGGGAAACAATGATCATGAAGCCTCGACTTCATTAAATCCATCAGTTGCGCCACAGTTGGGAGCTCAACCAAGACCCAAGATAGTCAGTTTGGTAGAATTAGACGCTGAACTACCTATCAAAGCTATAACAAGAACACGAGAGTATTTCTCTCAACCGAGCCCAAGTCATCTGCCAGAGGAAGATAAGAGTCATCAAATAGTTGAAAAACCCATTGGTTCCTATGATTTAATTAGTGACCTAACAAAGACCTTTTCACACATTTCATTTTTGGACTTACTAAAGAACTCTCCCCTCACGAGCTGCTCTTTTAGAAGCATTAGGTCTAGGCCATCTAATTAACATCACTCCACCTCTTGAAACATAAGTGAATCACGTAGATTTTGATATCCACCTCCTGGGCATCCGGACAAGGATGTCGAATTCATTTTCGAAATAAGTAAAATGCCCACAGATGCTGAGATCGCACGCCGAGGTGACCCAGCCTTGCACTTACAAGTATGGGTTTATAATAACTATGTAAAACGTGCAATGGTTGACGATGGGGCTGCAGTTAACATAGTCCCTTTCTCGTTCCTCCAAAAACTTAGATATGGAGAAACAAATCTGTTCCACTACACGAAATACCTTGAGAGGCTATGATAGCCTTAAAGCCACTTCGATAGGAACTATAATACTGCCGGTCACCTTAGGGCCCAAAACCATCTTGACCGAGTTTTATATTATAGATCGGGAAACTAACTATAATATGATCCTCTACGACCTTGGATACATCGAATGAAGGCAATCCCTTCCACGCTATTTCAAGAAGTAAGATTCTTGCATATGGGAAAGGTATTTGTAGCCAAAGGTGATCCAAAACCTTCGATTTGCACCTAGCTGATTTAAAGAAAAGACCAGGTGCACTGCAAATTTGAGCTGCCAACAAACCAACTTAATAAACCCCTCCGACCCAAAGCCGAGGAAAAGTTGATACCTACGACCGATCTTTAAACTACCAAAGATAGCCAAAACAATTCCAACCCCTAAAGGTAAAACTAAAGAAACAAGATCATTAGGGACTACTGCGAAAATCGTTGAGTTGATAGAACAAGATTCACCAATGTTCTTACCATTTGATTCAGTAGGCATAGGATTTTCCCTAGGTGTTGGTTCCTGCAGCAGAAAGGATCTCGTATGGTAGAAGTAGAGTGCGCAAATGCAAAGAGATGCCCCAACATCTACACTTCCGGCTAATGTTGGACTCTCCATTTCGATGGAGTTAAATGTCGTTATGGAGCGGGGGCAGTGTATAATTTTACCTCGCCCGAGGAGAAAGTCCTCCCATTCGCTTTTAAGTTAAACTTTGAATGCACAAACAACGGCGCTGAGTACGAAGCCCTCCTTCTTGGCCTCACCTTAGCCAAAAGAATCGGTATTGATAACATTAGAGTCTTGGGAGACTCGCAATTAGTGACAAACCAAGTTTCTGAAGTATATGAAACCAAAGCCGAACACCTGCAACTCTACAAAAACGCTGTATTAGATTTAAGCAAGGCGTTTAACTTCATATCCATTGAAGCGATCCCGCGAGAGAAAAATCTTCTCGCCGATTCAATAGCAACCTCAGCATCACGTTTTACTCCAAGCAATGAGCTAGAAGATACTCACTTCACAGTATCCATTCGTGATGAACCATTGATAAAAACAATGACAAATCCTCTTTCAAGCGGAAGTGAATCTACCATCCTAGACCATGTTGGAAATGATGCGGCTACTTTGGATTACTTAAATGCCTATGCAGCATTACATCTCTCCTATCATATGCTAGATTTATCCCTGATTCCACATTCGTCTTCCTACTTCGGAAATCCCGTAACGGATCTTCCCTCACAAATGGAACCTAACATATACGCAATAGGAAACGGGGATGATATAGATTTACCTCCAGCACCACCTGAGTTCGAAGAGGGTAACGCCTCTTTAATCGAAGAAACAATCGATGTCAACATCGGGATAGAAGATGAACCAAGAATATTGAAACTAGGTTCTTCGTTGACACCAGAAGAAGTGGAAATACATACTCAGGTTCTCAAAGAACATCAGAAGGCGTTTGCATTTAATTACAAGGAGATGACGGGAGTCGCACCCCACATGCATGTACACAACCTCGTCACTAGATCGATGCAAAGCCAATTAAACAAAAATCAAGACCCATGAGACCCAAAGTAGCTCTCATGGTAAAAGAGGAAGTAATAAAACTCCTTCAGTAGGATTCATCAAGCCAGTTGACTACTCCCAATGGGTATCTAATATCGTTCCCGTTCTCAAGAAGAACGGAAAGATACGCATTTGCATAGATTTCCGAGACATCAACAAAGCGTGTCCTAAAGACGATTTCCCATTACCATCCATAGACGTTATTGTTGATGCAACAGCTGGTTTTGAACTCTTGTCTCTCATGGATGGATTCTCGGGATACAACCAAATCAGAATATCCGAGCAAGATCAAGCTAAAACCACGTTCATAACTCCTTGGGGAACCTATTGCTATGCTGTCATGCCTTTCGGTCTCAAAAACGCTGGTGCTACATACCAGCGGGCTATGACTTATATATTTCACGATTTAATTCATAAAATCGTGGAATCCTACGTAGATGACTTATGGCTAAGGCCAAGAAGCGTTGTGACCATCCCGAAGTACTCCGCGTCATTCTTTCACGTTTAATAGAATACGGAGTCACACTAAACCCAGAGAAATGCGTCTTTGGTGTAACAGGAGGAAAGCTCCTAGGTTACATCATATCATCACGAGGGATTGATGTTGATCCAACCAAAATTTGGGCTGTACTCGAAATGGTCCCACCTTCGGACGAATCTGGAATCAGGTCATTTCTCGGAAAGCTAGGTGCAATCCGAAGATTCATCCCGGACTTAAGCTTCGCTATTCATCCAATCAACAATTTACTCAAGAAATACTATAGCATTGATTGGACCGAAGACTGCAACGAAGCTTTCAACGCAGTTAAACGTTTCTTGCTGTCACCACCTACGCTAATGCCACCTAAGCTGGATCACCCGTTAATCCTATATTCGCGAGCTACCAATGTCTCGCTGGCCTGTATGTTGGCCCAAGAAGACGATGACAAGAGAGAACGTGCGATTTATTTCATTAGCCGAACACTGCTCGACTATGAAACACGCTATACACAAGCAGAGCGAGAATGTCTTGCCATAGTCTTTGCTACTAAACGCCTAAGACATTACATGCTGAATCAAGAAACAAAGGTCATGGTAAAGACGGACCATTTACGGACTTTTCTCACACAAGGGTCCTTGTCCAAAAAAGCTGGACGTTTTATAACCTTAATGGGAGAGTTCGAATTAACATTTGTAAATCAGAAGTCGGTTAAAGGACAAATCATCACGGATTGGTTAGCTGACAACCCATTAGACGGAGGCGATCTAGTAGATTTGGATTTTCCAGATGAATGCGTATACTACATCGAAACTCGACCTGCTATCTCTGAGTGCCCTTGGTACACTGATATCATTAATTATATCATGGACCATACGTGCCCAGAGGCAGTTACATCGCAACAAAGAAGGCGGTTACACATAATCGTAGTTAAATACGTCATTATAGACCAGGTGTTTCTATCAAAAGCATTCGATGGAATGCTCTTAAGGTGTGTCTATTACAGAAGAGTCCAAGAGGATTCTCCATGAATCCCACAACGGTATATGTGGAGGCCACTTGGTGGCCATGCCACCGCTTCGAAAAATACATCGAATGGGCTATTTCTCGCCCACTCTAGAACATGACACGATAGAGCCGCACGCAGTGTCATAAGTGCCAAGAATTCTCCCACGAGATCCACATGCCAAAGACAAGCTCTACAACCAATCGCAACTCCATGGCCCTTTTCTACATGGGGCCCGGACTTGATAGGGAAGTTCTCTCCCTCATCCACGACGGCCATAATTTTATAATCACGACCACCGAATATTTTACTAAATGGGTGGAGGCCATGCCTCTTACTACTGCACTCGGTTCTCGTAATCGCTAAGTTCATTTTAAATTAAATCATTTGCAGTACGATATCCTGCAAATCATTATCTCGAGATAATGGAACTTCTTTCAAGAATGAGGAAGTTCGTGAACTATGCAACAAATTTAAAATAAGCCATCATACGGCTTCTCTTGTATTATCCCAAGCCAATGGGCAAAGTCAAGCAACAAACAAAATGCCAAAGCCATTCTCCTTAAAAATGTTGAAAGAAAACAAGCGGGATTGGCATTTAAATTTATATCCGGCCTTGTGGGCCCACCGAACCTCAATAAGAACACCAACGGAGCAACTCCTTTCTCGCTAGTATTTGGGGCGCTAAGCAATTCTCCCGCTTGAAGTCGAAATACCCAGTCTCCCATTTCACTACAAGGATTCTCGGATGAAGACGCTTACAGAGAAGCACGTCTTTCCCAATTAGAAAGCCTAGATGAAACTAGGTTAGATGCTTGAGCAATGCAAGCATAGAGCTTAAGTGACCGAATGTGCCAAGCAATATAACAAGAAGGTCTATGAACGCGATATATACGAAGGTGATCTAGTTCTAAGACTAGACAGCCGGATCGACAAGAAGACCGGCGAAGGAAGGAAATTCCGGCCCAAATGGTTGGGCCCATACCGAGTCATGAAGGACTATGGAAATGGTGCATACCTCTTATGTACGCTAGAAGGTGAGGAATTTGGCGAAACAATCAATTCCCTGCACCTCAAGCGTTTCTACGCATAAGCAAAGCTAGCAAGATCGCTTATATAACTATCTACATTGCATCTTCATATAGATTTAGATCATTTTGTCCACTTGTTCTTACACAAATTGTGATCAAGGAATCTATTCTCAAAGTGATTCATTACAAACTCATGATGTTGTTGGCACAAAATTTCTAATCATATCTCTCCATTTTCACGATATCATCAATCACTTGTAATCTTTTATCAAATAAAATCAAACATGTTGAAGTCTTAACGGTAACCATACCAAGATCTGCAAGTTTGTTCTCGCTTTGATTTCTTCTTAGGATTTGTGTCTTGCCTATGGTCCTGTTTCTAGAAGCTTCATGGTGTCACATCTATCCCATATACACATCTCTTTGGAAACAAGCATATACTGACATTTTACTCAAAAAGACAAGTCAAAAAGTGATTAAACAGAAAATTTTATTTTACACATTTCCTTGCCCTACCAACCTTCGGTGATGAGCTTGCGTCTCTTACTAGTGACGTAGGGTTGGGAAAGGATGGAAATGCCCTTACTACTTTATGCCTTGCCCATGTGATAAACCCATGCTTCTTACAGGTAGCATGGGGCAAGGTGTAGGGGGTCCTCTAGACAATGCAAACGTTAAAAGGTCATAAACAAACTATTCAAACTTTGAGTCAAAAACGAATGAATCAGATGTTCAAAATTCCAAGAGAGTTAAAAATCCTAAAAACCAGATTTTGTCTACTATGTGGCCATCTACGGGTCTAAGTCTGGATAAACCGCAAAGCAAGTCGCACCCAAAACTATGAAGTCATTCAGGTAGAGTAAGCTTGTAGTTCTCAACTTGGTTCCACCAAAGCTTCGTCTATCTTTCATCACTATCATTTCACCATATTTCATAACTTGCGCCCTTCTTAGCTCTTGGTGATGAGCCCTCGCATCTTACTAGTTGCGTGGAGTTAGGAGTGGGGCAAGTTAATCTATTCATCATACTGGTTATTTTCATCACTTTGCCAAAACAAACATGAGGTATCCAAATTTCTCAGAAGCTAAGATTTAAGATCACAATATATCTACAATATCATGTATCAGCATCATGAAACACAAAAAGAAAGCAAGCATTTGCATCATCTGTTCTCCATTGCATACATTCTAGAAAGCATATAAAACATACATCGTAGTATACACGAGGAAGCTGGAAACAGAAAGGGAAAACACGAGTGACAAGTTTTGATCCAAAACGAATGCATATATACAAATAACCAATGTTTATATACAATGCCATCATGCTCTAGGCATGGTCAAAACGCTCAAAGAGCCCGTGATATACAAAAGAATCTACAGTACAAAGCATACAGGGCCAAGTCGCCTCTCAACCCCTACGCGACCCCTCCGAGGGTGCGCACCCTTGCCTAGGACTCCGGCTATGCCGGTGCTCTAAATGCACGGAGGGCTCAGGGTCTCGAGGAGCAGCCGCGGTCTCGCCACGAGAATGGCTCCTCATAAGACGCCGGCTGTCCTATAGCCTTCCAACTCGTGTACGGAGAGTTGACACCATCCCCGGCCACATGCCAAACGGGAGAAAAGACGTCGGCATGCCTACCGGCTGGCTGCTGAAGGCTCCCGACATCTACGAGATAGCTCCGCACGGGTCTTATCCATAGGGATCATTAGGGAATCAAGTGCATACCCTACGGATTAGATCCCGCCACTCATCAGCCTCTGCAAAACAAAGAAGAAAACGAATTAGAAGCTAGGCAAGAGACTAAAAGGTACAATATCAAAACATAAGGAGAGATAGCAATTAAAAATCCTAAATTAAATAAACATTGAAAAGATGAGAGGATAACTTACTCGGATCACTGGGCCTCCAAGATGGGTCGCTGGGGCCAGCACCCGCCGCAGATGCCGCTGCCGACTGAGGGGCTGCTCCTGTAGTAGGAGCAACATGACGCCCCGCAACTGACTCATCCTCTCCACCATGGCCCTGGGAGAGTGGCTCCTCTGAAGCTAGAGTCTCTCTCTCTGCACTCTGCTCGGCCCTCTCTGCCTGCAAAATATCTTGAGTGTCATGCCACTCAAGATCGCTATCATCCGTCCGCTCCTCCGACCCTCCTCTCGTAAACTCCTCAGAATCGAGTCAATATCTATGGGGTCATCGCCGCCGTGAGCAGACCCGCAACAACCAAGCAAAGGTGCCTGTGGCGCACCGGCTCTCCTCTAGCTCCGAACTACCCTCCCGGCTGCAATGGGAGTGCCAGAGTGATCAATGTCCAACCACGGCCTCTAGGCCCCCTCTAGCCTCGCGGACTCGATCTCAGAACCGGTGCCACTGGGGAAGCATGCCCACATATGGAAGGCCGAATCACGAGGAACTCGCAAAAGGGTGTACCTCCACCCATCCCACGCGGTCGATAAGCTGCCTGTGGTGGAGCAGAGATCAATGTAAGGGTCTCTCGCCATATGCCGGCCATAAGCCTGCACGACGCCGCTCCATATCTGCTGGCATGGTAAGGGAGGCAACCGGCCGGTGAGGTGCTCTAAGCACCGACATATCTCGACCATCTAGCTACCCTCACCCTCCCGGGTCCGCCACCTCTACCCTCTCGCCATAAGGAATAAAATGCTCAGACACCCAACTCATGACTAGAGTCGTGTGGCTCAATGACTGTCCCGCAAATGGACCACCCAGATAAGTCATGGTAGGTGGTCCCAGTAATATTTACACCCTGCATATATCCACCATGCCCTCTATCTCGTGCAATGATGGGGGCCCAAAGAGTATAGTAAAGTATCTCCTCCCTTGTCCCCGATCAGCCTCGAGGCAAGGATCCCCATGATAGCCTCGCCGAAATACAGGATGGGCAAAGAAGGAATCGATCGAACTCTCACTCCCTTCTTCGACCTCGTATAGATGGCTACATCCCCATGTAGCTCGCCCACCGTGCAATCGTGCTCGAGACCTGCTGCCTCCGGTGTGAGTCTCCTCCCGATGATCGGGACCCCCAGGATACGGTAGACATCCTCCAAAGTGATGGTCCACTCACCGCGGACCCCTGGCAATCGGAAAGTGTTCCGATCTGCATCCCAATATGAGAATAAGTCACAAAGAATGTGACTAGATGGCGTGACATGGGGCACGCGCGATATACGCAATATACCGGCCCTCTGTAATGTATCCTCCTCATCCTGAGAAAGGGCATCCAACACCCCGGAGAGCCAGTCACACTCTCTCTCTCGGCTCCATCTGATATACTCTGCTCTCGCCTGCATACAACCAAAACACACAAAACAGAGCAAGTTAGTATCTAATCAATATCGAGAGAGTCATAAAAGCATATAGAAATGATAAAAGTACAAGTACAGTCTCCAAAATAGGTTCCTATTGCATTCTGTGCAAAACCGCCGCCCTGAGCAGAGGGGCGGTTTTGTAACCGCCGCCTTGAAGGCGGCGGTCGTGTGCCGCCGCCCTGGCCAGGGCGGCGGTCGCGTCCGAAAACCCGCGCGGGTTGTTAACCCCAAAAAGCCCAAAAGCGTAAAAAATAGACCATTTTAACTAAAAACAAAGCCTACCTAGATGGACCTTTTGAACCTAACATTTTCAAAAATAATCCCCCCATTGCAAAGAATTTGCCATTTCAAATTTGAAGAGGGAAAAACACAAAATGGAAGAAAACCAACCTGTGATCGCTGAGGTCGGTGTTCCGCTCGTGGAGGCATGATCACGATCTCGCTGCGAACGTTTCGACTCTACTCGCGTGAGAAACCGTCACCGTGGGTCCCAGAGCTCAAAACCAATCAAATCAACTCACGCAAATGAATAGGAAAATGGGCCCACTTTCATATATATATCGCTCTGTTTCGCTTTTAAAAATGACTTTTTCGCAGGTTTGGAGCGCTGATGGAGGTAAGTTTCTATCCCCGCACGAATGGTACGTTCTCCTTCCCTATTATTTTAGCGTTTATCTTCCAAGTTATTGCATCTATCTGCACTTGAGTTCTCTTTTCATTTTGCAGGTAGCGGGAATTTCGATGGCGTCATCTCAACACACGGACGAGTAAGGTATAGCTTCTAACTCCCCATTTCGGGACTGCCATACTCGGACCCACCGTTTTATGCCTCTTCATGGCTAAAACGCTTCTCCGAGGGGGCAATATGTACGTACCCAAAATTGTAAGGTACTGTACTGCCAGAACAGTGTAACAAGTGCCCCGATGATGATACAGGTCTCCTCGCAAGGTGTTCGGGATCCGAAAAATCCCTCGGAGTATGCGTTAACATCCCGCATGCCCCGCTTAGCCCCCGCGCCCTTTGTTTTCCCCTTTTTTCCCTCTTTCCTTGGCCTCTTGACCTTCAGTGACGAAACCGCCGCTCAAGGGTGGCGGTCTCGTGACCGCTGCCCTGAATAGGGCGGCGGTCCTGTAACCGCCACCCTGCTTAGAGCGGCGGTCCTGTGCGCGTTTTCCAGAACGCTCTTTTGACGTGACTCGCGTGAAATATCACGTTTCACCAGCTTTTCTTTGCCGACTTGAGCATGCATTAATGTTTTTGGTCCCCTGGAACAGTGTTTTTCCTTTGTTTATTGTTTAGGAGTTCAATTTGGTTTTGGTTTTTGAGAGTTGGAATTCCTATAAATGCATGGTTTTGTGCTCAAGCAAATGGCTCTCTCTCTCTCAAGTTTTGTTTTCTGGATTCCTCTTTGCAATTCCTTTAGTTTTCCTTTGCTTAGAATACTTAGTTTTCTTCATTGCGTGTTTTGGTTAGTATTGTGTTGCAGCTGGTAAGCCACATATCCATCTTGTGCAGGCAATGCTGTTGTTTCACCCATGGTCTGGAGTTTTTGGTCTGAAGCTTGGCTGGATTTTGAAGTTTGATCTTTGCTCTCATTCCCTCATTTTAGTGTTTTAGTTAGTTAGCTTGTTTAGAAGCCATAGCTTGAATTCACTTGCATCTTTTGTTAAATTGCTCAGTTGTTGGTAAGCCATAGACCCATCTTGTGCAGCAGTACGTTGTTTTATCTAATCCATTAGAGTAGAATAGCTTAGGAAGCCATTAAAGTTACAGGGTTTTGCTCTTCATACGGGATAGTTTTAGGTTCGGACACATTTTGTTGCATGATTCGCAGTAGATCCCGCTAGGAATTTTATAAGCCAAGCTCTGTACTCTTGCGCTATCCCTCTCCTATCCACGCTCTATTCTATCTCGCATTCGAAGGTTTTCCTTGTTCTAAACACCTATTCCTGTTGATGCAAGCATTACACGCTTTTCTGGATCTACGTGAACACAAAGAACGAAGAGATCATACTGAGGGGACAAGATCACACACACCATCGGATTCGCCACTGTTCTGCGAAATCCAGGTTTTAAACTTTCAAAGTTTTAGTTAGAACCATATCAAACAGAGTAGTTAATCGCTTTATTTCATTCTATTCTCGACATTGCAGGGAAGGCTGTGGGGATTGATAGTTTCTGAGAAACTATGATTCACTCCTCACTTCTGAGGTAGGGTCGAGAATCTTGCTAATAGATTAGTTATTTCATTGTTTAGAATAGATATACAAAATTGCACAGACAAATAACCACACTCGGTTATCTTGTTTGTTTTAAGTTATTAGTTTAGTTGTCAATTCTAAATATTTTAAATAAATGCTTTCTTAATATCGTAAAATAAAAAAGAAGTCATATATGCTAGAAGTATACTTAGATTTCACTTTATCATAGTTTGTTTTATTATGCTTTTGCATGACAATCACGGGACCTAGAGAGCCCAGAAATACATATGACCTTATCAGAGATATACACGAAACTATCCCAGTCATTTTCCACGTATTCCGCAACCCATAGATCGAATCACGCCGAGCTCGATATTGATTGGAGCCTTCGAGCAGTCATCCTCGCCGATGGATCTATCACACCGATCGAAGTTAGAAGGGCCTTCTTTGCCTTAGATTTACAAATTCCACTAGTGCGTGTCGAAGACATTAGATCGCCTAACTAGTTTGTCGCATATTCTACCCCCACCGGTCAATTGTGTCTCGGCACGACCTCGGGAGGTCGGGTACGTGGAAGAGTTACTTGTTGATTCTCACGCGCCCGTCGCTTTCCGGCGCATGCATGAACATGTGTCATGGGTTGAGATTGTTGCATAGGTTGACTTTGAATAATAGGAATATGGTGTGTTCGTTGAAGCTGGGTAGGTTGTTGTGGTAGATGGTAGGTAGGGATATGAGTGTTAAGGGGTTGAGACTGTTGGAGCATAGGATGGGTAGGGATGTAGGTATTCAAAAGCTGAGATTGTTTGATGGGCATACTAGTGGCGGATGAAATAGAATTGACAAAAAGGGATGTGGGTGGAATGTGATCCACCAATTGAGGAGATTGGGAGGATTTAGAGATTATAGGAGATTTTTGGAGTAAGAAGTCATATATGGGGTTAGGAGGAGATTCAGATGTATCTAGAGGAGCAGGAGATGGTGGTATGATTGATTTAGGAAGACTGGCTTGACGGGGGATAGGAGGGTTGGTGTCAAGGTGGGGAGAATTTTGTATGACATGGTTCTCATGAGGTGAGACCATGGAGATTGGAGATTGGCTGACCGACAACGTGGTTTTGAGTTTAGAATCCTGTTGAGTAAGATCGTCAGAGGAAGTAATATCATGGGACAAAGTAGATTGTTTATTTGTCTTGATTTGGGAGAGAACGAAAATAGGTGTGAAGTAAAGAAGGATCTGTTTATGTATGTTGTTGAAAAATAAATCAAGCAGAATATTTTTAGCCTTATGATTAATTTAGAGGATGTGAATAGAAAAGAAAAGTAAGTAATAGAGGTGCCTAAAGGAGTCTAAGGCTGGTTTCAGGTAGTTATGGATTGGGAGATGTCTGAGACGGTTGTCTATTGGGTGTTTAGGTCCCAATCAATAAACCAGGTGAGAGGAATGTTTTGATGTGTAAATTATGTTTGTGTAATTTTAGGCAGTGTGTGATAGGTGAAATGCAGAGAGTTAAATCCTTTACTTAAGCTATGTGATCAGGTAGGATGTAAAAGGTTCATTTTAGACCAAAATGAAATGTGACGTTCGATGTATATAGACACTCAGAAAGAGAAAGTTTGATGCAGAAAAGAGAAAATAGGGAAAAATGAGAAATACCTGGAGAATCGCTTGTTGGTGTTATGTGATTATACTTGATGATGGTGTTTTTAGAAGCACCTACCGCTGGCTCTGGAACGCTAGGTACCCTAAAATGGCACCGTTTAGAGTAAGAGATGAGTAGAGTAAAAATGAGTATTTTCTTTTTTGTTGTTTTTTTTGTTTTGTTTTACAAAATGGTCTTTGATAAAGCGTGATTTAATGGTTGCAAGGTCATGGAGTTTACCTGTAGAAGTAAATAAAACAATTAATTCATGTAGATGACAGGATAAGAAAAGCAATATAATGGTCCTAATGACCTTGTGTATTGAAAAGAAATTTAATAACTAATCAAGTTAATTATATTGCGAAAAATTTCTAAATAATTAATTTTTGGGCGAAAACAAAGGTAACCTACGTGTAATGACACAACTTAAGCCAATACCACTTAAACATCAATATTTATAAGACATTAGCAAAATAAACTAGTCAATAACTGAATTTCTAAAAAATAAAAATATAATAATAATAATAAATAAAAATAAAAATTAATTAAGTTGCTAACTAAATTAAACTAACTAAATAATATCAACCTAATAAAAATTTAATAGATACTAAGGTAAATAAGAATGAACTATACATTAAAAATAATGATCACATATTAACGAAATAATATAAATAAGAAATAATATGTTGTTAAACAATAAACTATACTACCAAAACAATATAAATGTGTATGTTGCATTTATTTGTATAGTGAACTAGTGATAAGAATACTTATAAAGTAATTAAATTATTAATGTCTTATACCCCACAATAATCGACCGACAAGATATGAAAATGATAAGATATCTACAATAATGGGACAGGAAAAGGAAATGAGGAGCAATATCTTATCAAACCTTTTTATTGAGAAAATTTTATTCACTTTTAGGTATGCCCAAGGTGGTCCTACTGCACATGGACACAAACTTTTTACATGTGTGGTGACATAAAGCGAATCACATGAAAAAGAGAACTAAACAGGACATATACAATTAACTATGGTGTTGACATTCCATGGATGTGGATTACATTTCAATATTGAATGGCATTTTTTTATAATTTAATTCTAATGTTATTTCATAATGTTTTTTTAAATTGTTATTTTTAAATAAATCAATATTGTCTATTATGTTTTAAAATAAATAACTATAGATTATTATGTTTTTAACAAATAACTATAGATTAGTATAATTTGAAATGTGAGATCTATACATAATTAGAAATTAAGATCTAGATGAATATATAGACATATTTTATTAGGTCAAAGCAAAGGTCATTAAAAGGAAAAGGAAAAAAATATCTATTATATAATTGAGATCACAAATCAAAGCAAGACAATAAGATTAGTTTCCGGATTTGTTCCCCATACGAAAGTAGAACTTAACATATTATTTTTTTTAATTTTTATTTGGGTATGATTATGTATGTAATAAAAAAACTAAACTTGAAACTGAATACCAAGCCAATTAAACACAAGAAGAGTACTTACCTGAAGGTGATACAAACCCTCGATACGGATGAAGATAACACCAAATCTCGAAAACATGAGTCCACAAGATGAAATATTTATCACAGTATATTTGAAAACTACGACACAGGAGAACTGATATATTTATAATACCTGCATTAGACGGATAAAGGAACAAAACAAATGAAATGACCATATCTTGGATCTGGTCCTATCGGGCGTGCGTTAAATGTTGATCTATGTTTCCAGCTTCCTATCTAGGTGAGTGTACGAGTAATCAAGAAACATGAGACCATGTCAAGTATACAAGGGCTTAGTACCTTGGAGATGGAGATGGATGATACGGGCGTAAAGAAAGTAGATGCATGATATCAAGAAGATAGATCTGCAAAACTAAACTAGATAAGATTAGAACACAATATGCGGGGTTACCCAGGATAGTGCCGGTTCCAAGAGGATTTCAACTCCCTTGGAGGATGTCAACCCCGTTTCAGCATAAGATAATAATAGATCATGAACAATAGTAAAAATGACAAGCAACTGAAATAACAAGAATACTTAGCTTATGTCCTACTATGAAATGAGTCGAGGCATCAAGATGGCAAGATAAGAGACACTGTCAGAGCTTTCTCCTTCTTATTTTAAAAATATATCCTCCTCCTTTAAAAAAATATTCTCCTTAAAAATCTATATATCCCTTTGAAATAATCTCCCTCCCCCTAAATATGGGGAAAACCCCATATTTATAGTTTAGATGTGAGGCTAAACTGTAGGTTAGATGATACCCAGGGTGTAGTAAAGTAACCTGAGTTAGGGATGTGATGTGATCATGTGGGTCCCATATTTTGACTTATTAGGCAAAGTGGGGGACATGATTTGAATGGGGGGTGAGATAAAGATTTCATTTTAAAAAAGAGTGTCGAGAGATATGCATTATGAATTAAATAATTTGTGAGAGATGGGGATGATGTCAAAAATTGAATTTTCAAATGGGTTCATATGTAGCCCATCGATAATTCAATTTAAGAGAAAGAACTCTTTAAAAAAAAATAGAGTGTCGGAGATATGCATTATGAATTAAATAATTTGTGAGAGATGGGGGATGATGCCAAAAATTGAATTATCAAATGGGTTCATATGGAGCCCATTGATAATTCAATTTAAGAGAAAGAACTCTTTTTAAAACAAAGAGTGTCGAGATATGCATTATGAATTAAATAATTTGTGAGAGATGGGGGATGATGCCAAAAATTGAATTATCAAATGGGTCCATATAGAGCCCATTGATAATCAATCAAATAATGTGAGCAAATAGATAAGATTTTATTTAATTTAAGATAAAGAGAAGCGGGGATGGAAACTCCGTGAATATAAGATGTCGGGTAGGGCGCTATACCGAAAATAGGTGTCTACACAAGAGGTAAGAATATTGGAACCTTGTATTTAACCACTTATAGCACAAATGTTTGTAATCTTGTGGCTTCGTAAGTAGATACAACATGTGGCACTATAGGCTCTCCATATGAGCCATAAGGGTATGGAGATCATAAATAAGGATTTCCCCAGACATATAGAAACAAGTTTGGAGTTCTATGAGGACGCATATATGGGAAACAAAGCGAGTAAGGTTTCTCAAGGTTTGACCTACAAAGAAAGAGAGTATGTTAGAGTGGTGCATTATGATGTATGGGACCGACTCGGGGTATCATCTCTTGGGGTTCAAGTTATTATGTTACTTTTATTGATGATGTAACAAGAAAAGTTTGGGTTTATGTATTGGAAAAAAATCGATGTATTTGACACTTTTGTTAAATGGAAAGCCTTGGTAGATAATGAAACAGTCTTAAGCTAAAATGTCTCAGTCGATAATGGAGGGGAGTATTGCAGTAATGAATTTGATGATTATGATTCTAAGAATGGAATCCGTGAGGGCAAAAGATGGTTCTACGAACTCCACAAATGAATGGGGTGTCATAACGGATGAACAGAACAATAATGGAATTTTCTAGAGCATGAGGTTACATGCAGGACTACCTCTTTCTTTTTGGCGAAGCGGTGAGCACAACCGTGTACTTGATAAACAGAGGACCCTCAAGTACCTTGGATGGAGGCATACCGAGGAGGATTGGTATGGTAAGAAAGTTGATTATTCATTTCTTAGAGTCTTTGGATGTGAGGTGTTTTTCCATATAGACAATGATGGTAGGACCAAGCTAGAGGCTAAATCAAAAAATGTACTTTCATCAAGTTATGGTGATGATGACTTTAGATATAAATTTTGGAGTATTAAGGACAAGAAAATTATTCGATCTAGGAATGTGGTCTTTAATGAGAAAGTCATCCATAAGTAGCAATTACAGGAAAACATGGAAGAATTCAAGAAATAATACAGCAAAGTAGAGAGGATCTTAGGATGGGAAAGTGACACATGAATCGAGTTCCAGAACCTCCTCAACAGAACCCCAAACTCCTATATGAGGAGGTCTTCTAGGGTAAGAAGATAACATGAATGTTTTTCTCATTCTCTTTATTATTTATTACTCACTAATAGTGAATATTCGTAGAGCTTTGATGAAGTAATACAAGTAGATGCCGGGAAGAAGTGGGAGCAAGCTAAAATAAGCTAGTCTTGTCACCGAGTTATCAAGGATGATTATTTGTGAAGTATTAAGGCATCGTTTGTCTCCATAAGAGACATATGAGAAAAAGAATGTATGAGAATCATGAATTTGATTCCATGAAAGGATGATTTTAGAGCTAGGAAAGGTGAGGGGATGATCTTTATATGGAGCACCATGTTTCTAAGAATGAGCAATCATCTGAGTTCACTTGATGCAATTCACTTGGTACTATTCATAACAACTCATTCAACACCTAGTAGTGTTATCACACCTTAATGAGGAGGCACATTACAATCACCTCATTTTGGCCATAGGATTGGAATCCCATTCATGGAACAATCCTCTATCTACAAAGTGAGGATCTATTTTTAGTAAGAAGTAGACAAACATCATAGAGTTAATTCATGGTCACTAAAGTGAATTATGGACCAAATTAAAAAATTAGTACCAATTCAAGTAGTGGTAGGGCCAAAATCCATTTTAGAAGGTCAAAAACCTTAAAAATGACTATATGCTTTCCCAAAACAAAGACCGACTACAATATATATGCCCTGAAAGTTTTAGGTCATTATGTCGAAATCCACGAAAATGAGTAAGATCTGACAGATTAGATTTTGAAAAACTATCTTCTAGATTATAACTGTTGGAGCTACGAGACCACTTCCATAAGGTGCAGAGTGACCCTAATTTCTTATATTTACTAAAATAAATTTAAAGTATAATCTTATACTTAAACATTTATTTTTGTAAGTATAACCACCAAAACACATATGCATGGTCCATACTACACAAAACGCATACGCATTTTGACTTGTTTGAAACGTGTACGCGTTATAGGTTTGGTGATTCCCGAGCCAAACAAATTAAAACAGGAGCGCGTTTTAACATTTTAGCAAAACGCGCACGCATTTTGCTTTTTTCGATTCTTGTCCACTTTTGGCCCCCTAACCGTGCACTTACCCTATTAGTTGTTAAATATTGGTAATTGTAATGTTGTGAATATTTAATGAAAGTTGAAGATATAAAAATGATGTGATATCATACTCTAACTCTCAATTTGGAAAATGGGGGCAAGTGCCTCTGAAGACAAGAATCGATGCGTGTTAAGGGCTTGCTCTTAGGATGCCACATCGATAGGTCTAACTATCATTGTGTGATGAAGGGGCTTTCCCTTAGGATTTTGCATCGATAGTTGGGTGGTATCTTGTGTTGAGCAGAGGTTTATAATGTCACTGCCGACCCTCCACTCGGAAAAGCACCCTCTCGTAATATTGCAACCGTCCCTTTTGCAATGGATGGGCCAGTTTGTGATATTATAGCAGGTTTATCTTGAGTGAAGGATACCGCAGTTGGCATTTTTTGATACTTGAATTTGTCATGGATATTAGCTTTATGATGTTGTGATTATTTTATAATAGTGGATGACGTATATTTGATTTGACATTTGTCGTACTAACGTTAATTGTATATTTCTAATTTCATAGCTCTTAGCATGTGTTAAATTAAATACATTAGGACAAGTTTGATTTCTTGGATGCATTATAGTTGTAAATATTGTGAATGTGGATATCATTTGTATATATATATATATATATATATATATATATATATATATATATATATATATATTATTTGTTAAATATTGGTAATTGTAATGTTGTGAATGTTTAATGAAAGTTGAAGATATAAAAATTATGTGATATCATACTCTAACTCTCAATTTGGCATATGGGGGCAAGTGCCTCTCAAAGACAGAATCGATGCGTCTTTGAAGGGGCTTCCCTTAGGATGCCACATCAATATGCCCAACTATCGTTGTGTGATGAAGGGGCTTGCCTCTTAGGATTCCAGATCGATAGTTGGGTGGTATCTTGTGTTGAGCGAGCTTTTTAAAGTCGCCTTGACCCTCCACTCGTAAATGTACGCTCCTATTATATCCCAACCGTCCCTTTTGCAATGGATGGTTGTGATATTATGGTAGGGTGCATCTTAAGTGAAGGATAACCATTGGCATTTTTCGATACTTGAATTTTTCATGGATATTAGCTTTCTGATGTTGTGATTATTTTATCATAGTGGATGACGTATATTTGATTTGACATGTATCGTACTAACGTTAATTGTATATTTTTGTTTGCATGTGTGTTGTTGTATTCGATTCAAGACGTATTTTGCATGGTGAAAATGAATACATGAAGCTCAATTCCTCCTAATCCCGTAGGGATAACGTTGATAACTCCAAAATTCCAAAGGGAGGAATGCTTCAAGAGGTCCACATTTGTGGTCTATATAGACCATCATCAACAAAATAATCCGCCCAAACTAGAAATTGTAGCCATGGTTAAAGCCCGCCTCAATTTTTGGGAAACTTTTATTTATTTATTTGTCTAAGTTGCACACTATAGGGCCACATTTGCGAGGATATGGTCTAGCTTATGACACGATGGAGGATGCCTAGAAGTATGAGCCTCCACATAAGCTGAGAAAGATGGGATTTTTGTCATAAAACCATCGATAGATCTAAAAATTATGTAAAAAGATTGCACATGGAAGCAACTCCAAGTTTGCTGCTGAAAACAAAAAAAAATTAGTTACTATTTTTTATGTTTTATTCTAAAAAACATATGACGTGTTTGAAAAAAACCTGTATAAATATTTATTTTTTGTCGGATGTTGATTCACACCAACTTAAATATATTTCATTTTGTTGTTCGAATATATTCTTGATTCACACAAGCTTAAATATGAAATATGTTTTGCATTGGATTAAATATGTTTTCCTTAGTATTAATATGTGTTTCTATGGATTATAGTTTTAAAATTACTAATGTTTAGATATTTTATAGCAAGTTTAGATTATTAAAATTCATTTATGTTAAACTTATATTTAGGTAGGAAATGTGTAATGGTAACGATTTTCTAATTCACTAACTATGGGATTATCATCATTTGTCCAATTTAGGATTGTATTAGTGCAATTATCATTTATAATCATTTATTTCTATGTAAAGAGTGCTCTAATATGAGTTCACTCATATAGAGATGCACTGTAGCCTACTTAATATACATAATATAGAAAACCAATATTGTTTGAAAAAGAGTTAATTCTAGAGAATTCGAGTACTCATTGAAGCATGTAATTTTAATACTAGATATACATTACAATGGCCATTTAGTGAATAAACTATAACAATTATTAGAATGTCATTCGCAATACTATAGGCTATAATAATTATTGGAATGTCGTTCGCAATACTATAACTAATCAAATGTTTATAGATATTGATATTGCAAATAGATTGAAATCTATCTATTCATAATAGACTAATGAATTTATTAAGTGATTTATTCAAATTTAATATTTACCCATTACATTTATAAACTCATAATTATAGGAAAACATTTAAAAAAAATTCTAAATTGTGTTTGTATTAATTATATGTTAGCAACATAAAGTTATCTATTCAGAAAATGAGTGGAATGGAACCAAACCCGTGATTATGATTCCAATATATTCCAAAATATATTCGCACTTTAGTCTAACATACGAAATACGAAGTTTTAGTATCGTAAGGAATACAATGTTTCCCAAAAAGAAGTCGCTCACGAACACATGACGTTAACTCATTTAGAGTGTATGTCTCTAGACAAAGTACTAACTCCATTGACTCTCCAATAAGAAATCGTTATTAATGAATGAACTCAAGAGAAAATGTTTTAGGGCCTTGTCATATGTTAAATTACAGATGTTTGTATTGAAAAAGTCAAATTAGAAGTGTTCATTCTATTTTTTATGTTTGCTTACGATATATTTTTGTCCATTGTAAAGGTAAACATGGTTGCCATTTGGAGATTGGAAATTCATGGGGTGTCAAATACCTCCGAAAATCTTGCATGTTCATCATTCATATTATACGACCCTAATGGAAGAAAGATAGTAGAAAGAGGTACAATTGTCAGAAATGCCACTATGACCTTCCACCAGGCTGAGTATAGGGCCTTGATATTGGGTCTTGAGGAAGCGATACACCATGATGTTCAGAACATTTGTGTGTTTTCTCACGATATGCTTGTTGTGAAAAAAATGACTGGTGTATACCAATGTAACGACGTAAATCTTTCAATTCTCCGAGTTCAAGCGCTAGAGAGTGTATCTCGCTTTGTGAATTGTTCATATCTGCATGTAAAAGTTAACAAAGATAGGTTTGATGTATGTCAAGTGTCTAGGGACACTATAAAATAAAAAGTGGTAGCTTTCTAAGCACTTGCCATGTAAGACATTTCAATATCATATATGTACACACTATATTTCCTTTTGGCATGATGGTAGAGATACATTATTTATTAGATTGTGAATAACTAATATTATGTGAATTGTCTCTAGCATATATATTATATATTTTGTGGATAATATGATTATATATCCTATAGTGTTGGTTGATAGGCCAGGGCATTTTGGATACCTAATGCTTGGAGAGGCATCACTTGTCTATTTTCTAAAATCAGATTTGTATGTTAAGCTTTGAGCTTACATCTTCAATCTCTAAAGGATGAAAACAATTAGAGATTCACTCTTGAGGACGAAAACCCTCCAAGAGTCTAGTAGAAAAACGAAAACACTTCTCTCATTGCGAGGATTCTCCACCTTAGGACTTCAATCCATATCACTTGATTATTAGTATTTTTCCAGCGGTTGAAGTGAGTAAAAGTGTAGATTTTGGTCCAAGACTTTGAAGAGGAAAGTGGTGGTTGAGTTTTCTTCTTGTTTCCAGCTGGTGCGACTTGCATAGCAAAATATTTTGAGGTATTTTGGGGTTGCTACAAACTATATTTGATTGTTGTTATGAATGTTGATTTCCATTAGTTTTCCATAGTATAAGATATGAATATATCTATATGTTTATGTTGTAATTTCTAGCCCCAAACCCTAAGGGAGAATTTGTGTTTTCATTGTTTAGGGCACATGTGGTGGGCATTTGAATGAATGGGTAACATCATTGCATTCTCCTATTTTTTTGTGACTCGTGCATAATTTATTTGTGTGGATTGGAACATTTTGAGTGAGTTATGAATTTTGAAGTTGCCATAATTTTTTTGTAGACCGAGGTTTCAAAATAAATTCATTTTAACTATATATGGGCTCTAAAAACACAAATCTTTGCACTGAGATATATTGAGGAGAATATTATAAGTTTTAGCTTAGTTTATGGTGCAAAATATCATGATTTATTTATGATTTTTATAAGTTCCATAATCAGCCCCAATCACATTTTCCTTATATAAATCAGATCCACATCTTAATTAATTCCTATATCTTTCATAATCTACCTATGGTGTGTGGAATTTTCTCAAATCTAATTGGGGGCAAAAATTGTCCATTTAGGGACATTACACTTTCTTCCACATTTCAATTAATTGTAACTCTCAAAATTTTCCTCATACATGACCAATGAAGTTCCAAATCCTAGACTAAATAATACAACTACATGCATATTCATATAATGGAAACTTGAAAAAATACCACTCCTCTAGATTACATGTTCAAAATAAAAATACAAGAAGCGAACAATTCCATTTCTAACACTAAAATTTTTACAATTGAAAGTAGGGCTAGTAGTATGCATCATGCTTGGTTAGACAAAATCTCAATTCCAAAACACAATTGTTCCTATGATAAAAATACATTCTTTCCCTACACACATGATTCCAAAGCAATCTCCAACACATGTATTTCCTTCCTTGAGCTTATTTTCCCCAAACAAACACTCTGTTCAAGGTTTCAAGTTCATGGCAAACCCCTCCACAACAATTGTTCCATCTTTTCCTTTGAACTATGTTCCTCCTCTCACCTCCCCTTCTATTTCAGCTTTTGGCATACCCATTATGCACTACACCTATGTAATTGCTAGTATAAACTAATCTCTTATACATGTGATTATGAGTAGATAATAGTTATCCATACTTTATAACAATTCTTCATTATGTTGAGAATCATTATGACTAGCAACTAAATTTGTTTACATTTTTATTATATATTTTATTTGTGTTAATACTTGTATACTAAGTTACTTTGAATATAAGTAGATAATTTTTAGATTGTGATTAAGATGTAATATGTTGCCATCTTAATTATTTATTTACATTTTAAAAATTATGTTTTAAAATGAATATTTAGTACTTTAAATAATTTTAAATTTTATTTATCAATATAACTTCCAAAATTATACATATATATAGCATAATATATAGTTGAAAATTTTATCCATCCAATATAGTAGAAGTTCCCATTTAAGTGTAACCTCTATATCTTTAAATTTTTAAATTTATATTTTTATCCTTAAATTTAAAAATTTATATTTTTGTGTTTGACATTTTGTCTAATGGATATTTAGTATTATTAATTACAAGTGGTACCTAAAGGCATTGAAAATTGATATACTTTTCTTGCACGTGTTTGTCTAACACCGTCATTTTTCAAACCCATATTTGTTGATCAAATTACAATTTTTTTCCCCAATTGATCTATGGTTGAGTGGTCAATAAAATATGACAACTATAATTTAATTTTTAGAGTTGAGCTCCAATTTAGTGAAAACATTGCTCACCAAGATTGTGAATAAATACCGGCATGGTGTATAGCTAAGGTGAACAATATTTCTCAAAAATATCTTAAAAACAATAACTTATATGAAATGAAAACTTCAAAGTTTAGACATGTTGGGCTTAGTTTCCATCAATTCATTCTCATTAAATATGAATATTCATACACAAACATATCACTTGAGTAAGAAGCTCAAGCGTTCACATGAGATGTAAATATAGATAGATCTTCGTAATAAAAGAAAAACACGTGAACTTTATGGATTTGTATGTTAGTAGAAGAAGTGAGAAAACCAACAAAGAAGCTCACACAAAAATCCAAGAAAACCATACAATTTTGGTTTTGGTAAACCAAAAACTATGATTATAATAATGCTCTTAGGCAAACTTCTGAATACATGGATAATCATGAAGGAGAGAGAGAGAGAGAGAGCTCAACAAAAACTTCATCTAAGTCAATAATCAACAAACACACAAATATCTTAAAATAATGATTTTTATGAAAAGATAAGATGATAGACATCCTACAATGACAATCAAGACCAAAGGATAGAGTGGTGAGCTGTTCACAATTATGCTACCTTAAAGTTAATGTCTATTTAAACATCACAAGATAATTTTAACTTTAAATTTAACATCCATTTGATTGTCACTTAAAAACTTCTTGTTACTTATATAATTCAGTGATAAATTGTTTATGATATAATTCCTACAACAAAGACTGTACCTTCGAAATTCTAGTTGACCCCCCAACAAGAACAACAACATGGGATGAACTCTTGTCCATCTTGGCATCTTGCAGACATTTCTCAACCGGCTCCATCCATTTCCTGAAGAGATCCATGTTCAATTCTTCAAATCTGGCTCGAGTAATGATGGTGTAAAATTCAATACCTTCATACAAGGAATCAATATCAATGGTGGCCTGAGCAGTGGACGAGAGGGTCCTCTATTCCCTCTCACAAGTTGTTCTCAGTCTCCTCAAGGCTCTTGCATTACCTGTTATATCTTTCTTGTATTTCCTCCTGAACTCGTGAACAAAATGATTCACCATGCGATTGTCAAAATCCTCACCTCTTTAGTGGGTATCTCCTGCAGTAGCCTTGACCTCAAAAATACCCTCTTCAATTGTTAAGAGAGAAACATATGGTGCAAGTCTGGATATGAAATAAGTGGTCTGAAATGCAGCCACAATATCCACATGTTTTGCACCAGTATATGTAGCATACTTCCTATCAGTTACATATGTTCCTCTGTGTGGTTTGGAATGAATAGTTGTAATTTTCACAGATGTCCCCCAACCAATGACCAAAAGTGTCTCATCCTGATTCATGAAACCAGTCAGGATATAGGAAAAGTAGCTATAAATATTTATCAACAAATTACATCATCCCTTTCTCATTGACCTGCCAAACAAGATGAGGTTGTAAAATCTCTGCACGTGGACTATCATCCGGTCGTTCAATATATGTAATCCGTTGATTACTCGCAGTGTCATATACTTTCACACCTACATCATTTGCCCAAGCTAAAAGACTACTCCTCCACTTAACTACATCGATAGGACCTTCTCCAGAATGCAAAACCTGGGTCAAGAAACATTACTATTGTTATTTACTAAGAGGATTGTCCCAGTTTTATTGATGAATATTGAATCATTGTAGGCAATACTCATTAACTACATTTTGTTGAACATTTAAGGCGATGAAACTTGATTATTTAGATCTCTGTGATGAATTCCTGAATTAAAGTCTTAAGTTTTTTAAATTAAACTAACCTGATCACAATACCCTAGCCATCCCTTTGAATTGAGCAATAGTTCACCAGCAAGACCCCCAACAACAAATCTCCTAGATGACTTTCTTGCATAATATGGATCAAGAGCAACAACCTTCATAGGTTGGTGGTATCCAAACTTCCCCCTTTCATCTATGAATAAACTATTAATAACAACATATCCATCATCTGAGCAGCTCCCAATATACTCACCGTCTAAATCAAAACTGAGATCGTTTACTGTAGCATTATGAGCTGTAAATTCCTTAACCTGGGAATAATTAAAGGTATCAGGGATGAAACACCATATGCATATGATGCTTATAGTTGCACTCAAAGAAGGTTTCTCTGAAAAAGTAGTATTGTTGCATATAAAAATAATTCAAACAGACTCTACCATAAACAATTGTATAAGACAAACACACAGATACACTAAGATCCAAGATTAAATGACGAGCCTAAAAGCATGCAACAAAGTAGAGTTCAAACTAAAACAAGTAAAACAACAATCATCATCTAAAAGGGAAGAAAAATACAATTTCTATGCCCGCGAGTGAAACATTGAATTGAAACTACCAATGCAGAAATTTGGAAACCAAAAAAGAATTTGGAAGATTGTGTACGTCTTTTCAATAAATCATCTAGCTAGTAAATGCCTCTCATAGAAAAAGTAGAGAGCTTTACAGTGAGTGGTAGTGTACTCAATTATTGCCATTCCTGAAACCAATGTTAGATCTTTCCCTTGACTTAAAAAACAAATCTTTTAGATAACTTTCCATTTTTGTTACTGTTTTAATGAAGTCCACATTAGCACTTAAAAATGAGCATTTGCTACAACATATTTTCAGTCAGATGGCTTAAAAACTTCAGTATGTCTTGAATAGAATTAACAACTTTTCCATGAGTTCAAAATTCAAATGTAAATTGGTACGACATATATAAATTTCTTCTAAAGATGAAGCAAAATGTTATCTCATAGTTAGTTACCCATTAAGAAAAGTGCAAACAAGTAGTCTCAAACTTGAGTAGGTCATGAATATAATAACAAGTTTACATGAGTTCAAATGCAAATTTATACAGTCTATATAAATTTCTTCTAAGATAAAGCAATAGTGTTATCTTTCAATTATGCCATAGCTAGAAAATTTTCCTAATGATAGAGGCTAAATACATACATTTAAGTTATTGGCACCATATCAATTGTTTGAAAGCTCCTTCTATCTGACCACTTATAAGGAAGCTCCTTCCATCTGACCACTAATTTAGCTATTTACAAGAAAGTCTCCTTGGGGACAAGGATAGCTTTCTTCGCTAAATACAAGATTTCCCCGGAAGTCAAAGCAAGTTATTATTCGGGCCATTACAACTCTACAAATACTTTAAAAGATTAAAGCTTCTAAGATCTTGCTTATGATGCGCCCAGAATTAGCGAGGAACTTGACAAGGTTATAACTTGAGCTTGGTGTCCGTTTGAGTCTGTTTTTTTTAAACCATGTGTTTTGATGAGACGAGACGCGTGCGCAACCCACCCTACCGGTTAGGGCAAGTTTTCGACACGTTTTCGGGCCCTAAATCCGCCATCTTGAGGCCGAAAATTAGGATTTAAGTTATAGTTTGGTTTTTTCCTATTTTTGAGCATTAGTTAATTTTAGTCTATTAATTGCATTGTGAGTTAGAAAGTTGGCAATTCCTCTAATTTAGGGATGTAGAAGATGCGTGGCAATTTCTATGCCCGTAGGAATAAGCATGCGAACTTACTAAGAATAACAGGTTCTAGTAAACTGCTAAAAATAGTAATTTCCGCCACCTAGAGTAGATTTAGTCAGAGTTAGCTAGAGTTTACTTGGCAACTCGAGTTGGGAGTTATTTTCCTATTTAGGAAACATTGTAATTCATTATTTGATAATGAAGAAGGAGATCTATTTTCTTTTGGAGTTCATTTTATTGCAGTTTATCTGGTTGTTCTTAATTTGGCTACATTATCTGGTATCAGAGCTGGTTCGAAGTATTTTGTTTAAAAATGGCAGGAAGAGGAAGAGGAAGAGGAGGCGGTATTGCCCAGATGAATAGAAATATGCAAGATCTGCAGAGACAAGTATTCTTGTGCTTTGCGTAATGATAACCCAAAAGAGGAAATCAAGGTGGAGATGACATAGATGAAGAAGAAGTTTGTGAAGAGGAGGAAACGCAAGCACCACCATTAGCTTTTGAAGAAAGGATGCTTCAAGCATTAGAAGGAAAGAATGATGGGATAAGAGTTGACGTTTGAGTATGGTGGTAGTCTAAAACCGAGAGGAGCTGATAGAAGTTGGTTGAATAACATGGGAAATTTTTTTGAGTGGAAGGCTATGCGGGGAAGAAAAGAAGGTAAAATTTGCATGCATGAAATTGAAAGGTCATGCTATGTTATTGTGGGATCACCTACGAAAGAGCGGTCAAGAAAGGGAAAGAAAGAATTAGGACGTGGAGTAAGATGGAGAAGAAGCTAAAGATAAATTTCTACACACTGTGGATTATGCAAAACCCTTTACAAGAGGTTTGAATCTCGACAGAACTTACTAAACATGTGCGAGAATACACAAATGAGTTCTACAAGTTGTCCATTCGTGTAGAGCATGAAGGCGAGGAACAAATGGCTGCGAGGTATGTTAATGGATTAAAATTTTCTATTCAAGATGAGATAAGTATGCATAGGATTAAAAGCATGGAGGATGCCTATTAATTAGCCTTAAAGGTGAGGAAAAACAAAATCATCAAAGTTTTAGGCAATCACTGGAATGAATAGGGGGCCTCATCTTCCTTTCGGGGGGACGATCTGGTTTCAGCCAAGGTAGGGGAGAATCATCTCGTGGATGGGAAAAGCAAGAGGATACGAGACAAGATTTCCAGAATCAACAAAGAGGCAGAGGATTTTCTAGGGGTAGAGGATATGCTGGCGATAGAGGATGGGAGGCTCCACGAAGACCATTTGTTTGTTACAAATGTGGTGAAGAAGGGCATCGGGCTTTTGAATGCCCACATACTTATACACATGACAAAAGGCAAGGAGATGCTCCAAGAGTAAATCTTGTTGAAGCTGAGCAAGTAGAAGATGAACAGGACCTCGAAATTCCACCAGATGTTGGAGAAACTCTGATGATCAAGAGGACAATGATTGCTCCAAGAAAGGAGGTCAAGGGGGATGCATGGCTACGTACAAATATTTTCAGAACAAGATGCACTTCAGGAGGAAAGGTATGTAATGTTATTATTGATGGTGGTAGTTGTGAGAACATGGTTTCAAATGAGATGGTCGATAAATTGGGTCTGCATTGTGAGAAGAATCCTAACCCTTATCGTATTGCATGGTTTAAGAAGGGTAATGAAGTTACTGTTGATAAGAGATGTTTAATAAGCTTTTCTATTGGGAACAGTTATAAGGATGAGATTTGGTGTGATGTTATTCCTATGGATGCATGTCATATACTACTAGGAAGACCATGGCAATTTGATAGAAAAGTTATTCATGATGGGGGAAAAAATACTTATACTTTCTGGAAGGATGGCACAAAAATAGTTTTGATACCTCTTAAAGAAGAGGGGAAGGCTGAAAATATGCTTTCTGCAAAGGAATTTGTGAAGGAGGCAAAGGCAACCGGTTTCTGTTATGCACTAGTTGCAAATAAGGATGAACTTGTAAGTGCTCAAATACCAATAGAAACATCAGAATTAATAGAAGAATTTTCGATGATGTTATTCGATGAGCTACGGATGGATTACCACCCAAAAGAGATATTCAACACCACATTGATTTGATTCCAGGGTCTTCACTCCCAAATCAAGCGGCTTATAGGATGAGCCCGACATTGCATGTAGAGTTGAATAGGCAAGTGGCAGAGCTTGTGCGAAAGGGGGTTGTAAGGGAGAGCATGAGTCCGTGTGCAACACCAGCTTTATTAACACCAAAGAAGGATGGAACATGGAGAATGTGCACGGATAGCAGAGCGATCAATAAAATTACAATCAAGTATCGGTTCCCAATACCTCGCCTTGATGATATGATGGATGTGCTTTCTGGATCTAATTATTTCACCAAGATTGATCTTCGAAGTGGTTATCATCAGATTCGGATCAGAGAAGGAGATGAGTGGAAAACAACATTCAAGACAGGAAATGGATTATATGAGTGGTTGGTGATGCCATTCGGGTTATCCAATGCACCTAGTACTTTTATGAGATTGATGAACACCGTGTTACGGGAGTATAATGGTAAGTTTGTTGTGGTTTATTTTGATGATATCTTGATCTTTAGTAAAACTAAAGAAGAACATTTGAGGCATCTAAGATTGGTATTTGAAGTGTTAAGGAAAGAGAAACTCTATGCAAATATGAAGAAGTGCACATTTATGCAAGAGAGCTTGGTATTCTTGGGCTTTATTATTTCAGCAGGTGGGGTACAGATGGACTCAGAAAAGATAAAGGCAATTATTGAATGGCCTACTCCACGGAGTATAACAGAGGTAAGGAGCTTTCATGGTCTATGACATTTTACGAGAAAATTTATTAAAAATTTCAGCGAGTATTGTAGCACCTATCACAGATTGCACAAAAGGAAGGGAGTTTTGTTTGTGGACAAAGGCGGTGAGGATAGTTTTCAATTCTTAAAGAAGAAGGTGATAGAGGCACCCATTTTGGCGATGCGATTTTGATAAAGTGTTCGAGGTTGATTGTGACGCCTCACATGTGGGTATTGGAGCTGTTCTAAGTCAAGGAGGAAAGCCAGTAGCTTTCTTTAGTGAGAAACTAAATGAGGTAAGAAAGAACTACTCTACTTATGATGTGGAATTTTATGCAATTGTACAAGCATTAAGGCATTGGAGGCATTACTTAGTGCCTAAGGAGTTTGTGTTATTTACAGACCACATAGCCCTGAAGTATGTGAATACCCAAAAGAAGTTGAATAGTAGGCATGCAAAGTGGGTATCATTTTTGCAAGGATATACTTTTCTCTAAAACATAAATCCGGAAAACAGAATCAAGTTGTAGATGCATTGAGTAGGCGTGTGACTTTGTTTACCACTATGGAAAATGAGGTGGTGGGTTTTGAAGCAATAAAGGGTTTATATTCTTCGATTCGATTTGAGGATATTGTTGAAAGACTAATTAGTCCATTGTCGAGAAAATGTAGGAGATGTCTGGATGAGTATACTTTACTGGGATGGCTACCTATTCGAGGACACCAACTATGTATTCGGTTGGGTCTATGAGAGAAAATATCGTGAAAGAGTTGCATAGCGGAGGGTTGGCTGGGCATTTTGGTAAAGATAAGACGATAGCCTTGGTAGCAGACAAATACTATTGGCCAAAGTTGAAAAGAGATGTGGTAAGATATGTGGAGAGATGTCAAATTTGCCAAGTCTCGAAAGGCCATGCACAGAATACAGGGTTGTATATGCCGTTGCCTGTTCCTAAAGGGTCGTGGACAGATCTGAGTATGGACTTTGTTTTGGGATTACCAAAAACACAACGAGGTAATGATTCCATTTTTGTGGTTGTTGATAGGTTTTCTAAGATGGTTCATTTTATTGCTTGTAAGAAAACAAGCGATGCAACAGGCGTGTGATTTGTTTTTCGAGAGAAGTTGTTCATTTGCATGGTGTTCCAAAAACCATTACTTCAGATAGGGACACAAGGTTCTTAAGTCACTTTTGGCGGACTTTATGGAAGAAATTTGGTACTCAACTACAGTTCAGTAGTGCTTATCATCCACAGACTGATGGGCAAACAGAGGTGGTAAATAGGAGTTTGGGAAACCTGTTAAGGTGCATTGTTGGGGAAAAGCCGAAACAATGGGACTTAGCATTACCGCAAGCTGAGTTTGCATATAACAGTTCCATAAACAGATCCACGGGAAAGTCTCCATTTTAAATTGTGTATGGGAGTAATCCAAATGGGGTATTAGATTTGATATGACTACTACCGTTGATGGCGAGTCGGTGATGATGCGAAGCATTTGCCGAACATATACAACAATTGCGGGAAGAAGTGTGGAAGAAGGCTGCAAAATAGTAATGACAAGTATAAGGAAATAGCAGATGTGCCGCAGACGAGAGAAAGGTATTTACGGTTGGTGAGTTGGTTATGGTATATCTGCGGAAGGAAAGGTTTCCAAGAGGAACCTATAACAAGTGAAGTCAAGAAGATTGGACCTGCAAAATCGTGAAAAAATAAACGATAATGCTTATGAGGTAGAATTTCCAGGGGAATTTTGATATTTCTCCTGTGTTTAATGTTTTAGATTTGTATTCTTTTCATGGGGATGGTGCGAGAAAGGGATGATCTTTGATGAAGTAGTAGATTGGTGGCGGAGGTTAGGTGAAGAAGAAAGAAGAAGTGGATCGGATTCTAGATAAGAAAACAATAGACACGCGACATGGGAAATACAAAAAATATTTGGTACATTAGAAAGGACTGGAACAAGAGGACAATACTTGGGTCATAGAGTGGGAGATTCAGAAGTTGGATGCAGATAAATGGAAGTAGTTTGAAGAAGACAACTTGCAGGAGCTGCGTTTTTTTCAAGTAGGGGAGAATGATGCGCTAGAATTAGCAGGAACTTGACAAGGTCATAACTTGAGCTCGGGTGTCCGTTTGAGTCCGTTTTTTTGAAACCACGTGTTTTGATGAGACGAACGTCAGCGGAAACCCGCCCTACTAGTTGGGGCAAGTTTTCAACACGTTTTTGGGCCCTAAATCCGCCATCTTGAGGCCGAAAATTAGGATTTAAGTTATAGTTTGGTTTTTTCCTATTTTTGAGCATTAGTTAATTTTAGTCTATTAATTGCATTGTGAGTTAGAAAGTTGGCAATTCCTCTAATTTAGGGATGTAGAAGATGTGTGGCAATTTACGTGCAGTAGGAATAAGCATGCGAACTTAGTAAGAATAGCGAGTTCAGTAAACTGCTTAAAAATAGTAATTTCCGCCACCAGAGTAGATTTAGTCGAGTTAGCTAGAGTTTACTTGGCAACTCGAGTTGGGAGTTATTTTCCTATTTAGGAAACATTGTAATTCATTATTTGATAACGAAGAAGGAGATCTATTTTCTTTTGGAGTTCATGTTATTGCAGTTTATCACGGTTGTTCTTAATTTGGCTACATTAGCTTACAATTTGGATTATGACATCACAAAATGGTACTTGCAATCAACATAGCTTTCAAGATGAGGGTGGTCCTTCAAAAGTGAGAAAGAAGTTGGTCTGTAGGTGATTCCAACTGAAGAGGAGCAATGGGCTTACAAGTTTCCCCATTATTTCCACCAACTTCAACAGACGAAGATGATTCTTTTCTTCTCTTTGAACATGCCCATACCCCCCTCCATTGCTAATTAGAGTGTAAAATAGAGAGATCTGAATTGTTTTTCTTCCAATTTTTCACAAGAAGAAATTTAAGTAGAAATGCAGATAAATTAAGACAATTTAGGCTTTACAAACAAGAGATCTCAACAAAAAATCAGCTCTCTTCAACAACAGATTTTAAAGCAAACCTGCAACAAAACCTGATGAAATCAACAAACTTTCTGCTAAATCCACTCCAATTCCTCGCAGTAAGCTACTTTCAGGCCAAGACAACCAGATCTCGACTTATTCATACCTTCACACTTAAACAAAAATCGACAGAATTTCAAATGCAAATGCACTTAAAGTTTGACCTTTTAAGATTGTAAGATCTAAACAATTTTGGATTGCTTGTATTGTCTTTTCAAATTAGGATGATTTTAAGGTTATTAAACAGATATTCAAACAAGATTTCAGAATTTGAAATGCACCTAAGGAGAGACTATTTAGGCTTGTAAAATGAATAAACACTCAACATTCAAATGTACATGTCTACAAAAAAAGGCATGCAACATTCAAGAAAAGTTAGCTTTATTATTTTTAGATGTATTTCCACATTCTTGTTCCAAAGCTCACATTTTGACACAAACTAAGTGGATGCCAGAAAAGGTTCATGATCTGATTTGATATCTGCCAATTGCAATTGGTGATAAATAAATGTCTATGGGTTTTTAACTTTTTTCAGCAAGTCAATTTTGCACATTAAGCAATAATTGTAGTCATAACTTCATCTCATATTATGATGTCTTTTTCTTGATTTAATAATTTTCTCTTGTAAAGTAACCCTCCACCCTGTTTCAAAGCTCACGTTTTGGCACAAGTTAAGTGGATGCCAGCAGAGGTTGATGATCCGATTTGATATCTGCCAATTTCATGTGCTAATAAATAAATCTCTAAGGGTTTTTAACAAGCCTATTTTGCATACTAAGCAATAATTGCAATCATAACTACATCTCATATTATGTTTTTTTTGGTACTTTGGTAAATTTCCCTTGTAGAGTAACCCTCCACTTAAATGCCATGGCCGTGGATAAACCTTAGTAACCAACAAGATTTGGATAAGGTATTTTACCCAATTTCACCAATTTACCATGCCTCCTAGGGATCTGAATTTGGGGCTTTAGAATGAAAGTTGTTGTTTCAAGCCACTTAAGTTCATCCCATTTGATGAATAATGTCTTCTTACATATAAGAGAGATTTTAAAAAAAGCTTCTTGCCTTTGATCAAATTTAAGTTTTTAACTTGTCTATATGTTTTCCGTGCAGGGAAGAAAATTAAATTTCGCACCTTTAGGCCCCTGTTTTATGTTTCTATTTCTCCATGATCTTGTTTTGTAATTCTAATGACACTCATTGGACTTCTTAAGGAATCACTTATGTAAAGTCCTTTAAAAATATGAATTTTGATAGACACAAGCCATGAATAATGACTAAAAAGGAGGATGAATTTGTTTGAAAACTGACAAGGTTCTTATAGCCTAAACAAAGACTTAAAATTATTCTAGTCTGCAACTCATATACTTTGTGTGAACCATTTTCCAATAGGGTTCTTACTATTAATACATGCACATTGTGAAGAATGCCACGAACTAATAAGATTGTAGTCTGTCTAAGCTGTGTTATGTGATGCTTTGTGAAAATATATCCCAATTTGAACATCAGAAAAGAATCCCTATTCGAAAATATCATTGTCAGAGCTTGCATCTGTGAGAATATCAATCTCTGCATCAAATATCATTCTTCACAAAGCAAGCACAAAATGCAATGTACAATGGGAACTGTTCAATCTCTATCCCAGTTTTTTTCTACAATGCCTAGTGTAGAATTTAGAGCCAAGAAGGAAGGCAGGAGTATCTTAAACAAACAACAAATCAGTCGAGGGTTGGAATCACCATTTTCCTGCTTCTATTACAAGCAGGTAAGTGAGACAGACCGCTGGTGTAAATTTCAAGCCCCGCATAAGCTACCACTCGGCTCCCCCTAGGAGTCCAATGATCATGCCCTCATTCAAGACACTTGAAATTAGCAGATAAAATCAGTTATCGTGGCATCAATGCTCAGAGCAGAGCCTTCATAAGCAAGCACAATTTCCTTAAGGCTGGAAAGCCCTACTACTAAAGCTTGTTTCCAACCTCCAATCTTGCACTGATTACATTGTCAACAATAAAATTCTTCCCTGTGAATTCCATTTTCAAAAGTTTTGATACTAGTGTACCCGTTCTTCACCAGAAAATGAGTCAAAATAATTATTTAAAAATAAAAAATAGTCCCTGGCACATTAAGAATTCCCTCCATCTTGTTGGCTTGTAACACTCTTGATGGTAGCTACATGAAATGGAACCATGATACCATATATGGGTAGTACCAGAACTACATCATTTTTCGTATAAACTGAATCATGAGCTCTCTTGAAGAGGGGATATCATCCACATTTTGTAGGAAATCATTTGAGTTGATAACTTGGAAGAGCCATGCCCATCCCATGGAAATTCATTGTAATCAAAATCAAATGCGGACATTTCCTTACAGAGAGGCGACCACAAAAATAGAACCAAAAAATTAGAAACAAAAACCTAGATTTGTGAAACCTGAAAAATCAAATTCGAATGCAAGATAATTCTATGGAATCTTCAATCCTTTAGTTTTGCAAGTCACGCAAAATGGCGAAAAAACAAAAATGGAGCTTCACTTGCTTCTTTATGGAAGTTGGAGCTTGCCTAACACTCGAGCCTTGGAGATTATGCTCACAAAAACACTCTCAAATTCATAAATAATAATAGTCCATTGAAAGCATGTGAATTCAGAAATGGAAAACTACGGCATGTAATTGCTTAAAATAGTAAAACGTTTAAACACTGTCAACCCGTCAAATTTAACACAGTTGCAGAAACATCCGCAAGGACCTTTCCCATAGGGGGAACGCCTTCGGTGTAAAAAATAATAAAAATTATTAATCACTAAAATATGGAAATATTCCAAAACAAGGCCATGATATGGCAAATCCTGCTGAAGATGAAGTTTTGTGGTATGGAGGAGGAATTTGTTATGGAGCTAGGAATAGAAATGAAAAGAGAAGTTGTTTTATTTATATATGTGTTGTGTGGTATTCGACGTTGCAATGGCTGTTGAATTGATGGAACGAACATTCAAACATCTTTTAAAAGTGCAGTTGGAATTCGCATGAGTTAAGGGCATGCCCACTACCCTCTTCTAATTGATTGAAGCGGAGATGTGGAAGTTCATTTGCTATTTGAGAGGATGCGTGAATAGAAAAAAATAATGTTTTTATTTTGTAAAAGGAATACTTGATTAAAGCTGAGGTGTAGAAGCACATTAGATATTTGAGAAGATGCGTAAATAGAAAGAAACATTATTTAAATTTTGTTGAAGTGAATTCTTATTTTGTAAGAGGTTGAGCCACTGTAGTTTATTTTAGTTGTTATCGTGGAGATTTTGAAAAATTATTCACCTAGAAGGAAAATATGACGAAGAAAATATTTGTTGTTCATGTAATTGTTGAATTTTGTATCACAATATTTTAAATTAAGTGTTATTGTTTTTCCGTAGATTTTTGTGTATTTCCAAGTGTAATGTGGATATGATGGGAGGATTATTAGAACCATGTACCTTGCATAGAAGGAATCATATTTTAATTTCAGAGGAAGGCATAAATGTTTTATATTTTTTCAAAGAGGAACAAAAATCCAATCGGTTTTTGTGTGCTGACAAGTGCGCATCAGGTGCGGTAAACAATGGAGAGTGTTAGTTCTGCTAGAATACATGTATACGACATTAGCGTGTATCTAGAAATCATATGGTGTGTGGGGTTCATTGTCTTTGGTTATTCGGTGTGGATGCTTCATGAATGCATGCGAACTGATTTTAGGTCAATGTCTAATTTTCCCTAGTGTACTAGAGTGTGGGATGACAAACGCGAGCTGCTGGCAAAATTGCGTGAAAGAAATATGGTTCCATGGAGTGACCCAGACCATGTAAGTTTTTTTTTTTGGTCTGATTTTCCCTGCAGGTAGGGGAATGATGTTTGTAGTGATCATGATTTGTGTTAGGTGTGTATCATTGAATTTGTTGAATCTTCTAACATGAGCAATTATAGTAAGCTAGGAGCGGTTTTGTTAGCTTTCATTAGACAATAGAAAGAGCTTTCGTTATTTATACTGGCCCCTCTGTTAGTCATGCAAGATGAACAAAAGCAAGGGAACGACAATGTAGACAACATACATGTATGTGTGGTTTGTATGGGAGAATGCAGGGAAACAGAGGACAAAAGTTTGGATCCGTTTTCACATTAAATGTTAAAGTCACGTGCTCATTAAAGATCTTCCTGCATCAAGTCACTGCTCATTAAATGTAAGTCATTGGATAAGGAGGGAAAAGAATTGTCTCTGTTGCGATTTTTCTTTAACATCTCTATATAAAAGACAACGTCATTGATTTATTGTAACCTCTCTGCAATGAGGGATTTGATCCAAAGACCTCATCCAGATTTTCCTTGTATTACAAAATAAACTCTTTTAACTTTCATCTTTAATCTTTCTAGGCAGATCCTGCATGTCCTACTCATTTTAACTAAGTCAATTGAAAAAAATAAAAATGAAATATTGCCAATTGATGCGTCCGTACTGTTCAATAATCACCATAACTACCACTTGTCAATGATGCCATAGCCAGTTATTGCAACTTCAGCGTCATATGCTCCTTGAACCCCAATTGGATTGGACATTCTCTTGCCCATTGGCTTGATTGACTGCATTTATATGAGATGAAGTAGAATCTGTATATAGCCTAGAATTAGGGTAATCCTCTGCAAAATGTCTATCTCTTTTAAATTTGTGGCATTTTCAGGTAGCCATTTGTGTTGCATTAGAGGCATGTTGTGGCTGTTTGTATTGGCTTGTATTGGATTTGAGGCCGATTGTGTTAATCAATCTAAAAACATTTGTCATGATAGCTGGCGGCACACTAATGGATTCCACTCTAGAAGGCTTACCAAGTAAATCTAGTAAATTTTTTCTCTCAGATGACTAGTGTACTTTTATGCTTTGATAACAATGGACATCACTCTTTGTCCATCATGGAATGTCTCTCACTTCTTTTACTTACAGTTAAAACAAATATTATTTGAAAAGGACATTACCTTTAATTTCGTCAAACTTGATTTCATCCTGTTCTTCATTCATGAACATGTACAATCACTTAGGTGGGATACCCATGATTTCCTCCCTAGATTTGTGACGAGGTTTGAAGCAATCTGTAATCACATTGAGGGGAATTACTGTCACCTCTTTCACGATTCCAATATCTATCTCGAAATTACTCACCTTCTTATGTAGATCCAAGCTGAAGAGCTTAAACGGTTGTTGTGTTCATAATTGTCTATCGAAAGCACCGATTGCTTGCTTGAAGAACATATTTTACATGTGTTTCATGTTAATCGATGCTTTCAGTGAAATGCATCGGCTGTTTATGCGAGCCTCTTTAACCATCAAAGGGCGAGTGGTATAGGAAAAATGTCAATCTTAATAAAAGATACAGTTATCTTGCCGAAATCCAATCAGGGTTCTCAGATCTACCAGTCCCTCGCCTGTAATTTGAGACACTAACGTTCACGAGTTAACCTGGCCACCACCAGCGCCCTCTTAAGGACCGAGAGGCAATGTTCCTTTCCTATTTCTCAAACCATTCTCTTAATCGCATCCAGGCAATCTTCCTTTCCTATTTCTCAAACCATTCCCTTAATTTGCTTGCATTACAACTTTGCATTCATAGATTGCTAGCTATAGCAGAGATTGTTCTCACACCTTCCACTAAAATCACTTATCTAGTCATTTCCTATTTCTCAAACCATTCTCTTAATTTACGTGCTTCTTAAAACTCTGCATTCATGGAATGTTGGCTAACAGAGATTGTTCTCACAGATTTCCCGCTAAAATCAGTTATCTAGCCAACCTTAACAGCCAAGATGGGGAAGCTTCTACCGAATCACTCATTTCTTGAAGTTGTTAGCCCTCTGTGTTGCAGCATGCACCCCACATTGCTACCTCAAAACTACACCGCAAATTGTTCTTTATTTGGACTTTTTAACGAGTTTGTTCTAATTTTTCTCTTTGTCGTGCTAGAAGGATTAATGGAGATAACAACACCAATAATATAAAGCCTTGAATTACTCTCTATGTTTTCAATTTCACTGATTTGCCCTGCCTCGAGCCACACAAAATGGACCAAATGCACATCATAAACAATAAATTCATTAAATCCATTAAATGCATGGAAGGACATCCCCTTTTCTAGCAACAGTTGCAAATAAAAGGGTTCACCAATAAAATGTTGCCAACATAAAAAATTAGAGCATGAAACTTTAGTTCAACCATTTTTAAATACACATGGCACAATGTAATTGGAAATAATGCAAATGACTAATAGATGTGGTGAAGCCAATATCCTTCCCTTGGGCAGGATAATGAAGACCTCGTACATGTCAAATTATCACACCATGGTAAATTCTTAAAATGAAAACAAAAAAAGTCGAAAAGATTTATGAAAATAATGAAGCCAATTTATAATTGTTCCCGTTGCTTAACATTTAATTATCTTTATCTTTCAGATGAGAAAGGTGGAAAAAGACACAAGTGACAGGTGGTAAGTAACGTAGTTGAAAGAGCCTTTGAGGTTCACTGTTTAAAGCTCTTGGCTTGACTGCTTTATTTTGTCTGGAATCTCTTTTTTGTTTTGTTTTTTTTGTCTGCAATATCTGTTTTTGTTTTGGTTCTTTTGGGGATTTGATATGGAGTCTGTGAGTTTGCATGGCCATGCGGTTAAGTTGAGTGTAGGTTTACGGATCTGTATTTGTGTGTTTTGAATTGGTTTTTTTGTGTGTTTATTATTTTGTTTGAGGGAGTAGAACAGGGTAGGGAGCAGATGCACAATGGAGGATATGCATCTTCATCCCACCATGGAGGACGTAATGGAGGATATGCATCTTCATCCCACCATGTTAGTTCCTCTGTTTCCTCCATCTCTGCAAAACAAGAATTAGTGTCAACCTACCTCTGTGTCTTGTTTAAGAGTCAATGTTGTGATTTGGGCCTCCTCCAAGCATCATGCTTCACATATAACTTAAGGAGGTTATCAGATCTGATGTCCAAGATTCTTCTTGTTCTTGGGAGTGGGAGATCTGACTCAATCACTGCTGCAGGTCTAGGCCCCGTCCAAGTATCCCAAAGTTTCAATGCTATTCTTCCATAGGCTCCATCAGGGTCTCCAGTTATAATAGTACCAGAGGATTCCATAAAAGCCTTGAATTTCAACCCTGTTTCCTGATATTCTGCTCAGAGAGGTTGCTCCGTCAAGATCCCAAAGAGAAAGAAGGCCTCGAGAGGTGTTGTTTAAAGGAAGAAATCAACCACCACCAGTCTATTGAGGACGAACACAGGAAGATTCAACAAACACTTCAGCTCTTTCTGGGAGGGAAGCAGGTAAGTCCACATACCTCGTCTCTGATTGTGACTCAGGTTATATCCCTACTTTTACACGAAAATAAGCCCCAACCTTTCCCCTCTTCCACTCCAAGACATCATCCATACTGTTCCAACCCAGCTATCTCTAGGGAATCCACTCTTATTCTGTTAGAATTTGACAAAAGATACATTCCCCTGGACTGAATTCAATGGATGCTGTATCTACTGAGGTAGAAAGCCAAATGGTAAAGAGTTGGACCATCCCAGCATATTTTAGCCTTGGCGAGAGCTTTACCTAAATTTGAATCTAGGATTGAAAATTGAGGGACCAATTGGGAAATTTTGAGCTCTTACACGTCTCTTAAGTGATTGCATTTTAAAACTTGCCTCTAATGATGGTAAACAATCTGATATCCACAACTAAAACAGCGACCTCCAAACTGAACTAAAGAAAATATTGGCCTTTTACCATGTCTGCGTCCAAAGAATAGAATAAATTCTCCTCTATGATCCTAACAATTGTCTGATTCAAAATCAAGCTAAAGGTTAAGGGCTTTCAACCAAGGCAACAGCAAAAGGCAGAATAGATACCACACACAGACAAGCTACTGATTTTCAGGTCATTATGCTGAAAAATCAACGATTTTCCAGTGCAATTTTCAAGACCACTTAAGATCTTCAACAAACTGGGAGGGTTCTGGTTAACAGTTCTGCTCTTAAAAGCAAAATTGATTGAATAGTGGACTAAGCAATATTGAGCACAATTATTGGTCCAAAGTTCTGATTAGTACTGTTTCTGAAAGCACAGTTCTATATAAATGTATTTCTCCTCTGTCATAGGTTTTTTTTTTTCGGTTATTGTGGGAAATTTGATCAGCTAATGTGATCTTTATCTATTTTAGACTGACAATATTTGCAAATCCCTTTTCCATTTTCAATACAAACGTCTTTGAAACATTTCACAGAAAAGCATTCGAACTTGATAGTAAAACTCAGATCGGATTCAAAGCCCTGCTGAACCATGCCCCACAATTTTACCACGTCTTCCTTGCCAAACAATGAATTATAGGCCAAATTCTGCTGTTGCCATAGCCCAAATTTTGATTCGCCCAATTCCTGTGCATTTTTTAAGTTCGTATTCAAGATTTCCTCCCTCTATAATTTTCCTTAAGCTCCAGATATTGGGCAATATGAATTCCTTAGATCCCTTCATCTGCAGAATTCTAAAAGCAAGAGGCTCAGCAGACGAGCTGTTCATCTACACATCCCTGAAAGCATGGAACCGTTGAAATGGGAACTCATGAACATCCTTTATTTATATGCACCAAGTTTCTCCTCCTCAGAGTTCTCCCCCACAAAACAAATATACTTAAAAGCTAAGCAGAGCAAGGCAAGACCCTGACGATCAGATTAAAGGGCAATGAATCCGAATAAACCTCAGTAGCTGAGAATTTAAGGTCTCTTATATATGGACACAAGACCACTCACCAAATTACAAAACAAGCCCAATCGAGAGCCAGTGCCAATCAAGTCACAAACTCTAAAGTAAAGATACAGAAATTCCAATCAGAGTAAAACACAGCCAAAATTGCAAACACAATAATGGCATATTCACAAATCCATACCCATTAATTTTTTCTGAATAAAACCATACAGTAGATATGGAGAACCCTTTGGCGCCCTGAAATCAATCAATCAGTGTGCATCACAACATTCTCCTTTTAATTTAAAAATTTCTATCAAATTCCTGAAGAAGAAACTAGAAAATCCTAGGCAATAAACTAATGATAGCTTAACAATCAAAGATTTAAGAAACAAATGTCTAGCGGGGAAGAAATCCTATATTGAATCCTCAAGAAACACATTTACCCAGAAACACCCAGTCATGCCAAAGTAATAAAGAAAAAGCAGTTAATTGCCAGAATCAGCACGTTTTGTAAAGCCAAAATAGAGCCGAGGATAGAACAAGCATAACAACAACACTTAGACTAGTGTTGTAGGCCACATGATCACCTTAGATAAAATGTGGCTATTCCTCAACCAGTCTTGTTGTTAATGGAAGTTGTATTCCGCTGGAACTGTTTTGGAAATGTGAGATAGATAGATCTCAGTTTCTTTTCTCTGTTCATCTACTCATAATTTTTTTTTCTTTTCCCATGGAAATACAGTCGAAGGGTTTGATCAAGGTCTGACTAGTTAGGTAGTATGTTTATTGGTGTAGTGATGGGTAGTATTGTTGTATTGTTTGACATTTATCAGAGAAAGCAGGGCCTCAAGCAGAAACAAAAGTTGAGTTAGTCATGCAGAAAAATGAATGATGAGAAATACATTGCCATAAATTGCAGAAAATGAAAAGGATTTCCATTCCTAGCTGGGGGTTAGCGATGCCTACAAAATTGAAGCAGAGCATGTGGACTTAAATTGATGTCTTTGCACCTATGACTTTGAAATTTGCACACACATATTCCATTCACTTTAATTGAGAAATCTTAGAGAAACATGCTCTGCTTCAATTTCAGTAGACATCACTAACCCCTGATCTGAGAGCGGAAATACCTTTTATTTTCTGCAATTTCTGGTAATGTATTTACAGCAAAACACAAGATAAATGAATGTTGAGATTATGCCAGAGGCTGCTTGTTTGGTAGTACGACAGGTAGGTTGAGTTCTTGCTCTTCACTTCTCTTTGTCACAAGAAGTCCTAATTGTTAGATTAGAATGCAATCTGCAGATTCAACGGACTGATGTTTTCCTTTCCCTTTGTTAATAACCAATGACAGACATGAAAAGTTGTTGAAATTTTTGAGTTCTCATAAATTCTGATAGAACTGGAGATGTTCAAAACTTCTTTTAAATATGAGACAAGTCCTGGCCAATCTCAATGTGGGTTGTCATTCTTTCCACTATACGAAGGGAATTCCTTGGAGCGATTGGAGGAGTTGAATCAAATTTGATGATGAAGATGCTGCTGATTTTGTACCTGAAAATGGTAAGGAGAGAGATTAGGTGACTGTATTGTGAGTTGTATATTAATCAATTGCGTTATTTTTGTGAGAGTTACGCCTAATATCAAAATTTTGTAATGGTTATTTGATTCTTTTGGCTGTTGTGCGCCGCAGTGTCTTCAGTGGAGCTCAACATTCTCAACCTTGACAAGTCTTATGAGTTCTATCACATAAAATATTTGATCAGACACCATAAGTAGGGTATTTTTTTTAAGTTGACAAGTCTCTTCCTTATATTTTACGCGTTCTATAACAGAATTTGCTTGTTTACATGGCGTTCACTGCTCTTGTGGGTCAATAATTATGAAATAGATTGGCATTTGTTGTACGTTTGCAGTATATGCGATTTTTAAGAAGGAAGATTTTGAAGAAATTAAATGAGGATTTTTCAAGAGAGATACCAAGAGGTTTAATGCAGACTTAAATTGAATGTACATCGTTTTTTTATTATTGTTTTTAAACATTGTTACAATTTTATTTAGTAAAAATAAATTATTTTGTGGGGTGCTGAAGAAGGCCTACAAAACCCTCAAGGCTGACCATGGTCATTTGTGAGGGTGTGTTGTTTATTAATTAGGTAGGGTGGTGGTGTTATTTATTCTTTATTTTTTAACCATTTATAAATAGTAAAAATAATTATTAATTACGCCGAAGGCGTTCCCCCTATGGGAAAGGCCTCTGCGGACGTTTCTCTGACTAAGTTAAATTTGACGGCCGTCACTTTTGGGAAAAATCACGAACTGTAGTTTATTAGGGTTACAGATTTATCTCTATTTGCAGGACTGATTTAACGCATAATGGCGTTGATTTTAGGACGGCTATTAGCGAGAGAGCTCCGTTTAGCACAATTATGGTTGTAATATGGTATGTATATTACAGTTTTGATGACAAGAAAGGAGCACACTCGCGTAATGCAGGAATGGTGAAGAAGGGTTTTGCAGCGATTGAATTGTCAACGGGAATTGGTAGGTGTAAAAGCCAACCCCGTAACATTTGCCAGCATCCTCCCAGCTGTGCCAAAATGGGAGCTTTAGAACAGGGTATGGAAATCCATCAAAGCATAATAGAAAGCAGTGTTTTTTTTAACGTTGTAGTTGCAAGCGCCCTATTAGATATGTACGCAAAATGTGGAAGCATACACAAGGCATGCAAACTGTTCGACAAAATGCCTCAAAAAAATGTGGTCTCGTGGAATACCATGATTGGAGGATATGCACAAAACGGGTTTGTTGAAAAAGTTGTTGAAGCTTTTAAGCAAATGCATCTGTCAGGGGCAAATTTTGAAACAGTCTACAAGCATCCATCAAAGCATAATCAAAAGTGGATTTTTATCAAATGTTGTAGTTGCAAATTCTCTGGTAGATATGTATGCAAAATGTGGAAGCATACACAAGGCACGTGAGCTGTTTGACAAAATGTCTCAGAAAAATTTAGTCTCGTGGAATGCCATAATTGCAGGATATGCACAAAATGGCCTTTGCAAGGATACTCTCAAACTCTTTGAAGTAATGAAACACTTTGGAACAGACCCTGACCATGTAAGCTTCACCTGTGTTTTATTAGCATGCAACCATGCAGGTTTAGTGGATGAGGGTTGTAATTACTTCAGTCGCATGAGTGGCTATTATTGCATTGCATTTACAATTGATCATTATGTGTGCATGGTTGACCTTCTTGGCCGTGCTGGCTATCTTGAGGAATCTCTAAATTTTATCATCAAAATGGCAATTAAACCCATGGTCGTTGTGTGGAAATGTTTGTTGGGTGCCTGTAGAGCACATAAGAATATAGGGTTAGGATCATTTATAGTGACTCTTCTTTTTGAGCTGGATCCTCAAAATACTGCAACTTATGTTCTTCTGTCAAACATTTATGCAGAAGTGGGCAGGTGGAGTGAGGTTCAAATGATAAGAAGATTGATGAAAGATAGAGGAATTCAAAAGAAACCTATATGAGGATGTCTATTATAAAACCTATGTTCTTACTCTTGCTTTTGCTTTTGATTTTTTTGTGTTGCATTAATGCTTGTTTGGATGGCAGTTGCCAGGTAACTATAAAAGCAGCTCTTGTACATTGTAGGGTTCATTACAATTGAATCGAGAGTTTACAGTGTGTTAATTTTGTGAAATTTGAGGAGAATTGTTCAAATTAAAATTGAATGTAGAGCATATACTTTTCGTTAATTTTGTGATATTCAGGGAGAATCCTTTAGCTTAAAATTGAATGTAGAGTGCACACTTGTATGTAATTTTGGGGAGAATTCTTCAGCTTAAAATTGAATGTAGAGAGTACACTTTGTATTAATTTTATGAAATTTGGGGAGAATTTTTCAGCTTTTAGATCCTGTGCGAGCGATAGTGATTATGCATCTAGAATTTATTGCAGCTCGTGTGAGCTTAGCAATTTGAGGTGTATTCGTGAACAAGCAACAAGTCCATTTAAAATTGTGGTAATTATCCTCCTTGTTTTAATGAGATCTGTTATTTAATTTATCAAATTACCGTGGAAAACATTGTTTTTTTCTTTTGATGAATGGGGGAATCGACAATGTATCCTTCATTACCTCTCCACAGGTCAAGGGTTTGAACCCTAGAAAACTTTGTTATTCATAAATTAAAGATAAAGGCTATTTAGTATTCTACTAGACAAGTCTTATTCTTATATATATATATGTATGTATGTATGTATGTATGTCTTATTGTATATGTTATATATATATATATATATATATATATATATATATATATATATATATATTTGTTTTTATCTGAATTCAACTACAGTAATAAACATGTTTACACTATTGAATCCAGATAAAAACAAGAAGAATATATTCTCATGTGGAAATCTCAAAAACTTTTTGTTTATCAAGATTTGGTTTTGATTTTGATGATTCTACAAAGAAGTAATTCGAGTTTTGTTTTCTTAGAACGCTTCATTGCCATTCAATAAGTACTCATTTCTCACAACACACAATGCATATGCAATTGACAATGGTGCTCCCTGGGCTACCTTCACAAATCAAGAAGACACTGTCACACATCAATTGAATGTATGCATTTCACTCATTTCTCTCAGCTGCCTTGAAAGTAATTTATTTTAGTTAGTTTTGAAGTCTTTCAGATTGCATGCTTTTGTTAGAACCTCTTTTCCTTGTTCAGTATTGATGTATTTTAGGCCCTAGGAACGTATTTATATTGAATGAGATCACTCAAAAATGTTAAATTTTCTGCAGTTCTTTGTCACGGTTCAAGAACTTATTTTCAATATTGATGTATTTTAGGTTTTGAAAGAGAACACTTACACTTAATGGGAGCTTAAAAGCCACCATCCTCCCTGACCTGTGTCAAAATGGGAGCTTTGCAACAATCTACAAGCATCCATCAAAGCATAATCAAAAGTGGATTTTTATCAAATGTTGCAGTTGCAAATTCTCTGGTAGATATGTATGCAAAATGTGGAAGCATACACAAGGCACGTGAGTTGTTTGACAAAATGTCTTAGAAAAATTTAGTCTCGTGGAATGCCATAATTGCAGGATATGCACAAAATGGCCTTTGCAAGGATACTCTCAAACTCTTTGAAGTAATGAAACACTCTAGAACAGACCCTGACCATGTAAGCTTCACCTGTGTTTTATTAGCATGCAACCATGCAGGTTTAGTGGATGAGGGCTGTAATTACTTCAGTCGCATGAGTGGCTATTATTGCATTGCATTTACAATTGATCATTATGTGTGCATGGTTGACCTTCTTGGTCGTGTTGGCTATCTTGAGGAATCTCTAAATTTTATCATCAAAATGGCAATTAAACCCATGGTCGTTGTGTGGAAATGTTTGTTGGGTGCCTATAGAGCACATAAGAATATAGGGTTAGGATCATTTACAACGACTCTTCTTTTTGAGTTGGATCCTCAAAATACTACAACTTATGTTCTTCTGTCAAACATTTATGCAGAAGTGGGCAGTGGAGTGAGGTTCAAATGATAAGAAGATTGATGAAAGATAGAGGAATTCAAAAGAAACCTAGGTGTAGTTGGATTGAAGGCCATAAAATGGTACATGCTTTCTGTGTAGGAGACACATCACATCCACAAACACAGGTGATTTATGCAAAGTTGGACAAATTGTATTGGGAGATGAAGGCAGGAGGATATTTCCCAGATTCAAATCATGGACTAATTGATGTGGACAAGGAGGAAAAAAATTTATTCCTCTCCCACCATAGTGAGAAGGTGGCAATTGCATTTTGATGTTTTGTCTCTGTACACTGAAAATAATGCTTAAAGATGAAATGTTTGACTGATCATAATGAAGAAAAATGGATCTGTACATTGTAGATTCATAAGAATCCAATAAATATCTAACCTTCTAATTAAAATGGATTGTTGAAGAATCTAACAAGTGTATTTTTTTAATTTCATATAGAATCATAAAAGAAGACAAAAGCTAGACTAGGACACTCGGCTAAAGATTACAAATTATCTTTGAAAAGGATTAGCATATCTTCATCATGATTGTAGCCCACGCATTGTTCATAGGGATGTGAAGACTTATAACATTATTTTGGAAGATAGTTTTAAGGCACATTTGTCGAATTTGGCATTGCAAGTACATTTCCTCGGCCAAAACCCACACTGCACCTATGTTATGGTTATGTACATACCCAAAATTGTAGGGTCTTGCACCGCCGAAACAATGTAACACATGCCCCAACGATGATACTGAGTCTCCTCACAAGATGTTCGGGATCCGAAAAGCTCTCCAAGTATGCGTTAACATCCCGCATACCCCGCTTAGCCCTGCGTGCTTCCTTGTTCTCTTTTTTCCTCTTTTCCTTGGCATTTTGTTCTTTAGTTACGAAACCCGCCCGGTGTAGGGCGGCGATCCTTCACGCATTTTCCAGAATGATCTTTTAACGCGACTCATGTAAATTTCAACGTTTACCAGCTTTTTTTCACCTTTGGCTTGCATTAATGATTGGTTCCTGGAATAGTGTTTTGGCATTCTTTATGGTTTAAGAGATCAATTTGGAATTTACCTTTGGGTAAATGTAAATGCTATAAATAGTTGGCTTGTGCTCAAGCAAATGGCCCCTCAAATTTGCCTCTCAATTTCGCATTTCAATAGCTTAGTCTTCCATTTTGTCGAGGATTCATAGTTTTGTTCATTGCATGCTTAGTTAGTGTTGTTTCTTTGTTAGGATGCCACATATCCATCTTGTGCAAGTCTTTGTTATCACTTCATCCAAATCAATTGGAGTAAGATAGTTTGATTTCAATAGGAAGCCATTAAAAGTTCGGGTTTTGTTCTTCAAACAGGATAGTTTCGAGTTCGGACGTTTTATGTTGTATGACTCATGCAATAAATCTCGCTAGGAATTGCATAAGCCAAGCTCGTACTCTTGCACTATCCCTCTCCTACTCGCATTATATTTAGTTTGCATCCTAAGTTGCCTTTGTTCCAATATCTACTTATTGATGCTAGCATTACATGCTTTTCTCGGATCCACGTGAGTATGAAGGAACGAGGAGATCACACTCGAGGGGACAAAGCTACACACACCATCGGATTCACCACTATTCTGCAGAATCCGTGTTCTAGCTTTCAAAGTTCTAGTTAGAAGCATATCAAATAGAGTAGCCAATCATTTCATTTCGATTAATTTTACTTTCGATATTGCTGGGAAGTGTGGGGATTGATAGTTTCGATAAACTTTGATTCACTCGTCACTTCGAGGTAGGATCGAGAGCCTTTCAAATAAAGTAGATCGTTATCGTGTTATTTAGAATAGATCTATAAACCGCATGCGGACAAGTAGCTATACTCGGTTGCTTTATTTGTTTTTAATTGCATTGTTAGTTTAGTTGTCAATTTTAGATATATTAGATAATTGTTCTTTAAATTCTGTTTAGTAGTTCATTGATAAACTATAAGATTTAGGAATATACATAGACATATCTTTCATGATTAAATTATTTTGTCATTAGTTAGATTTGTATAATTTCCTTTTGCATGACAATCACGGGACCTAGAGAGCCGGAGAATACGTATTCGAGCCAATCGTGCCTCAACCCAATCTCGTCATAGCAATAATCGATATAGATCGAGAATCTTAGGATCCAAGTCTTCCGAACAACAACAGACTTGCATAGATCGGCTCCATGATTGAGCGGGTTAAACGTAGAAGATGACCAAGCGCACACGCGTTTTGGTCAAATCAGCCAAACTACAGATTACCTAGATAAATATCGCATGATTTGTAGAAGGGCTTGAAGAGAGCAAACGTTAGGTTGTGATCCTTTGGTCCCATGACCCAGGACGCATGAGATACTCTCACTGGAGACATAGATACTAGCTTAAGAATTCGGGTTGTCGCACGAACGCTTTGTGAGATACTTTGAGAAGATCGCACAACTATTAATTCTAAATATAGAGGCTAAGAAAGCATACGACTATGGGTGCTTAGGGATTAGGGACTAATTCCGCACATGACCATAAAGCAGTCCGCAACAACCACGAGTCTACGGTTGTGACCCAAAATCCACAACCCAACGAATCCACGGGTGAATCGGGGATGTAGATGTTGGCTTACACACATTAGTATTCGAGATCTACTCCACTTCCACCTATCATCATCGAACAATTATCCTTGTTAGACATAATAGCTAATAAAGCTAAGGAGTTCTGGACTAGACTAGACAATCGCCCGTAGAGTCCACTGTACCCATCATCCACCCTATGACCCTGTCTGGAGATATACACAAAACTATCCCAGGTCATTTTCCACGTTTCCTGACAACCCATAGATCGGATCACGCCAGAGCTCGATATTGATTGAAGCCTTTGAGCAATCATCCTTGCTGATCGATCTATCACACCAGTTCAGGTTAGGAGGGCCTTCTTTGCCTTAGATTCACAGTTTCCACTAGTGCGCGTCGAAGACATAAGATTGCCTAACTAGTTTGTCTGCATCCCACACGTATTCCATCCCCACCGGCTATCTCGGCACGACCTTGGGAGGTCGGGTGCGAGGAAGAGTTACTTGTAGATTCCCACGCTCGCTTGTCACTTTTCCATCGTACAAAATTGGTGAACCCAACGTGAACAACACAGTGCTTTCCTTTTCCTTATTACCTCTTTTGTCCACCTTCGCTCCTTCCCATTATTCTACGGGTATTCATATACCCCCTGAATATGTCGGGATTCAATGCATATGGTAGACCTCTCTTAGGTCTTGAGGCATACTACGCCCAACTGAATAGACAATCATCACCCTCGCTCTCAGTATGGGGTGACAACTACTCAACTAACCAATTGTCAACACAAACTCCACCTCCAAGGATCAGATATAGCTCATCTCTCCAAACAGAGGAGTTGGATCAGCTCGCTCAAACACAACAAATAGAGCCTTCAAGCTCGAACAATATGACGTTCACAGGAGAATCTGGTTCGTCTCCTCAGTGCTTAGACCACAAATTAGTAGACAATCAGACCCATACCTGGTTTTAGATGATGAGAATTCAAAGTTTTATGCCAGGAATGAACAACGCTCTCGGAGTATGTACCCACCCATAGGAGTTTACAAACACAACCCGAGGTCTCTTTTCAAGAAAATACCTCCATGCCACTACATATAGGAAATGCCCTCGGGGAAACTTGGCAGGGCAGCGATCAGTTCATAGCGGGATATCACATGCCTATACAACATCAGGATATACAACAAACGCCACTAAGGCAAAATATTGTGACTTCACCAAATGAGGTCATTTCAACTTTAGTAGAAAAAGTTAGGGGGTTAGAACTTGCTCAGGCAAATCACCATTCTCAATTCATGCGGGCAAAAAATTCTAATCCTCCACACCATCCTAGCCAAGTAGACCTCCTCACAGGAATAGGCACGTTGGGCATGCCTCCTCAGTATTCACAACAAATGCCAACTAGAACTACCATTTCTAACACCGTTCCGATACCTCCCGAGTCTAGTACAAAACAATCCATTCTTGGACAATACCCCTTCATACTTAAACATGTACTCCAAATCACCATAAGGGGATATGTTCTCCTCCCTAAGCATGTTTGCTCAAACACGGGGTTTCCTTATGCCCCCTGCTAATGCATACGCTACGCCATGTCAACAACCCATTCCACCGCCACTCCCCAAAGCAGCACCATCAATGGTCAAAACCTATGCGATAGAGACTTATTCGAGAATACTTGAAAGAGCCCTTAGATTTCGCCATACGAAGCGTCATGCTTCCAAGACCTCTTCCCGTTTTGCCCAAATACAAAGGAGAGGGAGATCCGAATGCACATATCAAGGCTCACGCCATAGCCATTCGAGAAATACTCCTTGGGATGGAGTTGTTGCTAAAATATTCCCAAAACCTTGGAAGGCATTGCTCTTGATTGGTATTATAGAATACCCGAGGCTTCCATCCATTCATTCAAACAACTCGTTTGAGTTCATTAAGGCAATTGACATGAACAAACTATTAAGAAGCGAGGAATCGGGAATTCTTGCACATTAAGCAGGAACATAATGAATTTGTCGCTCATTTCATCCAGAGATGGCGTACAGTTCTTTATTCTTCAGCCAGTGCTCCAAATATGGACCAAATGGAACTATGTGATTTATTCCTTCATTCTCTCAGTAGAGAAGTAAAGGAAGAAGTCCAGAAGTTCCCACTAAGGACTTACGATGAAGTACTTGAAAGCGCTCTCCGAATAGATCAAATGGCAATAGATAGTGGTCGTAAGACATATGGAACAAACGAGAGGTTAATCACCTCCAACCAAAATACTACAACTTATCCTACTACCACAAATGTCAATCAAGGACCTAAAATCCTTAATAAAAATCACGGAGTGACAACAGATGGAGTAATCGATCGAGTTAAAAGGTAAATGTTGTGAATACTCCACCGCTAATAAACAACCAACGAAACAACAACTTTACCCCAACAATCAATGCAGTGGATTTTAATCAACAACAATGGCGAAACCCTACACAGGGTCCAAGCCAAAACTCAATCGATATCAAAACCGTAACCAAAACCAAAAACAACAAATGCAAAACTTTAATCCTAATAGCAACGGTTTGATCGAGTTTTGGGCCATAATATACACCAAGCCAACAAACTAGGAATTACAATCCTAACTCATATTGTGGTTTCCACAAAATTCGGTGGCAATGACACTAGAAGCGTGTCGTGACTACAATAAATTCATGCAACGTTTGCCGGAGGAACAAAGACAACTTTTCATAGATATGTTCTTGGCGGATCTTGCATCACCAACACCAAATACCTTTGGGGTAGTTTCCCTCAAAATGCACCCCTTAAGATCTTCAATGATCCATTGCCCAAATCACAACAACAACAAAGTTAAATCCGAATGGGACAAATAAGGGTGTAATTACAGAAACAATGATCATGAAGCCTCAACTTCACTAAATCCATTAGTTCTACCACAATTAGGAAGTCAGTGACCCAAGATAGTCGGTTTAGTGGAGTTAGATGCCGAACTACCCGTGGAAGGCATGAATAAAGACACGAGTATTCCTCTCGGCCAGTTCAAGTTACCTACGAGAGAGATAACATCCAACAAATATTGGTAAAACCCATGGGTGCCTATGATTTAATTAGTGATCTAACAAAACCTTCTCGCACATTTATTTTTGGACTTACTAAAGAACTCTCCTTGCCCAATTTGGTGGTCTTTAGAGGCATTAGGTTTAGGTCATTTAATTAACATCACTCCACCTCCGAAACACGGGTAAACCATATAGAATTCGATATCCACCCTCCGGCAGCCGGATAGGGATCCGAGTTTATATTCGAAATAGAAAAAATGCCCACAGATGCCGAGATTGCATGTAGGGGTGATCCACCTTATATTTACAAGTCTGGGTTTATAACAATTATGTGAAACACGCGATGGTTGATGACGGGCAGCAGTTAACATAGTCCCCTTTTCTTTCCTTCAAAAGCTAGGGTATGGAGAAACGAATTGTTCCACGACTTGAAATACACTAAGAGGATATGATAGCCTTAAAGCCACCTCGATTGAAACTATAATACACTGTCGGTCACCTTAGGACCCAAAACAATCTGATGAATTTTATATTATAGATTGGGAAACTAACTATAATATGATCCTCGGCCGACCATGGATACACCATATGAAGGCAATCCCTTCTACGTTATTTCAAGAAGTAAGGTTTTTACACTTAGGAAAGGTATTCATAAGAAAAGGCAATCTAAAACCATTCGATATACACCTAGTGACTTAAAAAAAAGACCGGGCGTTCACTGGAATTTGAACTCCCAACAAACCAACTTAATAAACCCACCGACACAAAACCGTAAGAAAAGTTGGTACCTCTACAACAGATCTTGATACTATGAGCCTAGTCAAGACGATCCCAATCCTCGAGGATGAGGCTAACATTGTAGAAGCACAAGATCATTAGGAACTACTCTTGCAAAAATTGTTGAATTACTAGAACAGATCTACCAATGTTGCTACCATTTGATTATGTAGGCATGGGATATACCCTAGGTGTTGGTTCTCTTCCAAAAGGTGGATCTCTGCATGGTGGAGGTAGAAGATGTTAACACAACAAGTGTCCTGGCGTCCATATTCCCACTAAATATTGGACTCTCCATTTCGATGGAGCTAAATTTCGTTACATGGGAGTTGAGGCAGGTAATTATTACTTCTCCCGAGGGAAAAATCCTACCATTTGCCTTTAAACTAAATTTTGAATGTACAAACAATGGCGTTGAGTATGAAGCCCTCCTCCTTGGCCTCATCTTAGCTAAGAGGATCGGTGTTAATAACATCAGGGTGTTAGGAGACTCACAATTGGTAGCAAACCAAGTCTCTGAGGTGTATGAAACCAGAGCCGAGCACTTACAACTCTACAAAACAACTGTATTGAATTTAAGCAAGGAGTTTGACTTCATATCAATTGAAGCAATCCCATGAGAACAAAATCTTCTCACCGATTCGATAGCAACCTCAAGCATCACGCTTCACTCCAAACAGTGAGTTGGAAGATACCCGTTTCATGGTATCCCTTCGTACTGAACCATTGGTAAAACAATGTCAAACCCTCTTTTAACAAACAAAGATGAGAACAAATCTACTATCCTAGACCACATTGATAGTGATAGAACCACTCTTGATTACTTAAACGCCTATGCAACATTACATCTCACCCATCACGTGATAGATTTGTCTTTAATCCCACATTCATCTTCCTACTTTGGGAATCCCATGATAGAGCTTCCCCCACAAAAGGAACTCAACATATACACAGTAGAAAATGGAGACGATCTGGAATTACCTCCAGCCCCACCTGAGTTTGAAGAAGGTAACACTTCTTTAATCAAAGAAACAATTGATATTAACATCGGAACGGAAGATGAACCAAGGATATTGAAGTTAGGATCCTCGTTAACTCCATCAGAAGTAGAAATACACACTCGAATCCTCAAGGAACATCAGAAGGATTTTGCATTTAATTATAAAGAAATGACAGGGTTGCACCGCACATTGTGGTACATAACCTCGTCACTAAATCAGATGTAAAGCCGATTAAACAAAAATCGAGACCAATGAAACCCAAGGTAGCTCTCATGGTGAAAGAGGAGGTAATAAAACTCCTCCAAGTAGGATTCATCAAACCAGTCGATTAATCTCAGTGGGTATCTAATATCGTTCTCGTTCTAAAAAAGAATGGGAAGATACGCATCTACATAGACTTCCGAGACATTAACAAGGCGTGTCCTAAGGACAACTTCCCATTACCATCCATAGATGTCATTGTTGATGCAACAACTAGATTTGAGCTTTTGTCTCTCATGGATGGATTCTCGGGATACAATCAAATCAGAATATCTGAACAAGACCAAGCTAAAACCACGTTTATAACTCCTTGGGGAACCTATTGCTACGCTGTTATGCCATTCGGTCTCAAGAACGCTGGCGCTACATACCAGCGGGCTATGACGTATATATTTCATGATCTTATTCATAAAATTGTGGAATCCTACGTAGATAACTTATCGCCAGAGGCCAAGAAGCGTTGTGACCATCAGGAAGTGCTTCGCATCATTATTTCACGTCTAATAGAATACGATTCACACTAAATCCGAGAAAAATGTGTCTTTGGTGTAACATGAGGGAAGCTCCTAGGTTACATTATATCATCACGAGGGATCGATGTAGACCCAGCCAAAATCTGGGCTGTTCTTGAAATGATCCCACCTTCAGATGAATCTGGAATCAGGTCATTTCTTGGAAAACTCGGTGCAATCCGAAGATTCATCCCAGATTTAAGTTTTGCCATCCATCCAATCAACAATCTACTCAAAAAAGATTATAGTATTGATTGGACCGAAGACTGCAATGAAGCTTTTGACAAACGTTTCTGTTATCACCACCTACGCTAATGCCACCTAAGCCAGACCATCCTCTAATCTTATATTCACGAGCTACCAATATCTCGCTAGCCTACATGCTAGCCCAAGAAGATGATGACAAGCGAGAACGTGTGATCTATTTCATTAGTCAAACATTGCTCGACTATGAAATGCGTTACACATAAGTAACGAGAATGCCTTGCCATAGTCTTTGTAACCAAACGCTTAAGACATTACATGCTAAATCAAGAAACAAGGGTCATTGTAAAGACAGAGCATTTACGAACCTTCCTCACGCAAGGGTCCTTGTCTAAAAAGGCTGGACACTTTATAACCTTAATGGGTGAATTTGAATTAACATTCGTAAATCAGAAGTCTGTTAAGGGACAAATCATTATGGATTGGTTAACTAACAACCCACTAGACGGAGGCAATCTAGTAGATCTAGACTTTCCCGATGAATGCATATACTACATCGAAACCTCGACCTTCTATCTCTGAGTGTCCTTGGTATATTGATATTATTAATTATATCATGGACCATACGTATCTGGAAGGTGCTACACCGCAACGAAGAAGGCGGTTACGTATTATCGTAGCTAAATACGTCATTATAGAGCAAGTGCTCTATCGAAAAACATTCGATGGAATGCTTCAAGATGTGTCGACACGAAGAATCTAAGAAAATTCTCCACAAATCTCATAGTGGAATATGTGGAGGCCACTTCGATGGTCATGCCACCGCTCGTAAAATACATCGGATGGGCTATTTCTGGCCTACTCTAGAACATGATGGAGTAGAGTTTGTACGAAAGTGTCATAAGTGCCAAGAATTCTCCCACAAGATTCACATGCCGACATAAACTCTACAACCAATCGCCACTCCATGGCCCTTTTCTACGTGGGGCCTAGATTTGATAGGAAATTCTCTCCTCGCTCTACAGATGGCCATAATTTCATAATCACGGCCACCGAATATTTTACCAAGTGGGTAGAGGCCATGCCTCTTACTACTTATGTACTGTGTTCTGTAATCGCCAAGTTCATTTTGAACAAAATAATTTACTGTACAATGTCCCGCAAATCATTACCTCGGATAATGGGACTTTTTTAAAGAATGACGAAGTTTGTGAATTGTGTAATAAATTTAAAATAAGCCATCATCTGACCTCCTCAGATATTACCCTCAAGCCAATGGACAGTGAGGTGAAAAACAAAAAATTAAAAGCCATTCTCCTTAAAACTATGAAAGAAAACAAGCAAGATTGGCATTTGAAGTTATATCCGGCCTTGTGGTCCCATCGAACCTCAATAAGAACACCAATAGGAGAGACTCCTTTCTCGCTAGTATTCGGTGAGCGGCGGCTTCTCCCGCTTGAGGTTGAAATACCTGATCTCGTATCTCATTACAAGGGATTTTGGATGAAGACGCTACAGAGAAGCACGTCTCTCTCCCAATTAAAAATCCTAGATGAAGCTAGGTTAGATCGAACAACGACACACAGTCTATGCTGATCGGGTGTGCTAGGTAGTATAACAAGAAGGTCATGAATGAGACATATATGAAGGTGATCTAGTTCTAAGGCTGACAATCGAGATCGATAAAAAGAGGCGGCGAAGGAAGGAAGTTCCGGCCCAAATGGTTGGCCCATACCGAGTCATGAAGGACTATGGAAATGGTGCATATCTCTTATGTACACTAGAAGGTGAGGAATTTGGTGAAACAATCAATTCCCTACACCTTAAACGATTCTATTCATAAGCGACTAGCACTCCTTGTATAATTATATCTACATTGCATCTTCATATAGTTAGGATCATTTTTTCCGCTTGTTTCGTACAATTTTGTGATCAAGGAATTTGTTCTCAAAGCAATTGCTACAAACTTATGATGGTATTGGCATAAACACCGTAATCATACTTCTTCATTTCATAACGTCATCAATTGTTTCGGAATCATTTCATCAAATAAAGTTAAATATGACAAATTCTTAATGGTAACCATACCAAGATCTGCGGGTTTGTTCTCACTTTTGGTTTCTTCCTAGGATAGGTGTCTTGCCTATGGTCTATTCTAGAAGCTTTATCATGTCACATATATCCCGTATGTATATCTCTTTAGAAGTAAGAACATACGACACTTTGCTCAAGTAAACGAGGCAAATATAGATCAAATAGAAAATTTTAATTTTACACATTTCCTTACCCCACCAACCTTTGGTGATGAGCTTGCATCTCTTATTAGTGACGTAGGGTTGGGAAAGGATGGAAATGACCTTACTCGCCTATGCCTTGCCCACGGTGATAAACCCACGCTTCTTATTAGTAGCATGGGGCAAGGTGTAGGGGTCCTCTTGACAAATAAATGTTGAAGGTTATAATCAAACAATTCAAATCTTGAAGTCTTGAGTCAAAAAAAAATGAATCAGATGTCCAAAATTCCAAGAGAGTTCAAAACCCTGAAACCCAGATTTTGTCTACCATGTGGCCATCTATGGATCTAAGTCTAGATAAACCGCAAAGCAAGTTACATCCCAAACTATGGAGTCACTCGAGTAGAGTAGGCTTGTAGCATCCTAATTTGGTTCTCCCAAAGCTTTGTCTATCTCTTATCACTATCATTCCAAAAATTTAATAACTTGTGCCCTTTCTAGCTCTTGGTGATGAGCCCTCACGTCTTACTAGTTGCATGGAGTTAGGAATGAGGCAAGTTTATCTCGCTCATCATATCGGCTTATCTTTACCACTTTGCCAAAACAAATATGACGTATCAAAAATTGCTTATAGAAACTAAAATTCAAAATCACATTGTGTTTACATATCATATATCAAAGCATCATGAAATACAAAAAGAAAGATAACATTTGTATCATTTGTTCTCCATTGCATACATTCTAAAAATCATATAAGCATAACATCATAGTTTACATGAGGCAACGAAAACAAAGTCATAGATGCCAAGAGTCTCGATCCAAAAAGTATATATATATATATATATATTTTTGGATCGACTCTTGGCATCTATGACTTTGTTTTCGTTGCCTCTATGACATTCTAAAAAGCATATAAGCATAACATCATAGTTTACATATGAGGCATTGAAAACAAAGTCATAGATGCCAAGAGTCTCGATCAAAAAATATATATATATATATATATATATATATATATATATATATATATATATATATATATATATATATATATATATATATATATATATATATATATGGTCAAAATTCCTGTACAATGCCATCATGCGCTAAGCATGGTCAAAATGCTCAAAGAGCCCGGGAGATACAAAATACATCATAAAAATAGTCCAAAAGAGCCAAGTGGCTTCTCAACCCCTATGAGATCCCTTTGAGGGTGCACGCCCATGCCTAGGACTCGGCTACGCCGGCGCTCTGAGTGCACGGAGGGCTCACGATCCCGAGGGGCAGCTACGGTCTCGCCATGAGAATGACTCCTCATCAGGTGCTCTATTGTCCTATACCCTGCCAGCTCAGTACGGAGGGTAGATACCATCCTGGCCACATGCTAGATAGGGGAAAAGACGTCAGTATGTCCGGCCGCCTTTGAAGGCTCCCCTGCATCCATAGACAACTCTGCGCAGTGTCTTCTCCATAGGGATCATCAGGGTATCGGTGCATACCTAGCGAATCAGGTCTCGCCACTCATCGGCAGTCTCTGCAAAACAAAAGAGAAAACAAATTAGAAATAAAAAAGAGATGAAAAAAATGTAAAACAAAAGGAGAGATAGAAATTAAGGCAATCCTAACTCAAGCAAACATTAAAAAGAAGGATGAAAACTCATTCGGATCTCCGTGCCTCCAAGAGGGATCCCTAGGGTCAGCACCTACTACGGATGCTGCCTCTGACTGAGGTACTCCTCCCGTGGCCGGGGCAACATATCTTCCTTCTACAGACTCATCCTCCCCACCAAGGCCCTGAGAGAGTGGCTCCTCGAAACTAGAGTCATCCTCTCGCACTCGCTCGCCCTCTCTACTGCATGATATCCTAAGTGTCATGCCACTCAGATCACTGTCCTCCTCTCCGCCCGACTCGCAGACCTTAGCCTCGGTCTCCTCCTCTATCTCTCCCCGTGAACTCCTCAGACTCGGAGTCTATGTTAATGGGGTCATCGCCGCTGTGGGTGAGACCAGCTGCACGATGGGCAAGTAAGGGTGCACGAGGAGCACACACTACCCGCCTAGCCACAATAGAACACTAGAGTAACAACCGTCCAACCCCGGCCTCTAGGACCTCCCGGCCTCTCGAACTGATCTATATACTGGCACCACTGGGAAGCATACCCATGTAAGGTAGGCCAAACTGCTGAGGAACTTGGCCAAAAGGATGTATCTCCACCCTCCCTACCCTGTCAACAAGTTGCCCTGTGGTGGAGTAGGAAATCAAAGTAAGAGCCTCCTTGCCCCATAAACCCGCCATGGCTCGATATGGTGTGGCCTCCATGTCATCGGTGGTCGGGAAGCAATCGGCTAGTGAGGTGCTTTGAGCATCGACATGTCTGTCCATCTGGCTGCCTCACGGCCTCACGGGATCTCGCCACCTCTAAACCTCTGCCATAGGGGATGAAGTGCTCATAGACCCAGGTTCATAACTGTGGTTGGATGGCTCAAAGATCTGCCCTATAAGCGGACCACTTGGTACAAATCATGATAGGTGGTCCCAAGTATGTTGGCTCCACTAGGCGTAAATCCGCCATGTCCCTCAATACATGCAATGATGGGGGACCAATAATATAATAAAGTGTCTCCTCCTTGCCCCCGATCAATCTCGAGGCAAGGATCCCACAATGGCCTAACGAATCAAGGGGATGGGCAGGCTAGGAATAGATCGGACCCTCACCCCCTTCTTCGAACCAGTGGAGATAACTGCATCTCCCATGTAAGAAGCCCACTGTGCTATCTGAGCCCGTGAACCTGTTGTCTCAAGAGTAAGTCATCTCCCGATGATTGGGACCCCCAGGATATGGTAAACATCCTCCAAAGTAATGGTCCACTCACCTCGGACCCTTGGTAATCGGAAGGTGTTCGATCAGCATCCCAATATGAAAATAAGTCACAAAGTATGTGACTGGATGGTGCAACATGTGGAACCCGTGATATACGCAGTATATCTGCAGCCCTCGAAGAGTGTCCTCCTCATCCTGTGAAAGGGCATCTAATACTGCTGGGAGCCAGTCACACTCTCTCTCTCGACTCCATCAAATGTACTCCTCCCTCGCCTGCATACACCAAAAAACACACAAAACAGAGCAAGTTAGCATCCAAATGACATTAGAAAAATCATGAAAACACATAAGAATGCTAAAAATACAAAATTAACTTCAAAAGGGTGTTGTTTGTACATTCTGTGAGGGACCGCCGCCCGAGCAGGTGGTGGTTCTATAATCGCCGCCTTTAAGGCGACGGTCTTCAGTAATCGCCGCCCGATCGGGCAAACGGTCGTGTCCCAAAACCCACGCGGGTCATGTGCCCTAAAAATGCCTAAAAACAAAAAAAAGACTATTTTGACTAAAACAAAGCCTACCCAATAGGCGCCCCCCCTAGATAGACCTTTTAAAACTAACATTTTCAAAAATAACCCATGACAAAGATTTTAACATTTTAAAATTTTGGGGGTAAAAACGACAAATTAAGAAAAACTGACCTGTGATCTCGCGGGTCGATGTTCTACTCACGGAGGCATGATCACTATCTCGTCACGAACGTTTTGACTCTACTCTCATCAAAAATTGTCACCGTGGGTCCCAGAGCTCAAAATCAACCAAATCAACACGCGCAAATGAATAGGAAAATGGGCCCACTTTTTCATATATAGCAACCTGACTTGTTTTGAATGCCCTTTCCACAGGTTTGGAGCGCCGATGGAGGTAAGTTCTTATCCCCGCACAAATGGTACGTCCTCATTTCATATTATTTTAGTATTTATTTTCCGATCTATTTTTTCTATCTGCACTTGCGTTCTCTTTTCGTTTTGCAGGTGGCGGGAATTTCGGATGGCGCCATTCCGACACACGGACGTATCAGGTATAACTTCTAACTTCCCATTTCGGGACTGCCATACTTGGACCCACCGTTTTACGCCTCTTCATGGCTAAAACGCTTCTCCGAGGGGGCAATATGTACGTACCCAAAATTGTAGGGTACTGCACCGCGGAAACAGCGTAACACATGCCCCAATGATGATACAGGTCTCCTCGCAAGATTTTCGGGATCCGGAAAAGCTCTCCGAGTATGCGTTAACATCCTGCATACCCTGCTTAGCCCCGCGTGCTTCCTTGTTCTCTTTTTCCCTCTTTTCCTTGGCATTTTATTCTTCACATTTAAACCACACCCAGTGATGCGGCGGTTCTTCACTTGTTTTCCAGAATGATCTTTTAACGTGACTCACGTAAATTTCAACGTTTACTAGCTTTTTTTCACCGCCTTTGGCTTGCATTAATGATTCTGGTTCCCTGGAATAGTGTTTTGGCATTGTTTATGGTTTAAGAGATCAATTTGGTTTTTACCTTTGGGTAAATGCAAATGCTATAAATAGTTGGCTTGTGCTCAAGAAAATGGCCCCTCAAATTTTCCTCTCGATTTCTCATTTCAATAGCTTAGTCTTCCATTTTTCTAGGATTCATAGTTTTGTTCATCGCATGCTTAGTTAGTGTTGTTTTTTGTTAGGAAGCCACATATCCATCTTGTCTGCAAGTCTTATTATCACTTCATCCAAATCAATTGGAGTAAGATAGTTTGATTTCAATAGAAGCCATTAAAAGTTACTGAGGTTTTATTCTTCAAACAGGATAGTTTCGGTGTTTTGGACGTTTTATGTTGCATGACTCGCAATAAATCCCACTAGGAATTGCATAAGCCAAGCTCTTTACTCTTGCGCTATCCCTCTCCTACTCGCATTATATTCGATCTGCATCTTACGATGATGCTAGCATTACACACTTTTCGAATCCACGTGAGCACGAAGGAACGAGGAGATCACACTGAGGGGACAAAGCTACACACACCATCGGATTTGCCACTATTCTGCAGAATCCAGGTTCTAGCTTTCAAAGTTCTAGTTAGAAGCATATCAAATAGAGTAGCCAATTATTTCATTTCAGTTAATTTTACTTTCGATATTGCCAAGGAAGCTGTGGGGATTGATAGTTTCGAGAAACTATGATTCACTCGTCACTTACGAGGTAGATCGAGAGTCTTTCAAATAAAGTAGATTAGGTATCGGGTTATTTAGAATAGATCTATAAAGCGCATAGAAAAGTAGTTATACTCGGTTGCTTTGTTTGTTTTTAATTGCATTATTAGTTTAGTTGTCAATTTTAGATATATTAGATAATTGTTCTTTAAATTTTGTTTAGTAGTTTATCAATAAACTATCAGATTTAGGAATATACATAGACATATCTTTCACAGTTAAATTATTCTGTCATTAGTTAGATTTGTATAATTTCCTTTTGCATGACAATCACGGGACCTAGAGAGCCCAGAGAATACGTATTCGAGCCAATCGTGCCTCAACCCAATCTCGTCACAACAATAATTGATATAGATCAGAATCTTAGGATCCAAGTCTTCCGAACAACAACAGACTTACAATAGATCAGCTCGCAGTTGAGCGGGTTAAACGTAGAAGACGACCAAGCACACACGTTTTGGTCAAATCAGCCAAACTACAGATTACCCTAGATAAATATCCGCATGACTGTAGAAGGGCTTGAAAGAGAGAAAACGTTCGGTTGTGATCCTTTGGTCCCAGAGCCAGACCACGGGAGATACTCTCACGAGACATAGATACTAGCTTAAGAATTTAGGTTGCACGAACACCGTGAGATACTTTGAGAAGATCGCACAACTATTAATTCTGAATATAGAGGCTAAGAAAGCATACGACTATTGGGTGCTAGGGATTAGGGACTAATTCCACACATGACCATAAGCAGTCCGCAACAACCACGAGTCTACGCGGTTTGTGACCCACAAATCCCACAACCCAACGAATCCACATGTGAATCAGACATAGATGCTTTGTCTTACGCACATTAATATTCAGATCTACTCCATTTCCACCTATCATCATCGAAAAATTATCCTTGTTATACGTAGTAGCTAATAAAGCTAAGGAGTTACGGACTAGACAGCATAATCACCTGTAGAGTCCATTGTACCCATCATCCACCCTATGACCACTGTCTGGAGATATACACGAAACTATCCCGAGTCATTTTCGCGTATCCCACAATCCATGATCAGATCATGCCCGAGCTCGATATTGATTGGAGCCTTTGAGCAATCATCTTTGCTGATCGATCCATCACACAAGTTTAGGTTAGGAGGGCCTTCTTTGCCTTAGATTCACAATTTCCACTAGTGCGCGTCGAAGACATAAGATTGCCTAACTAGTTTTCTCTCGCATCCCACACATATTCCATCCCCACCACTTGCCTGTCTCGGCATGACCTCGGGAGGTCGGTGTGAGGAAGAGTTACTTGTGGATTCCCACGCCGCTTGTCACTTTTCCATAGTACAGAGTTACCATTAGCTACATTGACTCGAATATGCAAGAACATCAAGGCTTAATGAGAAATGTGTTGTATACAACAAGGACATTTTCATTCATGTACAATAATACAAACTTGTTGGCTCAAGTATCACACTCCTTATCAACATATTAACGACAATACAAAAAGGTTTTTCAACCAAAACCAACCAAAAAACCGATGCAATCACCGTCTCAAACACGTTGCAACACTAACACAATTTCACCCAAATATTTAACTACCCCTCTAAATCAAATAACATATACCATTCAAGTGTTGACATTGCATTGCACACATGCGATCTTGCTAGTTGTTAGGTTTGTGAATTCGTGTTGATACAGAAGGTTTTTACGCCGAAGGCGTTCCCCTATGGGAAAGGCCCCTGCGGATGTTTCTACGACTGTGTTAAATTTGATGGTTTGATGGCCGTCTTGACATTTGTGCTTTTCCTCCCTATTTTAGCTTTTCTCTACTATTTTTAATAATTTTGTTTCTAATAATTAACAATTTTAGCTTTTATTTTTAATAATTTTGTTTCTAATAATTAACAATTTTAGCTTTTGTTTTTAATTAGGCTGAGCTGAAAATAGAAAAAGGGAGATCAATAATAGATTGCAAACGTTGTATAAGGCTTAGGGGAGGTAGAAAAGAAAGTATACGCACACAGAAAAAGGGAGATCAAAAGGAGATTCAGGAATTTAGAGTGACATGAGAGAATATACAGACACAAGAAATAAAAGAAAACAATAGTGGAAGCACAAGAAGTCAGATTGATGTTTCAGACACTTCTTCTGGATTGGTAAGTTATGCTCCAGACGCCTTTACATAGTTCCTTTAAGAATTTGTGGATGATATTGTTAGGGTTTAATCTTTGTTGTTTAAAATAATTTATTTTTGTATGCATTGGTCTGGCGCCATACTATATCTGTAGCATATTCATTTAATTGACAGACATGAATCTAAGTTGTATGATCAACATTGCGAGAGCATGTAATTTACAACCATGAATCTAATTTGGATTATCAACACATTGAGAGCATGTTTTCACCAGGACTAGTCAAGCAACTTGGTGTTTCATATGTAAATTTGCTTCTAAATTTTGCACGAGATAGTAAACCACATATTTGATCAACGATACTCTCTCCCGTGATTTGAATGATTGCTATAAGAAAAGTTGTGTTTCCATCCCAAATATCCCTGGTTTAAAATTAAATAAGTAAATGAAAATTATGGTAATCAACTCATAAACAAACAAATGGCTGATTTACGAATGCCCGATACAGTTGATGAAATTGGTTATACAACAAATATGGATGTGAATTAGCTTATCTCAATTATTTCTATTTTATAGGGAATAATTAGCTTATCTTTTATTTCTATTTACTAGGTGCTCTCAAGCGTTTAATAATGCTCAATCTAAAAAATGACTTGCTTTCTGGACAAATTCCCAATTCTCTGAATAACTGCACAAAATTGCATCACTTGTCATTGTCTAATAATATGCTTGAGGGACCAATTCCATATGAGATATTAACAACATTGACCAGATTAGAACATCTGCTTCTAAATTCCAACAAACTCAATGGTAGTATCCCAGAAGAGATTGGTCAATTATGGAAACTGAGAGAGCTCAAGTTGAAGAACAATATCCTTATAGGTGGTATTCCCAAGGCGATAGGAAATTGTTCTTTCATGGAGGAGTTAAATATATCTTCTAACTTGTATGGCTATATTCCACAAGAATTAGATTCACTTTCCCAACTATGAGAATTGTCTCCAGGATAATAACAACCTAGGAGGATCCATTCTATATTATCTCATGAACCTATATCACAACAAGTTTGTGGGGACAATTCCAGAGGATGTAGGCCATAAGCTAGCCAAATTGTGGACTTGGTGGACTGTCCATCAATCAGCCTAAATGACAACATCCCACACTTAAGAACATCTGAATCTAAGGGCAGATCAGTCATCCTCCTCACGCCCTCGGCCAATTATTGCGGTTTTGGACATTCCTCTTTATGCGAGTAATTCCTACGGAGAAACCTTTTGGAAGGTATTTCATTCTTCCATTACATTACAAACAATATTTCAGCAACAAGGAACAATCAATGCACAATTTTCATTCCGAACTTACTGCTCCACATGCGAGATTCAACCCCTCTAATTGAGGATTGGGAACTCTTAATGTCTCGCATACGACACACAACTAACTCAGCAAGAGCTCAACATTTTAAAGAACGCACCACATTTGTTTGCAAAAAATGATCGGTGGATTTCTACAATGATCTTAAATTTGACAGTTTGACAACCGTCTGGACGTTTTTACATTTTCCTACTATTTTTAACGGTTTTTTGATCCCTGCATACTCGACTTCGTTCATGGTATGTTTGGCCTGGGGCTTTATACTTGCAGTAATGGTGGTAATGAGATGAGTATAATTGACGATGAAATTATTGAGATTCTTCCTCAGACTGAAAATTCCTCCGAATTTTCTCAGTTAGATTACCAGACCTGCGAGGCACGTGAAAGTCGTCCTGCAACCACACATTTCTGTAATGTCCGCCAATTTTTAAGAGATTTGTAGGAGTGACAATAGTCGTGGGAATCTAGAATTGAGATTTGTACGAGTGATAATGACATCATGTTCTTGCAATTTATAAGTTATAAACAAGTTGCATTGATTGCAACAACTTCAAATCAACTGAATATGGTAATCCATAATTGCATAGAATATTATAGGCCATAATCGCTTTCGAGTATGACGGGCGATGTATGCATGATTATGACGGGTTAATGTATGCATGGAGTATTATTCCCTTCAAAATATATATATGAGAATTACAAAATAGATTGCCTGTAGAAATGTGAAACGGACTATCTGAAGAATAGATCACTTAAAATGTGGGTATATCATCTATTGAACATAAGTACTTCATAAATCATCAAGACTATAAAATTTCTATAAACAGATTGCATATAAAAAGTAATATAAAATTTCTGCAAAACAGATTGCATATAAAAAGTAAGAAACAGGTATCTGAAGAAGATCACTTAAATTTGATATAATTTTGGAAAGCATATACAATACATGGTGGAGTGTTTGATTAACCATTTCAACATATGTTCTTATCTCTCACACACATTCATCACTTTGGGTAGCCCATTGACTTGTCTCCTACCAAAAAATGTGTCTCGTAGGCTAATACTCATCTCACATTGGTGTACTTGTTGGTACTCGTCTTGAAGACTTGTATTTCAATTTTTTTAACAAATTATATATTTTATATTTTTGACCTTAGATAGGATGAGATATCAAAGATAAATATCAATATAATTACTTTTATCCTTTATCAACATCTAATATTTTAATTTTGAAAATGTAGTCTTATTTTTCTTAGGCTATATATTATCGTTTTCTCTACAATTCACATATATTGTTTTGTCATCTCGTATTTTTTGAAAATGACGTGCTCGTCCCCGTCTCCTTGTATCTACCCGTGTAACTATAGTAATAAGTAATATGTTGTTACCCTATGATAATCCATTTTTTTACCGCAGGTCAATGAGCTATCCAAAGAGTGAATGCCCATAAAATTGAAATGCCACTTCTCAAATATTTACTCTCTCCTACCTCTAAATTCTAAGGTATTACCCCAATTTTCTTTCCTTCTTCTTCTAAATATTACAGTTTCACTTTGCTATTGAAGTCAATTTTGTTACTAAAAATTCAACGTCCTATGACCCTTTCTATTGGTCATAACTCCTTTTATACAACCCTTTTAGAAATATTGCCTCCAAATTTGGCTCAACCCCACATGACATCAATGGCACTTGGGACCTATTCAAGCATGACTACAGACTATGGCATGTTTAACGCACTACTGCAGACACATGACATGCTACAGATGTTAGTTCTGACTCTGAGGTCAAATGCAATATTCAATATGAACCATTGCATGAATGGAAGGTCTTTGCACAACTTCTTCCGGAAACAACACGAGTCTTGATAGTCTTGAAATGTTGGGGAAACGAGATTTCAACATACACAATAATTGGAACATACCTGACGTTCCACCTGATTTGCAGATAACTGGTTCATCATTCATCAAGAGAGAAAAGTCAAACATAATTAACACCAACATATAGGCCACACCACCATCTTCCACACTACCTTTGTCTTCAGAACAACAACTAGCTCTTGATACCATACTACACCATTCAACAAACAAATCCCTTCTACCTCCACTAAGATTGATAATTCAAGGAACAACTGGCACATGAAAATAATTTCTGATAAATAAAATATAGAATTCATTCACAACAAAGATCAACCACATCTCCCTCACCTCTCCTTCTCGCTCTCCCTACCGGTGTTTAAATCTTTATAACTTACAATCTTATGTTATTTTACTTTTAAGTTATACATTTAGATTTTGAAGTTTCAAATGTTCAAGAGTTGTTATCCGCGAACACAACTCAGGCAACAAGATATCTGCGCTTGTGGAAGTTGGATGAAAATAATAATTCATGGGCAGAGGCGAATCCATTTCCTGAAAGTCCGTGTTTGGGAATAATATCTAGTGAAATCCAAACCCATAGTTTGCATGTTACACTTCATTTCTTTGAATGGCCTACTATCTGCTCAATCGTGTTCATCGCCTAACAGAAATGGTTTCAATATGCACAACCAAGATTCTACTACAGGTGATTCACTGGCTCCAATACTGCTAAGTGAGAGTGATACCAATTTTGATGATAACTGTCCGTGATTTTGTCAGCTCTGTTTACTCTCAGGTAATATTTATTGACATCACTATGGGTCAAGAGATATTTGTTTATTTTTCTTAGATTAAAATTTTATGCTAGAAATTTTGATTTATTAGATATCTTAAATACATCTATCTATTTATTAACAATAAGGAGGCTTGACTATGGTGATACTCCGTGTTACTTGTGCTGCCTCCTCACTTGATCTCTCTATTTTTGCACTTGATTTGTGCTCCCTCAGCCTTCTTACAGCCTCATCAGCCTCTGTTCAACCACATCACCAAACCATAGGCTTAACATCTCATAATCTCTTTAATCATTCTAGATTACCTGTCTTTGAAAATACCCACAAGATTATACAGTTTTAAAATTGCAGAGATAATTGAATACCCTTTACAAACAAAGTGGAAGATTTGGATCAAAATTAGAAACATCCTGAAAATACCCATTATCATTTGATGGGTTAAACCAGCAATAGAAAGATCAGAGTCTACCAAAAACATTGTAAAGGATGGATCTTCTGAAAAAGAACGTGTAACAAACCTGGCAAGGCCGAATGAACATGAATGTTAATGGTGGCAGACTTCCTGAGTTTACCAAGGCCGTTATCAGGCTGAGGTCTTGCCACTGTATCATCCCAAAGTTTATCCAAAATCCCCATGAATTCCTCCTTCCAAGCACAAGCACTACCCAAAATCATCCCTCTCAAATCCACTGTCAATATTCTTCCAATCTATGTTCAAAACATCCATTCCTACAAGCAAAACAAAAGACCACGACAAAAGAAACCCAATAAAACTGCAAAAAGCAATGCAAAATCTAAGTAAAACTTGAGGAAACAGAAAGAGCTCTTTGATTCCTGTTTCAAACACTCTGAAGCAATTCTGCACTGAATTGAAGAATTTAAAGTTTAAACTTGAAACAACTAAGCTGATTCAGAGCGTATTTTGAAATAGATTTATTCAAGATCGGTATCGATGTGTAGATAATTTCATGAGCTGTGGGACTGTAAAGCACAATGAATCCTATGAATAGCATAGATCACAAAAAGATGTGTATATACACCGTATATACTCTGTCTTTGCAATGTTTTATGGAATCAGCGATACTTTTCACGGCTTCTCTAGAATCGCCGCGAATTTAAAATTTGCCAAATTTCTCCGACTCGAATCTCATCGGCGAGGGAGGGTTCGGGATGGTGTACAGAGGTACGCTTTCTGATGGAAGTGAAATAGCAGCAAACTAGGCCAAACATACCATGAACAAAGCCGAGCATGCAGGATAAAAACCTTTAAAAATAGCCAAAAATACGAAAAACATTTAGGCATTTGTCAAACCATCAAATTTAATACAATTGTAGAAACATTCGTAAAGGATCCCATACTATGGCCTCATAGAAGTCGTAGCTGTGACTGAGACCACGGGAACACATGCAAGACCTCTTATTGCCAACAAAAAGCCCTTTTTTGGAGTAGTTGTATCAAGCATGGAAGCCTACTATTACTACATAAATATCCTGTTGAGATTTTGAGCATCTTTGGTATGCTTCAAATTAGCATAACTATCGTGTTTATATTCCCTATAAAATAGAAATAATCGAGATAAGCTAGTTCACGTCCATATTTGTTGTAAATTTAAATTCCATTGACTCAAGAAAGTTCATCATTGTCAAACCATTCATACCCAAAGCGAGCATGTCCACGAATATTCACCTACGCTATAGATGAGAGTATGATAATTGAGCGTCTATTTCAAATAGAAGAGGTCTTGTTCTCGACAATCTAGAGATTTACACGATTTTAGTTCAGGTAGAGGAACAAATGGATCTCCTTCCGAAGAATATTGGAATGATCGAAACTTTGAAACCAACGAGTTTAATGAAACGCCCATCTCTTATTGTCTCTCGATCTGTGCACCATCGTCCCTCCTCTATCACGTCAATCGTTGATTTGTCTATCTCGTGTCAATTGTGGGAGGGTCAGTGCAAATCCCAAAGAATTTAACCACATAGAATTTATTTTTATTTTTAAAAATAAACAAAACATGGGGGTAGCCCCCTTAATATGTATAAATTTTATTTTTATATGTCTTATGTAGTTGATTATTGTATTAATTTTGTGAAGTCAAGAATGACAGTAGTTGGGGATTGAAGTGAAATCATTGCGAACTTTTTAAATTTCTTAGTAGTTTTTAAAGTAGTATCAAATGTATAAATGTATTCATGTTTAGTGCCAAAAATTTGGCCACATAAGGTTACCACTCATGATATAAAATGTGCAAATGTACGGAAGTTTTCATGTATTCATGTTTAGTTCAAATAAAATAGTCGAAAAATGCTACCACTCATGATATAAGATTTCCACATTTATTTATATGTATATTTGTTTAATGTCTATTACTATATTAAATTTGACGGTTTGACGGCCATCCGGACGTTTTTACTTTTTAATGCTTTTTTCGTTTGGTTTTTGCAATGTAGGGTTAGATGTGAGAATTCACGGTTAAGAGAATTACACAGTGGTCATTTTAAACTACAATTCGTGTGTGTGTATATGGTTCAAACCTTATTAAAACCAAGCCCTATGTAAAAGTGAGGCCGCGGGTTTAAAATTTTTGGTTGTGCATAGTTTATTTAATTTATATTACATGCGGGGGTGGCCCCTCCCACATTTATTTATATGTATATTTGTTTAATTTAAAACATTAGGGTGGGGTCGGTGTTCCTCCACCACCACATAGATTTTATTTTTATTTAAAAAAATAAACAAAACATGGGGTAGCCCCCTCCCTTAATATGTATAAATTTTATTTTGATATGTCTTATGCGATTGATTATTGTATTAATTTTGTGAAGTCAAGAATGACGGTAGTTGGGATTGAAGTGAAATTTGTAACCAGACTTTTTAAATTTGTTAGTAGTTTTTAAAGTAGTATCAAATGTATAAATGTATTCATGTTTAGTGCCAAAAATTTGGCCACATAAGGCTACCACTCATGATATAAAATGTGAAAATGTACGGAAGTGTTCATGTATTCATGTTTAGTTCAAATAAAATAGTCTCGAAAAATGCTACCACTCATGATATAAGATTTCCACATTTATTTATATGTATATTTGTTTAATTTAAAACATTAGGGGTGGGGTCGGTGTTCCTCCACCACCACATAGAATTAATTTTTTTTTTTTAAATAAACAAAACATGGGGGTAGCCCCCTTAATATGTATAAGTTTTATATCAAGTAAGGCTGCATAAACACGAGATCTACCGACGTAGAAATCATAATTTTTAAATTAGATCCTTCCCTTTGTATGAGAACTATGTCCAAATCTCCAGGCGGTGGGGTAGGGTCTTTGCTATTAAAGTAATGTTTTGCGGGAAGCTTATGGTGTGTCTAGACATTGAGAAATTAAAAGATTTGGAAAGCGTAAACAAACATAGGGAAGATAGAGGCGGATCGACCAGGGGAAAAGATGGTATGCTCGAATGTAGTTGAGATTAAAAATATGCTAAAACGATTGAAAGCCCTATATCTATCAAGTGTGTGTGTGTGAGAGAGACAGAGAATTGAGATGTCACTTTATAGATTATTCAAGTTTGAAAATGGACTAGAACTTCACCAACCTCGTAATTTTGATGGATGGCATTATTATAGTACATGCATTGGAACACGAACACAGAACCTACGAGAGGTAATGCGGGACAACATAGGCACAAAATTAAACTCCATACAATGCAAAAATTGAAAAATTCAATACCACAGATGGTGTGCACTAATATAGGGGTGATAATTAGCTTACTGTATCACCTCGAATGACATGCCTCTACTCTATCAATTGGTTTTCAAAGTTTAAACCTTTCCCTTTGACATCCGATGAGTCATTGCTTGCTTTATCAAGTTGCTTTGATAATCCAGGTCTTTTTGTTTTCGGAGTTACTGTAAAGTTGTATTCTTGATCAAGCGTGGGGCAATTAGAATGGTGAGAGGAATGGATTCCTGCCTCCGTAGCCCCTTTCTCATGTGGGCCTGTGGTAAGCAACATTACTATCTCTCGAAAGTTGTTGTTGATCCGGATGAACATAAGCCTTGTTACATTTCTTCGGTTATCATTTCGATTCAAACTTGTCTACATGTACATCACTAGAAAAGCTTGCATTAAACAATTATCAAGCAATATTAGGTCATCTTTCTAGTGTCCAAGGCTTGGGTAATTTGGACTATGAAAAGAATAATTTTCTAGGATTTTAGGCCTCCCAAATCCTTAACGAAATCCATACATGTGAGATCAAGCATTGATGTAAGCCCATGACAATGTTCTCTTTTGAAACTTCCGGGCTTCAAAGGATTGGCTTTTACATTTTGAAATGTTTCGAGCTTCCTATTGTTTGCTGATTTATAAAACAATGATTGCTATAATTCTCGGCTACCTACATCTCATTTGAAATTTTTATAGTGGGATGGTGAATCACTTGGTGTGACATATTGCCCAAAGCCATGTGAACCAATTGTGGCGTTAACATTGTGAAATGCATTGGCGAAGGCGGCATTTTAGACCGCCTTTCACACCCAATTCGATCCATCTTTTGATTATCATTGATGACATGTTTTCCAGATGAGGGCACAATTTCCTTGCAAAATCCGAATTATGCCATATCTTCTCTCGAGGAACCGCACTTCGCACCGAAATTGAGTTAACTTTTGTTTATCGAGACCTCGGTGTATCGAGTTAGTGCCCAAGGTGAGGTTGGAATCGAGGATTGGGATTGGATGATTTTTTATGTAATCAATCATCATTGGCTTGTTGTGAGACAAATAAGTAGAGGCAATTTCAAAATCAAATAACCCACCTTTGTATTCTTTCCCGTCTTCTTCTTGATTTGTAGGGTTTGATCATCAATATTCTCGCTCTATGTTGTTGCAGAGGGGTTCAGTTTGGTGGCCACCTCTTTTCCCCTTTCCATATTTGCCTATTTGATTCTCTTTTAAACCCTCCTTCCAAACATCATCTGCTGAAAAATTGGACAAGGAATCTGGCTCGTGTAGTGAAGCGAATCGCATGCGCTACAACTCAGATTCATTAACCTCAACATGGCCCTCATAAATAAGGCAACATGATTCATCCAACCCTGGCACGGCTTCAAACCGTGAAATTTTATCTTCCTAGAAAATGAAAAGATCTTTTTAATCCAGGAAAACCTACCTTTCCTTTTCGATGATCTAACATCGGTGGCCCATAGGTGTCGACTACCGGTGATGGAGACGGCCTTGAACTTGTAGATCTGTGCAGCGCCAAAAAGCCATCAAAGTCGGAAGGCCGAGCTTCTCCAGAGCCTGCTGGAGCTTCGCAACGCTGATCAATTACACAAATCGCTCCTAATCGAAAAAGCAACTGTTAAAAATAGCCAAAAAAAAAAGAAGTGAAAACGTACAAACGGCCGTCAAAGTTAAATGCCCTGAAAAAACGTCTAAAAGGTTGTCAAATTTAACATAGTCATTTGTTCACCCGATTATATAATTTTACTTCAAAAATCTATTTGAGAAACTCAGTAGATATTAAACCCAAAAACACCACACCAAAGAAAATGCCTGGGCCAATCTTGTAGAGATAAGACATCAAAATTCCAAGAAACCCAAAAGCCACACATCGTACCCGTTCTATATTTGCTTGTATTCCATAGATGAATCATGTTATATTACTTCTAAAATTTACCAAAAAATAGAGGCCAAATAACCCTTCTCAAAAAAATAGTAGCTAAATAATTCCGAGCTTAATAAATTCATAAAATTACCAATCAATGCCATCTATCGAGTCCAACGAGAACGAATTTCATTTTGTTATTTCTGTAAAGTGAGATACTTGCCAAATAGAAAAATCTATAAAGTATTTGGAAATGGGTAACTAAAATAATCCAAAAGATACTACGTATCACCAATTTCAACACAGAAATACTAAAATGTCAAATCCTGGGACCCGGAAACCTTCTCGCTGCGATCCAGCTAAATACTTTCTACGAATGATTTAAGCGACAAACCGAGTATATCTTTGTCTAAAAATAATAAGGGTAAATAATCAATATAGTCCACTGATTACAAGGGAGATCTTCAGTGGAAGACATAAAGGAAAAAGCATGGGACTCTTCTTGACCGCATCATAAAGACAAGACGTACCAGAAAACTATCACCGCCTTCAACCAACTACTACACCGAAAATACCGCATTAAAGATGTTGATTTAACAAAAATATCCTGCCCATGCCTTTCCCCAACCATCTTCCTGCTCTCAGCGCCAAAGATCGCATCCGGAAAAAGCCATCTTCATCACACCATCTTCTTTTGTCAGAAGCTGTTAAAAATAGCCGAAAAAGCGAAGACGCTCCATCAATCGTCAAACCGTCAAATTCAACATAGTTGTTGGTTAAATTTCACCTATGCATGCATCATTCGTAGAAAATATCAGAAGCGAATATCAAAACAACAAAATAAATTAAAAAAAATTATTGCAACAAAATCTCTCGACACATTTCACATTCACACTCAAATCATCATCATTCTTATTCTCGAAGTTAAATTAATTTCAGTGGTTTTATTTTAAGCCCAATGGACGATGGGTGATTCATTAAAACTCGTCAATATGATTGATTTTATACTTCAAGCCTAGTGTTTTGATGTTTTTATCGGGGTGAACTCGATTGCATGCCCACTTTTGAGGAGCAATTTGTGTAATTTGGGAAACACATGTGATCGACATTGTACCTAAGTAGGGCGAGAATAAGAATGATGCTGATTTGAGTGTGAATGTGAAATGTGTTAGAGATTTTGTTGCAATAATTTTTCTGTTAATTTATTTCGTTGTTTTGATATTCATTTATTGATATTTTCTGCGAATTGATGCATGCACAGGTGAAATATAGGAACGATTTTCTATAATATTGTTCTTCGTTAATTAATTTCAGGGTTTTATTTTAAGTTTCTAAGAGGCGAATAAAACTCCAAGAAAATCCCCTTTTTATTTTTTGTGGTTAATACATAGCTCAAGCCAAATTGTTTGAGACAGTTTGAAGTATTACTCCATTTCTTTGCCGAATTCTGATCTGGCATGCTAAGAAGGAAGGTGGAGCGGCTAATGTCAAATTAACGCACCCTCTTTACTTATTCTACAATCCAAAGCAATAATCAAATTTTAAGAGGTAGGTGATTTCCCTTTCTGTTATGATCCTCATGTGTGGATTTCACTAATGCCTCGAGGTTTTGGTGTAACGGTTCGTTACATTCGGTATCAGAGCAACCACCCAGGTTCGAGTCCCAGTATGGGTAGCTACGCGTTGACATTGCGTTAGTGTTTGCCGGGGCTCGTATAGGGCAGGGTGTGGTGATTGGTCCCCGCTATACGGGCGCAAATCTAGCCAGGAGTGGTCCTGGGCACTAAGCATGGTGGGATGTTATGATCCTTATGTGTGGATTTCACTAATGCCTCAAGGTTTTGGTGTAACGGTTCGTTACACTTTCACTAGTTTTCTCTTACACCAAATGACATGACCTAGGGCTACATCTGAGCTCCAAAATCCCCAAAGAAGTTTTGTTCACTAATCTATGGATATCCCTTTGTACTTGAGCTACCATTTCGTAAAAAGGGGACGCCCTTCTCAAAATACATAATATTTACATGTGAGAAAAACTGGGTATTACAATTTGTGAAGAGGATAAAACAGGTCAATTTGATCTAATTTATAGCGAACTTTTACGAAAGACTTCAATAACTTTTAACTTAACAAATTCACAAACGATATTGCTCCTATTGTTCCATGAGAAGAGGTCTTGTTCAGTCATTTGGACAAACAGATGGTGAGCATCCACTAAACATCTGCACTTGACATCCATGCGTATAAGGGTATTTTGTAGTAGTATGTGTGTGAAAACTTAAATCCCATCTGATTGATGTGGGAGTGAATTTGCTTACCCTGTGAAAGGGCTTTCTTGGAAATACAAGTCTGCAATAGTTGAAAGTAAGTATAAGAATCAGAGGGGATGTGTGTATTTAGTTGACAGTAGGCTCCATGAAGCTTTCCCACACTCAAGAACATCTGAATTTGGGAACAGATCAGTCATCCTCCTCATTGACCTCACCAATTACCACCAATTTTGGACAGTCCTCTTTATGCAAGTAATTCCTATGGAGCAACCCTTTGGAAGGGATTTCAGTCTTCCATTACATTGCAAACAATATTTTGGCAACAAGGAACAACCAATGCACATGTTTCATTCTAAAATTTATTGCTACACATGCGAGATTCAACCCCTCTAATTGAGGATTGGGAATTCTTAATGTCTAGCACATACACACACCTAACTCAGTAAGAGCTCAAAATTTTTAAGGACGCACCACATTTGTTTGCAAAAAAATATCTAGTGCATTCCCACAACCTTCAAATGTTGAAGGCATTGAACGTTTCGAATGCCTAATCCATTGTTGAAAGTAATAGATGGTTTGGACCAGAAATCCTGATGATGATCAGTTGGAACACAAAGTTTTGTTATGCAAACAACAAAAATCATGCTTATTGCAAATATATGGGTTGACGTGAGCCTCGTGAATGGTGCTACAGAACAATAATTGACATTGTCTACGACGCTCAATGTAGCCACCAACATTAGTTTTATTTGTTGTTGTCAAATTTGATAGATACAACGACCCATACTTGGGATCCCTCTAGCCCTTTACATATTCCCATACCCCCCTATTTCGAGAGGAAATCGAAGACAATTTCCTATTAAAATGGCTTGGGGATTAACTATCCACAAGTCGCAGGACTTACTTTGCACGCAGCAAACTGGCAGTCGACATTGGAACCACCGAGCAGAAGGTCGACTTTCACCTTTCTCTAGAGTTCCCTCGCTTGCAAATTTGTGCTATTCACTTGCTTTTTCATTTGAGAGATACTCAAATACGGCACAGTACCAACACTTGGATCAAGAAGAAACGAGGAAGCAAGACTACTATCACTCAACCCATCGTAAACACTACCCTCTGCTTTGATAGATCTCCACTACTACTATACTCAACACTTCTTGTATCCAAAGCAACATTGTTGTTCAAGGGTATCAAATGTAATCATGTTTATTGAAACTAAAAATGCCCACTAAAGGTTACCATTCATGATATAAAACTGCAAATGTATACATGTCTCATTATGTGCACGCAGATCTACATTTATTTGATGTTGTGAAATATGATATGCAACTTTAAATGTACGAATATGTAACAAAATTAAATGTACCCATACAACATTTCAATGTAATGTTTCAACTGAATTCCTACACTACAATTATCAATCACACACATTATCAACCGTATAATAAATGTTTTTCCAACAAAACACTAAGCGAACAACTAATGCACAACTAACACATTAAACCCGAATTAAATACATACAACATCAAATATAAAATAAATTAACTATCGAAAATGATATCAAATGTATTCATGTACGAATTTTTAACAAGTTTGAAATGTAGAAACAACCTTAAAATTAAGTGGCCCATCTATATTTCTACACTTACGAAATCAATCACACCCCTTATCAACATCAACTACAAAAGTAATAATTATACCTCTTAAACAAATCACATATATCATTCGGCGTTCACATTGCATGAAACCCATGCGATTGCACAAATGATTGTTGTTCTATTTGTTCGTATTGTCTTATTTATTTTGACATGATTCTTTGAGAGTAGGAAGACGGTTGGGGAAAGGCATGGGCGAAGGGGTATTTTTGACACATATCCTCCATAATGGCATTAAAAGAATTCAATTTCAATAAATTTGTAAGGGAAAAAAATAAGTTTGGGTTTAAAATGGCATTATATTAAATTGATCTATATTAATATTATAATTTAAAATTAGATCATGAAAAATATAGTTTAAAATGATATATTTTGATATTTTAATTGTAAAAATATTGGTTATATATAGAAATTATATTATATTATTTATAAATTCTATTTGAAAAATTGAGTTCTTTTTATTACGCTGAAGGCGTTCCCCCTATGGGAAAGGCCCTTCAGGACATTTCCGTGATTAGGTTAAATTTGACGTCCGTTTGGACATTTTTTTTTTTCAATGCATCATTTTATACTCTTATCTCGTAGTGTAGGTGAATATTCAGGGACATGCTCTGCTTTGGGTATGAATGGTTTGGACAATGATGAACTTATTCGCGGGTCAATGGAATTTAAATTTACAACAAATATGGACGTGAATTAGCTTATCTCAATTATTTCTATTTTATAGGGAATATAAGCCCGATAGTTATGCTAATTTGAAGCAATCAACATGCTCAAAATCTCAGCAGGATATTTATGTAGTAATAGTGAGCTTCCATGCTTGTAACAACCACTCCAAAAAAAGGGATTTTTGTTGGTCAGTAAGAGGTCTTGCACGTGTTCCGTGGTTTGGTCACGGGCTACAACCTCGTGAGGCCATAGTATGGGAAAGGCCTCTGCGCACGTTCATCCGACTAAGTTAAATTTGATGGCCGTCACTTTTGGGAAAAATCGTGAAGCTGTAGTTTATTAGGGTTACAAATTTATCTCTATTTGCAGGACTGATTTAACACATAATGGTGTTGATTTTAGGACTGCTATTAGCGAAAGCTCCGTTTAGCGTAGTTATGGTTGTAATATGGTATGTATATTATAGTTTTGATGACAAAAAAGAGCACACTCGCATAAGCGTAGGAATGGTGAAGAAGGTTTTGCGGTGATTGAAGCTATTGCGGGAATTGATAGGTGTAAAAGACAACCCCGTAACATTTGCAAACATCCTCCCAGACTGTGCCAAAATGGGAGCTTTAAAACAGGTATGGAAATCCATCAAAGCATAATAGAAAGCGTGTTTTTTTAATGTTGTAGTTCTGCAAGCGCCTGGTAGATATGTACATAAAATGCGGAAGCATACACAAGGCATGCAAATTGTTTGACAAAATTCCTCAAAACATGTGGTCTTGTGGAATACCAAGATTAGAGGATATGCACAAAAGCGGGTTTGTTGAAAAATTTGTTGAAGCTTTTAAGCAAATGCATTTGTCGGAGCAAATTTTGAAAGCGATCTACAAGCATCCATCAAAGCATAATCAAAAGTGGATTTTTATCAAATGTTGCAGTTGCAAATTCTTTGGTAGATATGTATGCAAAATGTGGAAGCATACACAAGGCACGTGAGTTGTTTGACAAAACGTCTTAGAAAAATTCAATCTGAGGAATGCCATAATTGCAGGATATGCACAAAATGGCCTTTGCAAGGATGCTCTCAATCTCTTTGAAGTAATGAAACACTCTAGAAAAGACCACGACCATGTAAGCTTCACATGTGTTTTATTAAGATGCAGCCATGCGGGTTTAGTGGAAAAGGGATGTAATTACTTTAGTCGCATGAGTGGTTATTATTGCATTGCATTTACAATTGATCATTATGTGTGCATGGTTGACCTTCTTGGTCGTGTCTTGCCTATCTTGAGGAATCTCTAAATTTTATCATCAAAATGGCAATTAAACCCATGGTCGTCAGGTGGAAATGTTTGTTGGGTGGGTCAGTAGAACACATAAGAATATAGTGTTAGGATCATTTAATGTGACTCTTCTTTTAAAGTGGATCCTCAAAATACTACAACTTATGTTCTTCTGTCAAACATTTATGCAGAAGTGGGCAGGTGGAGTGAGGTTCAAATGATAAGAAGATTGATGAAAGATAGAGGAATTCAAAAGAAACCTGGGTGTAGTTGGATTGAAGGCCATAAAATGGTACATGCTTTGTAGGAGACACATCACATCCACAAACACAGGTGATTTATGCAAAGTTGGATGAATTGTATTGGGAGATGAAGGTAGGAGGATATTTCCCAGATTCAAATCATGGACTGATTGATGTGGACAAGGAGGAAAAAAATTTATTCCTCTCCCACCATAGTGAGAAGGTGGCAATTGCATTTTGATGTTTTGTCTTTGTACACTGAAAATAATGCTTAAAGATGAAATGTTTGACTGATCATAATGAAGAAAAATGGATCTGTACATTGTAGATTCATAAGAATCCAATAAATATCTAACCTTCTAATTAAAATGGATTGTTGAAGAATCTAACAAGTGTATTTTTTTAATTTCGTATAGAATCATAAAAGAAGACAAAAGCTAGACTGGGACACTCGGCTAAAGATTACTAATTGTGCTGCAAAAGGATTAGCATATCTTCATCATGATTGTAGCCCATGCATTGTTCATAGGGATGTGAAGACTTATAACATTCTTTTGGATGATAATTTTAAGGCACATTTGTCAGAATTTGGCATTGCTAAGTACATTTCCTCGGCCAAAACCCACACCTGCACCTATGTTATGGTTACCATTGGCTACATTGACCCTGAATATGCAAGAACATCAAGGCTTAATGAGAAATGTGTTGTATACAACAAGGACATTTTCATTCATGTACAATAATACAAACTTGTTGGCTTGAAGTATCACACTCCTTATCAACATATTAACGATAATACAAAAAAGGATTTTTCAACAAAAATTAACCAAAAAAATCATGCAATCACTGCCTCAAACACGTTGTAACACTAACACAATTTCACCCAAATATTTAACTACCCTCTAAATCAAATAACATATACCATTTGACATTCACATTACATTATGTACACATGCGATTGCTAGTTGTTAGGTTTGTGAATTAGTGTTGATACAAAGGTTTTTACGCGAAGGTGTTCCCCTATGGGAAAGGCCCTTGCGGAAGTTTCTACGATGGTGTTAAATTTGACGGTTTGCGTCTTTACGTTTGTGCTTTTCCTCCCTATTTTAGCTTTCTCTACTATTTTTAATAATTTTGTTTCTAATAATTAACAATTTTAGCTTTTGTTTTTAATTAACTTGAAAATTCTCTACTATTTTTAATAATTTTGTTTCTAATAATTAACAATTTTAGCTTTTGTTTTTAATTAACAACAATTTTAGCTTTTATTTTTAATAATTTTGTTTCTAATAATTAACAATTTTAGCTTTTGTTTTTAATTAGGCTGAGCTGAAAATAGAAAAAGGGAGATCAATAATAGATTGCAAACGTTGTATAAGGCTTAGGGGAGGTAGAAAAGAAAGTATACACACACAGAAAAAGGGAGATCAAAAGGAGATTCAGGAATTTAGAGTGCCGCAGAGAATATACTGAGACACAAGAAATAAAAGAAAACAGCAGTGGAAGCACGAGAAGTTAGATTGATGTTTCAGACACTTCTTCTGGATTGGTAAGTTATGCTCCAGATGCCTTTACACAGTTCCTTTAAGAATTTGCGGATGATACTATTAGGGTTTAATTTTTGTTGTTTAAAATAATTTTTTTTATACATCTGTGCAGCGCCATACTGTATCTGTAGCATATTCATTTAATTGACAGACATGAATTTGAGTTGTATTATCAACATTGCGAGAGCATGTAATTTAGAGCCATGAATATGAGCTGGATTATCAACATTGCAAGAGCATGTTCTACTAGGCACTACTTGGCAACTTGGTGTTTCATATGTAAATTTTCTTCTGAATTTTGCATGAGACAGTCAGCCACATATTTGATCAACGATACTCTCTCCTGTGATTTGAATGATTGCCTATAAGAAAAGCTATGTTTCCATCCCAAATATCCTTGGTTTAAAATTAAATAAGTAAATGAAAATTATGGTAATCAACTCATAAACAAACAAATGGCTGATTTGCGGGTCTGATATAGTTGATGAAATTGGTTATACAAAAAATATGGATGTGAATTAGCTTATCTAAATTATTTCTATTTTATAGGGAATAATTAGCTTATCTTATTATTTCTATTTACTAGGTGCTCTCAGGCGTTTAATAGTGCTCAATCTAAAAAATAACTTGCTTTCTAGACAAATTCCTAATTCTTTGAATAACTACACAAAATTGCATCACTTGTTGTTGTCTAATAATACGCTTGAGGGACCAATTCCATATGAGATATTAACAACATACCCCCAGATTAGAACATCCGCTTCTAAATTCCAACAAACCTAATGGTAGTATCCGAGGAAGAGATTGGTCAATTATGAAACCGAGAGAGCTCAAGTTGAAGAACAATACCTTACATGTGGCATTCCCAAGGCGCTAGGAAATTATTCCTTCATGGAGGAGGTAAATATATCTTCTAGTTCTTGTATGGCTATATTCCACAAGAATTAGGTTCACTTTCCCAACTACGAGCGAACTCTTTGGATAATAACAACCTAGGAGGATCCATTCTATATTCTCTCATGAACCTATATCACAACAAGTTTGTGGGGAAAATTCCAGAGGATGTAGGCCATAAGCTAGCCAAATTGTGACTAGTGGACCTGTCCATCAATTAGCTAAATGACAACATCCCACACTCAAGAACATATGAATTTTGGAACATATCAATCATCCTCCTCGGCGACCTCGACCAATTACTACCGGTTTTGGAAATTCCTCTTTATGCAAGTAATTCCTATAGAGCAACCCTTTGGAAGGTATTTCATTCTTCCATTACATTGTAAACAATATTTTGAAACAAGGAATAATCAATGCACAAGTTTCATTCTGGAACTTACTGCTCCACATGCGAGATTCAACCCCTCTAATTGAGGATTGGGAACTCTTAATGTCTCGCATAGACACACAACTAACTCAACAAGAGGTTGAAATTTTTAAGAACGCACCACATTTGTTTGCAAAAAATGATCTAGTGGACTCCCACAACCTGCACAGATGTTGAAGGCATCAACGCGTTCGATTCACTCAATCCATTGCTTTGAAATTAAATGTGGATTTGGACCAGGAAATCTTGATGATGATTAGTTGGAACACAAAGTTCTATTGTGCAAACAACAAAAAATCATGCAAATCTATGTGTTGACGTAGGCCTCGTGAATGGTGGCACATGAATAATCATCAGACATTGTCTACAACGCATCAATGCAACCACCAACATTACCTTTATTTGTTGTTTTCAAATTTGATAGATACAACGGATCATGTTGGGATCCCTCCAACCGTTACATATTCCCATACCCCTATTTCGAGAGGAGATTAAAGACAATTGCCGATTAAAATGGCCCGGGATTAACTATCCACAAGCACGGGGACTTACTTTGCACAGAGCAACCGTCGACATTGGAACCACCGAAAGGCGGTGGTCGACATTCATAACTTTCTCCATAGTTCCCTCACTTGCAAATATGAGTATTTTACCTGCGTTTTCATTCGAGAGATAGTCAAATATGATGCACATACCAACACTTGGAGCAAGAAAAAGGAGGAAGCAAGACTAATATCACTCAACCCATCGTAAATACTAGCCTCTCGCTTTGATAACACCTCCACTACTACTATACTCAACATTTCTTGTATCTAAAGTGACATTATTGTTCAAGGGGTATCAAATGTAATCATGTTTATTGAAACTAAAATTTCCCACTAAAGGCTACCATTCATGATATAAATACTACAAATGTATACATGTCTCATTATGTGCATGCAGATCTACATTTATTTGATGTTTTGAAATATGATATGCAACTTTAAATGTACGAATCTGTAATAGAATTAAATGTACACATACAACATTTCAATGTAATGTTTCAACTAAATTCCTACACTACAACTATCAATCACACACATTATCAACTATACAATAAATGTTTTTCCAACCAAACAACCGATGCACAACTAATAAACACGAATTAAATACATACAACATCAACTATAAAAGTAATAATTCTACCTCTAAAACAAATAACATATACCGTTCGGCGTTCACATCTCATGAAACACATGGGATTGCTAGTTTTAATATTTTTAATCATGTATTTTGTAATAAGACTAAAAAATGTTATAATAACACTAATTAATGACCAATTGTTTATTACTATTATAATAACACTAATCAATGATCAATTGTTTATTTAGTAATATTAAAATAATTTTTAAAAACATAATTCATTTCAACGATAAATAGATTGTTTTAATTTATTTTTTAATGTATTCATATAATTTTATTTTATTGTTCCTTAAATAAATAGTGTGGGATGGATATTGATTGTTTTAATGTATTTTTTAATTCACTCAAATAATCCTATTTTATTGTCCCTTAAATAAATAGTGTGGTGTGGTGATGTTATTTATTTATTTATAATTATTTATTTTTTATTTTTAACCATTTATGTAAATAGTAAAAAACTTATTAACTATTAGACTAATCATATATTTTGTAATAAGAGTAGTAAATTATCAATTTTTTACTTAGTAATATTATAATTTATTTTTAACCATTTATATAAATATTAAAAAATAATTATTAACCATTGGACTTTTTAATACTTTTAATTATATATTTTGTAATAAAACTAATAAAAGTTATAATAACATTACTAAATGATTCAATTGTTTACTCACTTTTTTTTAAAAAAATGATTCACTTTATAATACTAATAATTTAATTTAATGATGAATGTTATTGATTGTTTTAATGTAATTTTTAATATAATCAAATTATTTTATTTTATCAAATTCTTTGAACATGGAGGGAGTAGGGAGGCAAGGAAAGACAGAGGGAAAGGAAGGTGGTAGGCGTGGAAAGAAGGGAAGGAGGGTAAGAATTGGAAGAGAGTGTGAGAGGGAGGAAAGGAGTGTAGGAGGGAGAAAAGGGAAGGAGGAAAGGTGGGAGGTAGAGGGAAGGGTGGGAACTATGGAGGGAAGGATAGATCGAAGGGGGGAGAGAAGAAAGGAGGGAGGGTGCGAGGGAGAGAAGGAGGGTAGGACAGAGGGAGGCAGGGAACAAATGAAGCATGGAGGCAAAGGAGGTAAGGAAATGAAGGGAAGGATGGAAGAGAGGAAGAGAGGAGGTATGGTTGGAGGGAATGATGGAAGTGAAGGAGTAGGAAGTGGAAGAGGGAATGATGGAAGGAGGGTAGGAAGGAAGAAGGGTACGATGGAGGGTAAGAGGGTAGGAAGGAGTGAAGGAGGTTAAGAGGGAGGGAAGGAATGGAGTAGGATAGAGGGAAGATAAAATGGAGGGAGGGAAGGAAAGATAGAAGGAAGTGGGAGAAAGGGTGAGAGAGAAGAAAACAATGTAGGAAGAAGGGAAGGGAAGGTGGGAGGTAGAGGGAAGGGTGAGAATGAGGGAGGGAGAGAAATGAAGGAGGGAGGGAAGGAAAAATGGAAGGGAGGGGGAAGAATGGATGGAGGGTGGGAGGGAGAGAAGGAAGGAGGGTAGGATAGAGGGGAAGGGAACAAAGGAAGGAGGTAGGAAAAATAGGTAAGGAAGGATGGAAGGAAGGGAAGGATGGATGTAAGGGAAGAAGAAAGGAGGTACATTTGGAGGGAAGGGTGGAAGTGAGGAGGGAGTGAAGAAGAGGAAGGATGGAAGGAGGGTAGGATAGAAGGAAGGGTGGAGTTAGTGAAGGAGGAAGGAAGGAAGGATGGTATGATGGAGGGTAGGAGGATAGGAAGGAGTAGAGGAGGGTAGAGATAAGGAAAGAAGGGAGTAAGATGGAGGGAAGAAAAGATGGAAGGAAGTGGGATAGGTCAAGAGGGAAGAAATGGGTGTAGGAGGGAGGGGAGGTGGGAGGCGGAGGGAAGGACAAGAATTAGGGAGAGAAGAAATGAAGGAGGGTGATGTAGAGCTCTTATCACCTTTAACACACTCAACAAAATAATGACAACTTTTAGGAGATCTTGTTCTTAGTCTAGAGAAATCAAATTTGCAAAATCTTACCTTTTCCACATTAGAGGCCTTCAATACTCACTATACCATGTTTTGTATACTTTATGCAATGTCAATTTATCCCTCATATTAATTCAATATCATGCAAACTTCATTTATATTGTCTTCTCTCATTTCTCCTTCATTAGTTCTCTTTAGAACTTAGCCCAAATCAAACACATCTTGCCTATTTAGCTTCCATTATCTCCTTTCAAAAATTTTCATTGTTTCACCATCCTCATACCAACATGAAAATTAAAGAGGGTTTGAAAACCTGAAACGTGAGGATCACGAGGGATGATGCGTGAACATCCATGGACGTGCGAACGGCAGCGTGAAAGATTTTGGGAGGAGCGAATATAAACCGAAAGCGCATGCAAAGATTTGACAAATGGGAAAAACCTCATTACAATCATAAACTCTCTCTATTTCATAGATTAGAAATGGTGTACATATAGGAGGTGTTGAGTAACCCCCAATGCTATAATCATGACAACTCAAGTGGAGAGGGGGAGTTACATTCCCAGAATAGAAAAGTAACTCCCAATGACACATTGACGCGTAAGGGAATCCCATAATGACCCCTAAATGACATGTAACCTATGATCTCACCTAAGTGAGATGAATCACCTGATGATGTGGAAAATAACTCACACCAACACCCCCTTCATCGTAACTTAGGATGAGGCGGAAAGTTAGAAATGAGAAATGGGTCCCGACACAAAGCTTGATGAGGTACCCATGCACAACAAAGAATCCCAAGTAGTGAAGGAAAACCCAGTGGGAAAAACATCCACCACAAGAGAAAAACACACTCTCTAATCTAAGAAAGATGCCAAAGATGGGTCAGACCAAAACAAGCTTCAAAGGTACCCATGTACAAAGGGGAAATCTCTTGGAAGGAAGAAGAAGAGAGAAGAAGAGGGAGATGAGAGGAACGAGAAGATGCCATGGAAGGATCTGAACTCTACAACTCTAGGAAGTTTCCTAGAAGAATGTTGATGACATGGTCCTCTGCCTCTAGACTAAAGAAGATCCACCCACACCGAACTATTTTCCTTCCCTTAGGAAGGACATAAATAAAGTGTTGGAAGTCCACCCACTCCGCAAAGGAAATTGAAGGCAGCAACACGAAGAACTTTTAGTTTGGTCCATGAAAGTGTGACATAGGTCTAGTAATGGAGTGCCAAGGAACTGAAGGTAATGCCACATGCATAGAACTATCAGAGTGAAGAAGAGGAACACCCATAAAAAGGATGTCCAAGTGATGTGAAGGAAACAAAACAACCCCCACAACAAAAAGGGATCCACAAGCAAGGGTGGATCAATGAAGAACTTCGGAAAAGTGGAAGTGATAAGAGTCCCAAAAGGGGCACTCCCAACAATGGAGATGATGAACTCCTCCAAAGAACCTAAAGAAGGATGAGGAACCTGTAGTGCATCACAAGTGGACTCTATGAAAAGATGACCAAGGTCAGGTAGATAATCGTCCCAATGAGGGGCTCGACAAAGAGAAGAGTGATGTCGAGATAGGTATAAGTCATCTAAACATGAAGGAAGAGGAGTGGAAGGGGCCTCACACACTGGAAGTGGAAGGGATGTTGGTGTAATGACTAAATGAAGTTGAGCGGGAGATTGCTCAATGTCTGATGAGATGTGGGAAGTGTCAACACTCTCTGGAATAGGGAGAGTAGGAGAAGAGTCCTCTATAGTACTCTCGCATCGAAGTGGGTGCACAATCCTCGTCATCAAAAGAGTAACCAAGCGAGTTTATGTCGGAAAAAAACTGCCATCACATGAAGAAGAATAGGAGACCCTTTGGATCAACAACGACAACGAAAACAATTATAATGTCCCCTTTCCTACGCCAAAGGCCTAAGGGCCAATCCGAGTCAAGCCTTGGTCATACCTAAGGGGCTGTGGACATTGGGAGCTATTGGGTATGAATATCTAGTCCATTTTGTTATAATTCTTCATTGACATATGCAAAAAGGTGTGTTGGAAGGACTAGATGTTACGTTTTGTCGTTAGGAAGGGGCCACATGGTACTAATATTCTAATTTTTGTTTGGGGTCACTTTTGGACCATGGCGACTTAAAAAGGAAAAGTAACTTAAGTTACTTTTATTTTATTGGCCCTTCCAAGGGAAAATGTGACTAGGGTTTATTGGGGCTCTTTTGCCTTGGAGAAGTTATATAAGGAGTGGGGAGAAAGAAAAAGGACTTTTGCATACATAATTATTTTCCTTCACGTGCAACTGTTGTTTGCAAATCTACAACTTGTGGAGTGAAATCCCACAGGAACCCTAGCTTCGGTGGTGAGAGATCCATCCCTAGCTAGTAGGGCATTCTTCGGTAGTGAGAGATCTACCCTAGCTTGTCATTTTGGAGCTATTTCAGGGTTGTTTTATAGAGATATTTTTAGAGGTTTTAGAGGAAGGGTTTTGAGGGTTTTGGGGGCATTTGGGGAAGATAATTAGAGGGTTTTAGATCATATTTATGACAGCCATTTGGGTAGGGCTTAACATCACTTTGAAGGCATCTTCATCAATTTCCAACCCTTTTCCAAGCTAGGTGACTTGTTTGGAATATTGCAGCCTTTATTTGGAGGGTTTCTAGTTGGCCATTTTCAGATATGAAGGTTGAAATATCATCTCCTATATTTGTAAATGTTATTTCCAAAGTCTCATAATTTTTGCACTTGTATTTGGAGAGTTATGAATTTTAGAAGTTTTCCAGCTGTCTAGGGCACGCTGTAATTTTCTGGCAGCATTTTATTATTTGAAAAATTCCAAAAACAATTTTCTTATGTTCTTTATAATATTAGCAAGCTCTCTTTAAATTTTCAAGTAATTCGGGTGGATATTTTGGGAGATATTAATTTTCTTTAGTTCGCTGCCCTAACTGTAAAAATATGCAAAAATCAATATTTTATTTGGCTGCAAATTTTCAATATTTTGTGCATTTTTAAGTGGTATCCCACAAGGGATATTTCAACAATATGTGAAGGGTCTCCATTGAGGGACTGAAAGATGCTCCAGATGTGGTGGGGAGGATCTAAATCTGCCACGTGAAACTAGAGAGGTTGGAGACATGCATCATCAAGTGACCAAAAACATGGTCGCAAGTGAAGAGAAAGTCCTCTAGATGGAGATGATCGGTGGGTGTTGAACTAGCCCAATCAAGAAGTGTGAAAGACCCTCATGGGTGAAGTAGCATTCCATGGAAGCATGCCAAGCTAAATAGTTCACTCTCCCAAGAAGAATCTGGCGGAGGCAGTATAAGGTGATCATCGAATCTCAAGTTTAGAAAGAGCATCCTCCATGATGCAGAAGCAAAAGCAAAATGTGTAAGGTACACAAGAAGAAGGGTGCAAGAATTTAAGACGTCGAACTTAGCAATAATGCGTCTCTGAAGAAATACGACACCCGAGAAAAGAGCAATGATAACCCCCCTTATCTGCGGCACTGGATAGTGTGTGACTACAATAGAGTGCGATCATGCGACATCGGACAATTGACCACTTACCTCGCAGTAGGTGAAAAGTCGTGAGAGTGGATGCCACAATGGGGTTCTAATCAGAAGCAGAGGAACACAAGCAATCATGCACAAAAGCACATAAGTGACAAGGTACAAAACATTACACAACGTGAGAAAATAGGCATTTCACGACGCAAACAAGAAGGCTCTCTTGTTGCAGCAAGGCTATGGTGGGCACGTCCACTAGCCATAGGTGAAGAAGAGTCTATAATGAGAGCCAAAAATGGCCTAAAAAGCCTAATAACCCTATATGGAGGCTCGAAAAAAGGTATCCCCTGTAAACACCTAAAAAAGGTACCTCCCCTTTGTACAAGTGAATTTTTTTTGTTTTCATAATATTCCCCCTTTACAATGTCAAAAAAGGGAAAAAAAGGGGGTTCGAAGGGGTGTGAAGGGCTCTAAGTGTGGTTTGAAATAGCTCGGCAGTGCAAAAATCCAACTCGACGAGCTACAAGCGGAGTTGGTAGCGAGATGCAATGGGAGAGAGCTCGAATGGGTGGGAGTGGGTAAATGCCGCGTGGAGATCCGGATGAGCTGTGGAGACCAATGGAGTCGTGCAACCAATGCACCGAGTCAATGATAGAGGAGCGTGCGTTGACGAGGTGGGTTGGAACTGCAGTGATCAAATTTGAAGGGCTAGTCCCAATTTCATTGTGAAGGGAAAATATTGGACCAACCCTTCAACCATGAAAAGTAGTATAATCATTTCACACTTCATATGAAAAGAGTAAATCAATCATACATGTCACAAAAATTGAACACTTTTTACAAAGAGAGATTTTATTTTTAAATGGGTGATTTTACAAATTAAAAATGTCAATGTATCGTATCTAATAAGAGTGTCTCCCCTTAAAATATAATAAATTCCATTTCATAAATAATGTAATGAATAAGTTATATTGTGAGATCCAATAAAAAATTTAAAATTAAACTCTCTAATCGACATTGGAATTACAAAGTGACAAACTAAAATTTTAACACTCATGATGAGCCTAAAAATTAATGACAACACAAGGTTCTTTTACTCAAATTTAATTTGCTAAATATAAGAGAAAAAATAATTAGTTGTATAAAAAAAGTCATGTTTCATCTAATAAATAGTATCAAGAAAAATATCAAACTACCAAAGATAAGATAAGATAATATAATAGATAATAATATTAATGTGCAACACATGACCACAAAAGTAGGTCAATGGGACTGCATGATACAAAGCAAACAAACCCAGCAAGAGGACCCAAACGGGTCGTCTGAGATACAAAGAGAGAAGAAGAAGAAGAAGAAGAGAAGGATGCAGCAGAGGCTGAGAGACCAGAAAAGAAGAGGAATAGGATGAAGGTGTGGGGGGGAGCATAAGAAGGAGCAACCCCCCAACAACATCACCTAACACTCAAGGCCGGATGGAAATGTGATCTAAATAGAAATGTTTCTCGTGTTCACCTCAATGTGAGCAAAACATATCACCAACACATTTTTTAGGCTCCTTCAAAAAAGAAACACCTGAAACACAAAATGAGATACAAGTCATTACAAGACAAATTGATCAACATTCAAACCTTTATTTAGACCGAGTCAAATGTTCTTGACAAGTATTCATTAATTATTTTGAAAAAATCTTATTAAATTAGTAATAAAATATTGAAAACACTTATCTAAACTTCCAAAGAAAATATTTTTATAAATAAAAAACAATAAAGAACATATTTTATATAAAGAACTTCCAAAAACTCACCATCTATTTGTCTAATGGAAGTGGTTTTTGAGCCTTTTTATTCTTCCATGCATCATAAATAGCATTCCAATCTACCTCATTTAGAGCATGAGGTGCACAAAGAGATAGAAACATTAGCATATCCAATGTGCTCAAAGAAAGCCTGGATCTATCATCATTCTTTATCCTATTTAACTTTGAAAACCCTCTTTCACATACGATTGTGCTTGCTGGAATTACAAGAATAGCTTGCCAAAGTTGCATCAAACATGGAAACCCTTCAAACCATTCAGGTTCACCGCCACATAGATCCCATGCTCCAAACATATGTTTTTTTGGATATGATTTATAAATAGTACAAATAAATTCATCCATCTCACCCAAACATTTAACACTGTCCACAATAGGTGAGTTTCCAACACTAAATTTGTCACATAAACATGTTAACCATCTTTTTGTTTGATGATCTCTATCTTCTATCTCCTCATAGTAATTACGAGGACTGAAAAATTTAGCAGCATTAAATATAGGTAAATCTGTGAATCTTGTATCAAGAGAATCAATTACCTTAACTATAAAGTTTTTTCCCAATTCAATGCAATCATCTAGTGTCCCTGATCTTTGTGACTTAGGCAAGCTCTCAAATCTCAATGCATGTACATGTAATGTACCTGTTCCATCTGCAAACTCAAGAGATCCTCCTTGTGCCCTGGTTAGAAAAGATGATGTATGTAGAGTACTTGCCCCAAATATGCCTCTTTGAAATCTCCTACGAAGCATGTCAATTGTGATATCTAATGTAGTCCCAATGGAAGTAATGTCAATATGATCCTCTTGAAATTTTTATTCAACTTATTTAACTCAGTAAGTACATCTGCAAGTAAATGGATGCAAAATTGTACGAAATATTGTTGCCAAATCATACATTTTTTTCTCCTCTAATTCCCATTCTTTCAACAAAGTAGGCATGAGTTTAACAAGTCTTTCCATGACCTTTCCTCTAGAAAGCCACCTAATTTGATGAATTTGTAACACCTCCAACCTACTGATTTGAAATGACTCCATCAACTCTCTCAATGCTCCATGTCTTTTAGCAGATTTTCCAAGCCATGAATATATTTTATTTGCAAATTTATCAATAAACTGTAACTCTGGAAAATAAGATGAAGCATCATTTGCTGCTAATGCTTCTCGATGAGCTATGCAATGAATATCTAATAAATGAGGAGCATCTCGACGAAGCTTTGTGGACAAACCTTCACGAATTCCCCTCATGGCAGATGCCCCATCAGATCCAAATCCAACTAACTTCATTAAGGATAAATTCATCTCTATCAAAAGAGTGACCACAACATCATACATAGCTTGAGTTGTTCCATCCTTTATTTCAAGGAGCCGTATAAATTTTGTTACACATTGACCTTTGCCTCCATTTGTCAAGTATGTAATATAAACAATCAAATGTTGTTCCATAGTACGATCAATGCTTTCATCAACTAAAATAGAGTAAAATGGACTATGAAATATCTCATCTTTCAACTTTTTCCAGTAAACCTCCTTAGCAGCTTGTAAAAACTCTTTTCCAGATGTTGTATTTGTATATGCAGAATATTCATCTGTGAGAGGCATGTGTGGAGTTCCTTTATACCTGTTCAAGTCACAAATTAGCTTATAGAGCTCCAAAGATAAATCATGTATGGCAACAAAATACATATTTTCCATCACTGATATGATTCTCTCCTTCTCAAAGCATCTACCATGAGTTCTATGTGTTTAGTGATTGGAATGCTACTTTGTTTATTTTCTCCCTCCAAACGTTGTGATGCAAATTTATGAGGCTCTGATTCTGCATGGGTAAGAAGGCCACTAGCTTGAAGGGTGGTGCTTCCATCTTTAGCAAATGGAGTATCTCTCTTATATTTGACACACCAAGAACATTTTATCCTTTCTACACCATTGCAGTCTTTTATAGCATAAGCCCATGGAAATCTTGTTTTCCATTTGGCCTTGAATGTCCTTTTAGGTTTCTTTGATGGGTGTTCCTCTTCCACAAATTCTGCTCCATCTAACTCGTGTTCTTCTTGTGCAAGAATATCAAATTCTTCATTTTGAGAATCACATGGTTGACTAGAATGTCGAGAGATGCCAAACGCATCAACAAGTGACAATTGTTTTTTATCCTTCTTTGGACGACCAATGGAAGCCATTTTCTCACACAACTTACACGATACTTGTCACCTATTCCAATGAAATAATTATAAAAATATCAAAATAGTGTTTTCACATGAATTTCTGTGTATTATTTTGACAATTTAGAATTAGAGATTAGAGAATATTTAAGAAATAATTTAGAATAATTTGTATAATCATGCAACACTAAAATCTCAAATATAAGATTGCACTAACAAAGGGTCATGAATATCAAAGTCTTCATTTTGGGAATGACATTGTTGACTAGAATGTTGAGGGATACCAAAAGCATCTGCAATTGATAATTGCTTTTTATCATTCTTAGGACGACCAATGGAAGCCATTTTGTCACAACTTACATGAACACCTATTCAATGAAATAATTACAAATAAATATCAAACTAGAGTTTTCAAAATGATGTTACATGTAAGGTATTTATAAACATAAAAAAATAGTTGAACAATTATTATTTTTACTACTGCTATCAAATTATACTATCTTGTTGATGTATTTGGGTTAGATCGTAAATTGGAATTACATGGTGTGAAGTCTAATTAGTAGAGAATCTGCTTATTCACAAAGACCCTACCAAAATTTAAAATAAGAAACAATTTGTAAGCTCATAACAATCTTAATATTAAACTAAAACAAATTTTAGTTATTCGATACAACTCAATAACAACAAGTTGATTTATTTTCTAAATAAAATTTAAATCCTTTTTATACATAGATGAAACTAAGGGATGAGAGAGAAACTTACAAAGACACTCAAATCATACAACAAATGTTATGATACATTAGATTTTATAATAAAAAATTTATACAATTTTATTCTTTTAATAACATGTTTTTATATATTCTTAAAATGAATTATCTTTAAATATATTCATTTTAAGAAAAATATAAACTATGTTATGGTGTCCTTGCGAAATGTGAGGGAGAATTCATTAAAGAAGAGGATTGTTGGCTCTTTGCAGGAAGAGAGAAATTATGTTTAGTAAAATCATGTCATGATGTCAAAGTCCTAATAGTTTACCTCTTAATAGTAAACTATTAATTGTACATTATTCAAGGTGGGAGACCTTTATTCGTATGAAGTATGTATTTCAAAGTATTGGGTTATAATTGAAAGTTTTCCCTATTTTCTTTTGGCCGAATAATTTGGTCTTCATCTAAACTCTAAAAGAACATTAATACATTAGGTTCTAAATTACACAAATATTAATGAAAATGAGTGGCGAGGTTCTAATATCTATAATTAGATACAAGATACTAGACATTAATTCTTATTTAAAAAGAATATGAGAAAGTATTTAATTTTGTGTGTAGAGATATCTAATATATATTATGTGTAATATTTTTTTACCAAAATGCCAAAAAAAACTCAGAAATGTTAGCTTATTTTTTGAACTTGGATTGGCCATTTGGGTTTATTCGATTAAATTAGAGGGAGCAATATTTGTATGGAAATACTTGGAAGAATAATGATGGCTTCATGATGCATTCAAATCAAGCTTAAAATCATTTCCTTGTGTAAAAAAATTACAAATTAGCAAAACAAAAATATAATTTTGTATTAAATAATGGAGCTGAAGGTAGAATCATACATTAATAATCCAATTTATAAAGGATAAAAACATGCACAAAGAAATAGTCTATTAAAACTCAGATTTTTTCCCATGATCTAATATATAACATGAACTCAGAGAGAAACTATGGTGTACCTGGTGCAACAATGGACTTCAATACACAGACACTGAGATTGGTGCATTGGTGACTACAGCCTGCAAATTATCTCTGCTACCGATTCCCGAATGCAAGGTGGATCATGGAAGACAAATGAATGTACCTATTTTTAAATTAACTTTGAAGTATTTAGTATTTAATTTTGGCAAGGCATTAAAAACGCGGGTGGCGTCCCATCCCACTCCAAAACACAAATAAACAAGGTATTTTATTGAAAAGATTCATGAATTTTTCCTCCATATGAAAGCAAATCAAGTATACATGTCATAAAAATTAAAAAAGAAACACATATTTTAAACACATAAATACCATCAATCTGACACTAAGCCTGCTTATCAAAATCACATTGATATTTATATATGGTATTTGTAGGAAAACTAGGAATTAGCACTTCAATAAAAAAATTCATTGATGAAACCACTAATAGATAATAGATTCTGAGGATTAATAAATTCATATTTCAATGTTGTTTCAGTCGCAAAACAAAATGACAAAAGCCAGTACTTACAATTTGTGGATTTACAAATATATTTATGTGGATTTACAGATGTGATTCAAAGTGATTTTTTTGACAAGCCATTTCGGACGTAGCCCTTCTTTTGACAATTCGAAAGAAAGTTACACTTCCCATTTCCAAATGACTTGAAGTTGTGGCTGTGACGGGCTTTTTTTAGGGGCAAACGTTTTAACACTGAAACGTGGAGCCTGCGAGTTGTTCAGCCTGGACCATTGAACATATGGGTAGGAAAGTAGGAAACGCGTGTGATATGAAGGGTGCTGCTAAGGCCACTTGGAGGATAATAAGTCATATTTGAGGATTTCAGGTGAGTCCATCGAGAGTACTTACAATTTGTGGAAACATTCACGTGGTGAGGAGGTCAAATGCGATTGAAAGAGACTGACGCCATTTTCAACATAGCCCTTCTTATGACAATTCGAGCAGATTACCTTCCCATTTGTGCGACTTGTAAGTTGTGACACTTTTTAGCGATTGTTCGAGGACCGTTGAACACCGAGACCGGAGAAAGCGGGTGGAGAGCAGAAAATCTTGTAAGAATGACACGAATAGAGATCCAAAGAGCAAAGATCGTGGCGAGGAAGCCCACCAAGTGTGCGTAGAGCACACGAAAGGAGCAGGTTGCCAAGTGTGCGAGATCCAGCAACGCATAGGAGGAGCGGGACTCCCAGAGCGGGTGGAGAAGACAATCCAGTGTAAGAATGACACGAATAGAATGCAAACGCGAGCTAGGGGGAGCTGTTGAGGTAGGGTTGGAGGCCCAAACACAGAATCCAGCAACCGGGAGGAGGAGAGCAGGGACGCACGATCACACAAAAAGGAAGCAGACCACAACAAAACCCGTTCATAGAAGCAACAGTGCAGACCGAGCTAGGAACAAGGAGCATGAGTGGTCAAAGTTTAAAGGAAAACCCGATGCAAAATGAGTAGGCCAAGTCACGAGGTTTAGGCGGCGAGCAGGAGGGGCCAACTTGGTTCCCAGATTGGCAAGCTGGGGTCGAGTTGAGCCTGAAAAATCTCCTTCAACCCTAAAAAAACCTCAAAACAGGAACCTTAAAACTCTGGTTTGATCCTTAAACTGCAAGAAACTCCAGAAAAAGCACCCCAAAACTGCATGCAAGGTCGGAAACCTGAAAACCTCGAACACACGAACCATGAACAGACTCAAAGAAGCGACCACGAACACTTGAAAAGAGGTATAAATTCCCAAAATCACTGCAAGAAGAGCACTGTAGGAATATCCATTACAACACACGCAACGAGAATTATAATGCTAGAAAGACAGAAAATGCACGAAAAACATCGAGGAGTGCATGGATCCACATGATCAACTTTGATACCATGAAAGAGGGTTCAAAACTCGAAATGTGAGGATCATGAGGGATGACACGAACATCCATGGACATGTGAACGACAACATGTAGAGATCTCGGGAGGAGCGAGCATCAACCGAAAGTGCATGCAAAGATTTGAAAAATGGGCAGAACCTTGTTACAATAAAAAAACTCTCTCTATCTCATAGATAAAAAATGGTGTACATATAGGAGGTGTTGAGTAACCCCCAGTGCTACAATCATGACAACTCGAGTGGAGAGGGGGAAGTTATATTCCCAAAATAGAAAAGTAACTGCTAATGACGCGCTAACGTAGTGACGCGTAGGGGAATCCCATAATGACCCCTAAATGACACGTAGACCTAAAATCTCACTCTGAGATAACTCACCCGATGATGTGGAAAATAACTCACACCAACAGAAAACACTTATCAAGGAGATTAGAACAAGAAAAATCATTAACGTCTTCAAAATTGACTCAAAATTGCCTTTTATGGGCTCTTAAGACAACGACTCATGGATGGTTCATGGTTGGAGACTTCGAGCATACCCATAATGAAGTGAAAACATCTCTAGATACCCTTTATCCCCAATATGGTGTAGGGTAAATTTCATAGGCTCACTCTTTGAACTTCTCTCTATCACCTTTTCTTCTTCCCTATTTCTACAACATCTACTAGCCTGTCATTAGACCTTTTCATGCATAGCTTAAGAAAGGATGAGTTTCAAATAAAATAAAGAGGGTTTTCAAATATCCATTTGGCCGATTACTCAAAGTGTATGAAATTTCACCATGACTCTCTTTGTGAAAAATGCTTCAAACTCACAAGGGAAAGGTTCAAATTAGGTCTTTTATACATGTACATCTATTTTCCATCATTTGTCAAGGATTTTGGAAACATGGGTTCACATCAAACTTTTAAAACTTTCAAAAATGGATTAATATAATGTTTAGAAGATCTATATCATTTTGGGATCTTAATTGAAAGGGATAAGCCTCCATCTAGGGTTTTTCCACCAAACCCTCACCGTGCATTATCAACAAGCCCGTGAATGTACAAACCTTTATAACATGAGTTTTTCTTGACTTCAAACCTTAATATTTGACCTCTAGGTCTATTTTTACTTCCTCATTGATCATGTTTTACCAGTAATTCTTGATAATGAGAATAATATCACAAACAACAAGAAACTTCACTTGCATGCACGTAGAAAACAAGGTATTTTAAACCATCAATCTTCAAGTTAAGATCCTATTTGATGAAGAGACCCCACTAATGTTCTAAAATCTACTCATACATCCTCCTTTCATGGATTTCATGCCCATGCACACTATCATTTTGTCAATCCTAATGCTACACATAACCTTCAAGATAAATCATGCACAATTCTCATTTCTCGGACCGGTTTCATATAGTTTCCCAATATGCAATGGAATGTAGAAAGGTTTTCCTTCTCCAATATTTGAAATAACTTCACAAAATCCTCTACAATGTAAGTTAACAAAAGGAAAGGTTACAACACAAGGATTTCAAACCAATACTCACACAAACTCTTACAAAATTCAGTCTTATAGTCAATTACAGTCTTGAGCATGAATCTTTGATAAAGTATACCTTCTTCAATCCAACATATCTCTTCTACCTTCTTGATAAAGAATTCAAACCATGCTTCACAAATGATCATAAGGACTACTCATTAGTGCTAAACCACATATGCTCAAACTCGGGATTTTCAATAAGGAAGACAAGAAATTCAACCATGAACAAAGTTTTATTATTCAAAACCATATTTTCTTACAAAATTATACACTCCTCCATCCTATCTCCTCTCGAGACCTCGAGGAATGCTTCATAACTAATTATTTTCTTGAATTTATTGCATGCTTCCCCTAATCAATAACATTAACCAAATTTTTATATCACACTCATGACTCTACATATGCTCATACATAGCCAAAATAGGCTCGTAATCATTATTTTCAACATTTTATGACTCATACCTTCATCTAGGACCTATAATCACTTACACATCCACTTAAAACCCATCTAGACTCCTTAAAACACCATAATTTTTCCTTTTACATACTTGAGGAGGGAATGGGAGGAAATTTAGAAATGGAGAGAAACCAATAATTTGAAATTTTAAATATTTTGACTAACTAAGATCTCTCCTCATGACCTCCACACACTATAGAAGCTAAAATGATCTCAGGAAATATGAAAACAAGGAAAAAAATGACAGGGAAGGAATGCTTCTTTTGATGATGCCCCTACATTAGAGGGAATGGGGAGGGAATTATGGAGGGAGGGATAGATGGAAGGGATAAAAGGGAAGAAATGAGGGAGGGAAGGGGGAGGAAGGAGAGAAGGAAGGAGGGTAGGAGGATAGGGAGGCATGGAGTAAAGGAAGGAGGTAAGAAAGGGACGAGATAAGGAAATGAACATGGAAAGAATGAAGGAGGGAAGGAATGATGGAAGGGAAGGAAGGATGGAAGAAAGGAGGTACGTTAGAGGGAAAATGGAAGTGAGGAGGGAAGGATGGGAGGAGGGTAGGAGGAGGGAGGAAGGAAGTAAGGAAGGAGGGAGTGAAGGAGGAAGGAAGGAAGGAAGGAGGGTAGGAGGGAAGGGAGGGAATTATGGAGGAAGGAAAATGGAAGGGAGGGAGGTGGGAAAATGGAGGGAGGATGGGAGGGAAAGAATGAAGGAGGGAAGGAGGATAAGGATAGATGTAAGGGAGACATGGACATTGGGAGGGAGAAAAAGGGAAGGAGGTCGGGGGAGCAAAGGAAAGGACATAAGGAAGGAAGGAAGGAAGGAAGGATGGAAATGGAGGGGAAAGAAAGTGTGGTACGGTTAGAGGGAAGGATGGAAGTGAGGAGGGAGTGAAGGATGGTAGGATGGAGGAGGGAAGGAGTGAGTGGAGGAGGGAAGGAAGGAAAGGAGGGTAGATAGAAGGTAGGAGGGTAGGAAGGAGCGAAGGAGTGTAGGAGATATGAAAAGAAGGGGGTATGATGTAGAGAAGGAAAGAGGGAAGGATTGAGGGAGGGAAGGAAAGAGGGAATGAAATAAAGGGGGAGATGGTGAGAGGGAAGAAAGGAGTAGGAGGAGGGATAAAGGAAGGAAGGGATGGAAGGATGGAAGGGTAGGAATTAGGGAGGGAAGAAATGAAGGAAGGAGGGAAGGGAGGTAATTAGGGAGGGAAGGGAAGGATAGATGTAAGGAAGGGGAGAGAGGAGGGAAGGAAGAAGGGACATTAACAAGGGACGGGACGTTCAAGTTTTAATAATTGGAAGGAGGGTAAGAAAGAGGGAGTCAGGGAACAAAGGAAGGAGAACTACCGATCTCCCATTACATGGGAGGTAAGGAAATGAAGGAAAGTAATGAAGGAGGGATCCAAGGAAGGATGAAAGGGAGGGAAGGAAGGATGGAAGGCACTTGCGATACTTTGGCCAAAGAAAGGAATATAACAACCTCACTTCGTTTGTTATCTAGAAGGTCCCTACCACCCTTCCAATTTAGGGTCAAACTGGAGGGATAGGAAGGATGACGAAGGATGTCTAGGAGGGACTTAGTGATGGTTTAATTCGGGAGGGAGGAAGGATTGGTCGATCATGAAGGCCCGGGTAGGATGGAGGTAAGGAAGGAAAACTTTCAACAACCATGGGTGCTAAGAGAGACCATATCCGTTCTAGCTTAGGAGGGAAGGGAAGGATTAAGTAAGGAGGGTAAACAAAGATTGGAGGGCAAGAGAATTTATTCATTTCTTCTCCTTAACCTTACATAGTTAAGGTAGGATATATTTTTCCCAGGTGAAACAAAGGTAGGAAGGGAGGCAAGGAAGGGGGTAGGATGGAGTTGGGAAAGAAGGAGGGTAGGATGGATGTAGTTTCTTCTTTTCTCAATTCCTCGTAGAGGAGTAATAACTATCAAATACAATCCATCTTCACTCAATCAAAGAAGTATCGAAAACAACCATATCTTCGTTTTACTCAAGTTCCATCCCGAAATTACTTGCACGGTCGAGTTCAATTGGCCGAGGAGGGAAGGAAAGAGGGAAGGAATGGAGGAAGGGAGGACATCCACACTATAGATAGATGGAAGAATGAGAATAAAGGGAAAGAAGGAGGGTAGTATGGAGGGAAGGAAGGAGGGTAAGAGGGATAAAATGAAGGAAGGAGGGTATGATGGAAGGATGGAAAGATGGAGGGATGGAAAGATGGAGGGATGGTAAGATGGAGGAAGGGAAGGAAGGAGGGAAGGGAGGGACTTAGGGAAGGAAGGACATATGGAAGGGATGTAATTAAGGGAAACAATAATTCCAAGGAAGGAAGGAAGAGTAGGATGGTCATCCCGTAATCAAAATACCTTAGATTTTCCAAAGGAAAAGGAAAGAAAGTCACTTCCATCATGCCGAACCTATAATGCTCAATGAAAACCCAAGTCCATTTCTTTCAAAATTCAAAGTCTCTTCTACATGACGGAAAAATCGAGGTAGTTTTAAGAACTCTAAATCTTTCCTTGAAGCTCAAGCGCTCACAGGTTAGCTTTTCCTTGCGCGGCCCGGAAGGAGCTTCCCGAGCAATCGCCCTTCCTGGATGGAGAATGAGTGTAGGATGGAGGAAGGAAGGAGTGTAGGGTGAGAGGAAAGGTAGAATGGAGAGAGGGAAGGAAGGAGGGAAGGGAGGGATAGATGGAAGGTGATTATTAAGAAAGGGAGGGAATTAGGAAGGGAAGGAATTATGGAGGGAAGGATAGATAGAAGGGTCACGGGGAGGGAAGAAAGGAGGGAGGGACTGAAGGAAGGAGGGTATGACATAGAGATGGATGGAATAAATGAAGGAGGTAGGTGAAGTAAAGGAAGGGAAGGAAGGAAGGAAGGAGGGAATGAAGGAGGGAAGGAATGATGGAAGAGAGGAAGAAAGGAGGGAGGGTGGGAGAGAAGGATGAAGGTGAGGAGGGATGAAGGAGGAAGGAGTTTTGGGATGGAAGGATGGGGGGAAGGAAGGATGGGGAGGAAGGAGGTAAGGATGGTAGAGAAGGATGAAAGGGAAGGAGGAGGAGGAGGAAGGAGGGTAGGATGGAGGGAGAAAGGAGGGAAGGAGGGTAGGAGGGAAGAAAGGAGGGAAGGGAGTGAAAGAGGGAAGGTGGGAGGTAGAGGGAAGGGAAGTAATGAAGGAAGGGAGGGAAGGTATGAGGGTAGGGAAGGACAAATGGAAGGGAGAAAAGTAATGAGGGAGGGTGGGAGAAACCAAAAAAGGAAGGTGGGATAGAGTGAGAGAGGGAACGAAGGAAGGAGGTAGGCGAATCGAGGTAAAGAAAGGAACAAAAGGATGAAAGGACGAAAAGAAATATTGAAAGGAGGAATGAGGGAGGGAAGGAAGGATGGAAGGGAGGAAGAAGTGAAGGAAGGAAGGAGGAGTGGACAAAAGAAAAGAAAAAGGGTATGATGAAGTGAAGGAGGGTAAGAAGGCAAAAGGAGGGGAGTAAAGGAAGGAAGGAGGGTAGGATGGAGGAGGGAGGAAGGAAGGAAGTAGGAAGTGAAGGAGGGAAGGAAGGAAAAAGGGTAGGATGGAAGGAGTGAATGAGGGGGAGGGTGAGAGGGAGTGAAGGAAGGAAGGAAGGGGAGGGAGAGAGGGAAGGAAGGAGGGGGGAGAGAGAAGGAATGCAAGGAAGAGGATGGAGGGAGGGAAGGATGGATGAAAGGGAGGGAATGCGGTATTAAAGGGAGGGAGAGGGGAGGAAGGATGGATGGAGGGAAGAGGGAAGAGGGAAGAGAGGAGGAGGAACAATAAGATGGAGTGAAGGAAGGAAAGAGGAAGAGAAGGAAGGAAGGAGGGTAAGATGGAGGGAGAGAAGGAAGGATACAATCTATGACTAAGGTCACATCCGTGCATTATAAAACTATCATGTGAACATGATTGTCGATTGTAATGGCATTTTGTTTTTAATAATTTTGTTAGTTAAGGCTTTGAATATTTGTGTAACCAAGACCTAGTCTACCGTAGAGAGTTGGCCATGAGATGACTTGGATGAAAACCAAGACAATTACAGTTTGTATGTCATTCATCAAGTTGAAGGTCGTAGTTGAGCTCCGCCATGTGCGTGTAGTGTGCAGATTGATTTTTTATTCAACAAACCATCTAATACCCAATATGGGATAGTGAGGGGTTTTTCTGCTTGCCGCCTTTAAAAGGGAATTTGGGGGATGATGAGAGGTTTGCTTTTTATTGTAATAAGAAATGTGAATGTGTAGGGATTATAGTGAGCTAAAATGCGAGAGAAGGTATCTTTCTTCGCTCACAGCACCGCAAGTTTGCGTGGTTGAGATCATAACAATGGCTTTGGATATTGTTTTTAAAGGTGGTGTGTAGAAAAAGTATTAGTTTGGAGTTTATGGGTTGTCACCTAAATTGGTTCCGTTGAATTGTCATTGTAAATATCAAAAAGTGTCTTCAACCCTGAATGCCTTCATTGCTCTTATTATTTATTATTATTATTTTGATGGCCTTTGTTGATTTTATCCATTAGTTGGTAGTCTTGTGATGAGTTTCATTCTTCATTATTATTTAAATGAATCATAACATGATGTATTAATGAGTACATGTTGAAATGTTTTGTTGATTTATAGACATTATTGTGATTTGTTCCTTTGCTTCTTTCTTTTTCTTGAATTTAGTGTTTTGGAGCAAAGTATGTGGGAAAATCGGAAAGGCAACGAGTTGACCCCATAGTCCGCCATAAGAATTGCCTTTATTCCTTAGCTACTTATTCCAAGTTACTCAAGGTTATCGGAAGTATTTTTGGTCCTTTCAACAAACCTATCAAAATACAAGCTAGTCGAGGGTTTAGTTGTTCAAAACAAATGTTATTTCGCTTTCTTGTGGAAGCTTTAACCATGAATAACATATATCTCTCTAAGTCTAAATTCATTTTTAAAGCTTCCACATACAAGTTATTTGGCTTGGTCGAGGTTTTTCGGTATATCTCTGCCAAAAATAAGTCAACCAAATTCATTAACACAATACTAACAACATGGTATAAAACTTAAAATGTTGAAAATAGTGCCAAAGCAATATCATAGGCCTAAGGTAGAGATATATACAAAATCATGGTTTTTAAAGTGGAAACACTTTAAATTTTGGTGGCATACTTTATTGTGACCTTTACTTTGAAAGAAGACAATTTGAATGTCCATAAAGAGGGATCTTAGCTCTCCTTGTCGAATTCAATCCTATTATCGACTTCTCAGAAACCTTGTTGTTTGTCTTTTAGATGAGCGGCCTTTTAATAACCTTAAACATATTGAAAACCAATATTTCTAAAATAAATTTTCATGTAGACCATGGCATGTTGTAAATTTGTATTGAGTTGGATCTATGGAAGGTCATCTTGAAGAAACATTAACACTAATTGTAGTAGAGATGATAAATGGATGCATCATCTCTCTCTCAAGTAGGTTTTCATTATAAAAACTTCTTTTTTAGTTTTCTTATGGTAATCCATTGGCTTGATAAAACCTAAAAATGCAAAAATATCGCTACTTTTGTAGCCACTCATTGATAGAAAGAAGTAATGCAATTTTGAATACAAAAATTTGTAGTGCCAAATTTACACATTGCATATATAATTTTTTTAATTGTACTTGAAGAAACAAGTGTTGAAAAAGTTTACTTCATCATGTTTATAGCGATAATATCTATTTACTCAACTTTGAGAATGGCCAATTTTGAGGCCCCAACTTCAACACAACATAGTAATGATTTTGATTATACCACAAATTTTAGCATCTTCGTAACAAGGATAGCTTGATTTATCCTACCTTCAAAATAACTTAATCAAAGCTATAACTTATTGTGGTGTTTGTACCATTGATTTGGACCTATTAGCTATAACATTTACCCAAGGTATACAATAGTGATAAATACCTACCATTGATATAAATTTTTATCCATAATTACATACTCACATACATACCTACCTTTTCATTAAATTATATATCTTCATAGACAAATAAGTAGAGACTAACACCTTATATATATATGTATGTCCTCATGTCATTCTACATAGACAAAAAAATAATATTGAGACACTTGCATGTAGTTATTTTGGTGTAAGGACCTTGGCTTATTTAATCATGAGGTGTATATGTCCTAGGTCTTTCTTGGTCGTTTATTGGGTTGGACCATGTATATGGATAAGAATAGTTCTTTAATATGAGAAATTGATTTGATTCTTTCTCGTCCAATAACTTTTGAATTCATGTCCTGCACCTCTTCCTTTACAAACTCTCATTGATTAACACACTTTGCACATTGTTTCTTAATCAACTTATATATTATACAAGAAAATCCTTCCATACGGTTGTTGACCTGGAAAATCCTGATTGATTATTCTCATAACTTTTTGGGATTCTAGCGAATTACACCCAGCCTTTATACAATAATATCCATTAGAGATATATTATACTTAAAATATTTTTGAAGTTTACTTCCTTAGCTATAGATTCAAAAAATAGACATTAGAATATACATTTTTATTTTAGTTTTTATAGTCACTCGTGATAAATTGAGAATAAATACGTGGATAAGGTTACAATATGTAAAAGGAGTTCCTAGAACTCGGATTTGAGCGAAAATAATTGAAAGGTTTTTATGTTGCAAAATGGTAGAACAATTATTGTATCATAAAATAGGATATTAATTGTACATATACATAGTCTCTTTCAAAAAATAAATAGAAAAGAGATTGGGTGTATGTATATTGTTGTCTTGAAATATTTAATTTCTAAAATTGTAAAAATTTCTAAAATTTTCACGCCAATTGACCGCCCTCACCATTTTGTGAAGTCCTTATTTTCCATACAACCTAGTCTTTAATTGTTGTAACGTTACATTGACGCATTCCCTTCATCATTTTTATCTTGTCTCACCTCACATACCCTCCCGAATTTATAAAAAGATACTTAACATTAAAACAATACTTTTAATTTACTTATTTAAAATTAATTATTTAATTAGTGTCATCAATTAATCAACTTTAAATATTTAAATTTACGTTATTAATTGTAATTGATTTAATTTTAGTTATATTTATTTAATTTATTAATTAAATTCTACAATTAATTATTAAATTTATGGCACCAATTTTATTAAAAATATTAATTAATTGTTAACTGGAAATGGTCTAGTCAGCAACATTTTCCAATCAAGTAAAACATGATGTGGGAGGGATATTTTTTCAGTGTTCTGCGGATAAATTTTTCAAATGGAAAAACACAATCCGCTCCCCCAATTTACCCTTCCCACAATTTTCCTCTACGAATTCTCCACTTCCCATTAAAAAGAAAATAGCATAAAATCAATTTCTTATTTCATTACTCATTGACGTGTAAAAGCATCACATATCCACAACATGAGGGACCACATAATTTCTTGGAATAAGTAGAAGAAATTCAATGTGTTGATCAAATAAAGTTTTGCAAATAGAACACATGTCACAAAGAGAGAGACTCCACATGATTTGCATCATCCGGTAGAAAAATACTTAGGTATTGTCAAATCAAGAAGGAGAGGATTAATTACAAACAAAAAAGGCATCCAATGAAGACCATAGAAAAATTGGGATAGAGGAGTGGGAGAAGACAAAGCGCGCCACGTGGAGAGGAGGTAAAAATATGAAAGAACAATGTAATATTACATCGATAGGATACGTTTTTGAATTTTGTTTATTAGTTTGATTTAATATTCCACGTTTTGGTTTTATAGGGAATTGGTTATGATTTATAATTTTTTTACAAAAGTTAAATTATATTTTCTTACCTTAATTTTTAAATTAAGAATTATATAATTTATGTGTATAATTTAGACAATAATAGATTTTAATAAACTAAGCCATAAAATTTATAAGTTTAAAAATATCAACCACGATCTTACCATTGATATATTATTAGTGAATCGAACCTTATTTAATATGCATAATGTGTATGTTCCATTCCATCTCAATCCTTCTATTAAAAATATTCCTAAGTGACTTGTTTATACTAAGTAAATGTCCATTCTAAATTAGTTTTTTTAATTATTCTAATACTTTTTAAAATGCAAACCTTTCATGTTTAGATACTTGTATGTGACATTAAATTTGTTTTCACATGGAATTGATTATGATTTACGATTCCATTACAAACACTTAATTATATTTTCTTCCTCTAATTCTTAAATTAAAAACTACATAACTTATGTACATAAGCCATTATTAAGTTTATACACTAATAAACAACCCAAAAAATTTATAAGTTTAAAAACACCAACTATGCTCTTACCATTGATATATTAATAGTGAATTTAACCTTATACCTAGTATGCATAATGTGTATGCTCCCTTCCATCTCATTCCTTCTATTAAGAGTATTCCTAAGTTATTTATTTAGAATGGGAAAATGTCCATTCTAAATTAGCTTTTTTTTTATTGTTTGAATACCTCTATACAAGGAATTGGTCATGGTTAATGATTTCATTGTAACTACTAAATTATATGTTCTTCCCTAATTCTTAAATTAAGAACTACATAACTTATGTGCATAACCCATTAATTAAGTTTGGACACTAATAAACCTTAATAAATGAATCCATAAAACTTATAAGTTTAAATACAATTTTACCATTGATGTATTAGTAACAAATTGAACCTTAGACCTAGTATGCATAATGTGCATGCTCCCTTCCATCTCAATCATTCTATTAAAAATATTCCTAAGTTACTTTTTTATAATGGGAAAATTCCCATTCTAAATTATCTTATTTTTTATTATTATAATACCTCTATAAAGTGTAAACAATTCAAGTTTAGATACTTTTATGTGGCAACCACTTTTGTTTCAAAGTGTACAATGGGATGATTATTTTCTTTGATAAAAAGTGTTTTCCAATACTTGTACATAGTGTAAATATGTTATTATACATTAGTGCTCTAATATTTGTCAATATAACATGTCTAAATGATGTGATTGATTAATATGAGTTAAATTTAGACAAATATTACATAGTTCTAAGATAACTATGGGGCATTATGTGATCAAGACTAATTAGGATATAATTGGAATATGATTTTACACTAGTTGGAATCTAATAATAACAATATTAGAATCCAAAATCACACTACTTAAACACCAATAATAATAATATTGGTATTTAATATCATACTAGTTAAAAACCAATAATTGTAATTTAAAATCCAATTTTAATAATTATGGAGCCAAAATGACGATATTATTTAAGTCTAGATTCTTAGACATATATCTATATTTAATGAAATGTTAGCTAGGATAATATTTTTAGGATGTTGAATCATGGATTTAGGATATTTTTAGAAGTATAGTTCAATCTAGGAGCTCTTATTATTTCTCCATGTAATGTGAATAAAACATGTTTAGGCGTGCTTCCATATGGAGAATAAGAATCAATAAAGGCTACACTTAGTAAATCATCTACATGCATATTATTATACATGAATAAATCACAGTGGAATGTATTTCCTTATATCACCATTAGTTTGTGGTGTTTTATTTGTTACATAAAAACTAATTTCCTTTTACATCTATAGACTCATAAATTTGATTTTTGTTCAATTTTTCTCACTCTTTAATTTTGGACCCTTTGCAAAGGAGATTGAATCTCTTTTATCTACTTGTGCATTAACTATTTTCCCAATATTTTCAATAAAAATAAATTGAGAAATATTTGATTAATTAACTATGTAAGGAATCTGGGCTGGTCCTTCAGTAATGGGAGTTGAAGTATGTACAGTCTATCTTTAGAAGGGTATTGAAGAAGAGGAGTTCGATATAATTCTCTCTTTTCCTTTTTGGTGCTTCAATCTACTCTCCTTCATCTAGGTTAGTCAGTAGCTTTGATTCACCGGGAATAATATCTCATTATCATATACATAATATTCAAATTGATGATTATCTCCTATATCCACATCTAAACATTCTAGAAGATGATCATTTTGTGCAAAAACTTATTTGAAATTATCAAGCCATGATCATAATGGCTCTTCATCTTCATATTCTTTTTCGTTTGGAAGATCATAGACAAGAAATCATGCACTTTAGGTATCTATCTAGTCCTAATCACATACTACTATTTGTATGATTCCTAAGAAAGAGAAGTACTAATTGATCTTTGTCTTTGGCCATATTTTCTTACTTTCTGTTGCCTCTGTTGATCTTACACTCCTTCTAGCTCAGTTTGTCTTTTCATACTTTGACATTTCTCATTCTAGACACTAGCACTCTCAGCCGAGACGCCACCGCCAAGTGCCCCCGACCTCTTTGTAATTTGTTAACATATTTTGGTTCATTTCTAGCCATTTGGACATCTTATCTTTTTGGTAGTCGGCCTTTTTACCGATAATTACAAAATTCAAGCAATGAAATCATATAAATCTATACAATTATGTGATCATAATAAAGGACCAAGCACTAAGCATTATCTATCTCTACCTAAGTTTGCATTCAAAGACCATTACAAGAGCACTCAAGAATTTATCTAACATCCACACACAAGGGCAAAGAACCGATACTTATGCATACACACATAGGAGGGGAAGTTCATTATTTCATGCACACATCTATTTACATATTTTACATCTAGCTACTTGTTTGCTATCAAGTGTGACACACACAAGAGCCACTTGAGGAATAACACATAGAAATACATTGGGTTTGAGATGTAGGAAACACTCAATCGTAAGTTCACTTCGTTGACAAGCAAGGACAATACAATCCCTCATTTACATTATTTTATTTTTGGGATTTAATGCGTTTTGGGTTTTGTAGGTTATTTCTTCATTACAGGTTACATATGACATCTGTGAACTTAGTGTGACATACTAGTGGCAAACAATGAAGTAAAATGAACATCTCGTGACCCAACAAAACTGGTTTTTAGAGCTTCGAGTAGTCACAGGCGCTAGAACATGTTTACAGAGCCCCAGACCCTCCATAGGTGCCCCAGTCCAAGTAGATCTTGTGGTCACAAACTTTTCAGAGGCTCGGTGTGACACTTCCCTCTTTTTGTTTATCAGTTCGTCACTTCGACACAATCCATAATTAATTGTGAATCAGATAAGTCATTCTATCTCTTCATTTACACTTAGGGTTTTGAATTTAAATCTTTTATTTTTTTGGGTCAATTCTACATTTCATTGCTTATTCATTTACTACTACATTACAATTAGACTTAGGCATTTATAAATTCTATATTTTCTTACTCAATTGGTGAACCCGTCTCATTTAAACACTCTTGGATCCCCATTTTTTTTTGTCTCTCATGGCTCCTAAAATTCCTTTATATGAGTTGCTTTAAATGCACCCCAATTGCAAGTTTGTTTTGAAAAGATCCCTAGACACCATATATCTCCCTAGAGATACGCCGCCACATCAAGTGAGTGCTATTTTTGATCGTCATCTAACGATACTAGCCTTCGTGATCCTCCATCTAATCAACCCATTTTGGATTCAATTCAAGCTTTGCATTATTTATTTTAAGACAAATTTTAGGCTATATAATCCATAATTACATCTCTAAGATCTAAAATCCAATATTTAAAGGATGTTTCTCGGGTTCATGCTAGTTCTTCTTCTCATCCTCATTCTATGTATTCTACATGTGCTCATATCAGTGATCCTCAAGTATTGCCATTACCGGATCCTCTCACGTTTGATCACAAATCTAAGCAACATGATATTCTTACTGAGCTCTTTAGTCATTAATTAATCTTTTTTCCATCTACTCGTGGCTATCCTCCTTATCTCCTTGCTAAATATAAAGGTCGTTGATATTGTAATTATCATCGAATCAATGGAAATAATGACAATGAATGCTATGCTCTACAATGAAGAATCAAACATCTTGAGCGTCAAGGAATTATCTCATTCATTGTAAAACATTCTTTTGCATGCCCATCTAAAAATTCTATATCTAAATGGGCTTAGAAATTTGCTCCTATGCCCAATGAGCATCATGCCTCCACTTCGAGGTGCTTCTTTTGGTCGATCAAGCGCCTTCTATTTAACCCATTCATACTAAGCAAACACCTCTTAAGGTTCATCTTCCATCACCTCCTCCTACTAATTCATCTACAACATTACCGAGTCAAACCAAGAAACCTCCTCTAAAGATTGGTACAACTCCTACACCTCTCAAGTATTTTGCGGCGTTACCAATTCCAAATAAGCAACCACCCACTACGCAAGACCAAAAACTTTAGTTGTCCTCTTTTAAATTCTTCTTCTCAAGGCACCTTCACCATCACCACTTTAGTTCCAATCACTTTTGTTAAGGAAAATACTCCTTACATTGATCCACTTAGTGTTATTGACTAGATCTACATCACTTACATACTTGGGGGCATCAAATTTTCTCCGCCTTACATTGTTATCAAATATTCTTTGTCATCCCATGCACTTGATTGTATCAAGTCATTATCCGATGACGCCCTCTCATGCTTTGGTTCACATTTGACTGTTGAGGGCATATTATATGCATGAGCCTCAGACACTACACACTACACACTACACACTACACACTACACACTACACACTACACACTACACACACTACACACTACACACCACACACCACACACCACACACCACACACCACACACCACACACCACACACCACACACCACACACCACACACCACACACCACACACCACACACCACAAACCACACATTGGTGTGTCTCCTTGCGGCAATTATTTTTGTGAAGAAGAAATATGGGTCTCTTTATTTGTGTGTTGACTTCATATGGTTGAATAAGGTAACAATGAAGAACCATTATCCTCTTCCCCATATATACAATTTTATTAATTATATGTGAGGAGCCGAGTTTTCTCTAAGATAGATCTAAAGTCAAGATACCATCAACTATGTATCACAGAAGAAAACATCCATAAGAAAACTTTTTAGACTCGATATGGGCATTACGAGTTTACGATAGTTCCTTTTAGTCCGAAGAATGCATATGTAGTATTTATGATCCTCATGAACAAGGTTTTAAGGAACTTCTTGGATAGGTCTTTCATTGTGTTTCTAGATGAAATTTTGATTTATTCCTGCTTGATTCAAGAGTACCATGAGCACTATAGATAAGTATCACAGGTTTTGAATGAGCACCATTTATTTGGGAATTTAGAGAAGTGTTCCTTCTTTTAGACCGAGATCTAGTATTTGGGGCACATTACCATAGGAAAAGGTATATTAGTAGATCCTTGAAGATCCATGTTATCATTATTTGGTTAGTCCCCACCACTGTGATTGAGGTTATGAGCTTTATGGGATTAGTTGGTTATTACTTCGATTTGTTTATAATTTTTCTAGGATTTCCAATCCTATCAATTCCCTTCAAAGTGCAAAGGGAAAAAGTTTTGTTGGTCATAGAAGTACGAGAATGCATTTCATTTGGTCACGATGTGGTTGACTACCGCACCCATCCTCACAGATCCAAATCCTTTAGTTGAATTGTGTTTTAAACAAATGCACTTATTGAGGGAATTGGAGTAGTGCTCATGTAGGATCACCACATCATTGCTTTTGAGTCCCACAAGCTCAAGGAAAAGGAACTTAATTACCCCACTCATGATCCCGAGCTTGTAGTAGTAGTAAACACATTGGTTCATTAGAGGAATTTTCTATTAGGAAGGCCCTTTGTATTAAGGAAAGATCATTTGAGCCTTAAAAATATCTTTCTCACCAAACCTCAACATCTGAAAGTGGCGTTGGATGGAGTTCCTCTGTGAGTACAACATGGACATCTAGTACATCAAGGGGAAGGATAATGTCATCACATATGGTTTGAGTATACATTGATATGAGATTTCTTCCTTGACATTATGATTAGATCTCAGAGGTAGGATACTTCAACAACTTCCAGGTGATAGATTCTATGAGGGTTCTAGGTAGATGGTTGAGTCTCAAGGGCCTTTAGTGGGAAAGTACATAGGGTACACATTGGATTCTGATGGTCTTCTTTGGTTTCAAAGATGCATCTATGTGCCTAGAGAAGGTGATTTACGTAGGTTTTTTCTTTCTAAGGCACATTGGGCACCTTACTCAACCCATCATGGGATTAAGAAGATGTATGTGGATTTGAGATAACTTTACTTTTGGTTATGGTTATGCTGTGATATTACAAATTTCATAGCCCACTGTCTTGAGTTCTAGATGGTGAAGGTGACTATTCCCATCTTGCAAGTCTTCTCTACTCTCATGATATTCTAGAGTGGAAGTGGGATGTGGTTTCCATGGATTTTATTGTTGTTCTTCCCACTTCATCATTTCATCATGATGCCATCATGGTGATAATGGATAATTTTACCAAGGTTTCTACTTCTCGTGATGAAGGTATTATATAATGTGGTTGTCATTGCACAAAGCGTTCATGGATGATGTAGTAAGATTACATGGTATACCTAGGATGATCATTTTTTATCATGGATCACTTTACACTTCTATTTTAAACCTCTTTTTAGGAAAATTTGGGGACTCAAATTAGTTTCAATTCAACATATCACACTCAGATAGATAGGTAGATAGAGAGAGTGAACCAGGTACTTGAGGAAATGCTTCATATGTATATGGTGGATCAATAGACAAAGTGGGAGCATTACCTGTATATGTTCAAGTTTTTATTATAACAATAATTTTCATAGCTCCATTGGTACGAAACCTTATGAAGATTTGTATGATGACAGAGACATTACAAGAAACCGTTGAGCTGAGATAGGTTAGATGATAGGATTATTATTTGTCTTGCATATCTTTAGGATATGAAGCAGCATGTTCTTCTTATCCAACAACATTTAGAGCGAGGGTTGTAGGCTCATGATTCCGAAGGTGTATGTTGACATGAAGAGGGTATAGTATCACTTTTAAGTGGGTGACAAGTTTTTCTCGGGTTACATCCGCACAAGATTTTGATCGGTTATGAAAAGGGATCTAAGTTATCCCATCATTTTCTTAGGAATTTTGTGATCTTGGAGACTCTTGTTCCAGTTTCCTATTGCCTAGCTCTTCCACCATGCCTATCTGTGTATACAACATGTTTCATGTATCAGTGTTGCGGAAGTATGTTCTAGATACATATCATGTTTTGGGTTGGTCATTATTATAGGTGGAGAACGATGGTCATTATTATAGGTGGAGACCGATGGTCATTATTATAGGTGGAGTCCAAAGTCATTGAAATTTAAAGCCATATGTATTATGGAGCATAAGAGATTGGTCCTTTGGGAGCACGATTTGGACCAGGTAAGGGTTCAATGGGACATATATGATAAGACTACATCTACTTGGGAGAATGCAACACCATTGCACTCCTAATATCCTTACCTCTTCCGGTGAGTTCCCAGAGGAATTAGACTCCTAAGGGATGGGGATGTAGTTCCCACCTTTTTCATTATTCTCATTTTGATTGCGATTGAATAACTATATCTATACTATCACAATGACATGGAAATTATTGATTATTTTGTTTTTATGGGACATTATCACACCACATCGTTGTTTAACAGGGGATATTACTACTTTAATATATTGTTTTTATATGACATTGTTCATGATATCACATTGTTAGCATTAAGATGCTAACTCTTGTTGATAGGTTGTCTATGGGGCACACGATTCCACTGTTCATTTATAAGATATTATGTTATGATGATGATATCATGAGTTATTATGGACATGATTTTGTATTGATATTGGATCCATATTTGATGTATGATGTTATATCATTTCATTTAGTGGATGATTCATGTTATGATATATTGCTAGTTTAGCATGACTTGTATGGATGTTGATTTTGATGCATATGATAGTGTCATATTTTGTTATCATATTGGGCGGATATGAGGTTGCATTGAGTGTGCAAGTGATAAGAAATTAATCATGAGAATAACGTGGGATTCATGGAACATATGCCACTTAGCACAAAAGGCCTAATGGCCAAACCTCTTCTTCTTATCGATTATGACATTCCTTCTCATGTTGTTTCATGTCGTGTTTTCTTTGGTTTGAATTTGTTAGCCTTAATTTTCCTTCTATCATGGTGATGAATTATTATGTTGCTTAGCTACTTGTTAATTTCTTATGTTTCCTTGGTTTATTGCTAGCTAATGTTAAATGTTACCCCTTTTCATGTGGTTATAACATCTACTTTTGGTTTTGGGATGATGTGTTGGGTTAGGTGGAATTAGGCCACCTAATCATAGATTAGGTGAGCCTAATTTCCCCTCCTAAATGCCACATTTTTCCCAAACTCAGATTTGGGAAAAATGTGCCATTTAGGAAGGGTAAATGACAAGTAAGGGACCTCATTTTCATGGAAAAGAGGCCCTAACCCCCATCCCTATGGGTGGGTGGGCTATTTTCAATGCAAATGAGGCCCATTGGCTCATTTTTCCACTCACCACACACTTCATATTATGGGAACTTTGATTTTGGGAATGTATGGGATTTTGGGAAATCCTCTCATGATTTCTTTGGGCTAATTTTAATTTCCCTTCATTTTATTTTGGTGAATTTTTGTGGCAAGGGGATTGGATTTGATTTTGGTAAAGGGTGACATTTTTCACCTTCTCATTTCTTGTCTTGGGTGGTTTCTTTCCTTGTTAATCCTCATGTCCTTAGTGATGGGGTTATTTTTTCTTAATTTTTTTGGGTGGAAAGATTTGGATATTGAAGGAGACTTGGAATATTTAGGAGACATTCTTGGATTTGGCTTGTTTGAGTGTAAGGTAGGATCTTGAAAACTCCTTGTTTTTCTATGTTGAATTTTACATTTGAAATGTTATGTTTTGGCATAAATTATGGTGTTTGAATGTGTGTTGGTTTATCTAGTTTACTCCACCCACCCTTGAGGGTTGTGGGATTTTGGAGATTGAATGGGAAGAGGGAGGAATCTCTCCATATTTATATTTTTGGGAACTTCTCTTACATTATTTTTAGGTAGGGAGGGATTTCCATTTGGGTTGGAAATTTATCCCTACCCTCAAAGAAGGAAACTCTAAGTTTGAAAATCCTTCTTGGGGGAGAATTTTGGAGAGATAAGGGGAGGATATGGAGAGATAAGGAGATGTTAAATTCATGGAGAGATAAGGGGTTATATTGTTGTTTTGGCATGGTGTTATGGTTGCACAAAATGGGATTCTCATCCCCTCTTCCCAAGTATAAACATCGAGCTTATTAGATGGATTTCATTGGTTAATTGTGTACATTTTATGCATTCAAACAAATTTTTAGATGTGATTGGAATGTGAATTTATTCCATTTTTTTATTTGGGTGTGTTGCCTCTTTCCCATGGGCTTGGGGGGAGGCTAGCATACCACCTTGGACTCCTTGGTGGCATGTAATGATGTTATTTGGTTGGGTGGTCAACCAATCATTTCTCTTGTGAATTAAAAATCCTTTCATTGTTGTTTTGGAGATAAATGGAGTTTCCTAGATGATCTAAAGTTTTAGTTTTGGAGTTGTGTTATCTGTAAAATTGATAGGGGCAATTTTACGGGTAACCATACCAAAATTTTGTTCTAGGTCCTCGTCTCTGTTATGTTTGTGGAGCCTATTTGCATGTTAGAATGTGGTACACCTTCTATGTGTTACACTCGGGTATTTTTATGGTGGTCCCGCTCGCCGGTGAGCGGGTCGGGGTGGGGGCGAAGCCCCAAAGCAAATTTTCATGGGTGGTTTATTAACCCATGGGTAATGGGTAACCGTTATGGGCTATTTTTGGGCCCATGGTTTTTTCGGTCTTTTGCCCATTGTTTTGATACCCATGGTTTTTGCCCTTGGTTTTGATACCCACGGTTTTGTATCAAACTGCTTAAGTAGTTGTCTATTTATATGGTCTTATGCATATGATAGATGTACAAGTAAATGTATTGCAGATGTGTTTTGAATTTGGGTGTGAATTCTGTAGAGTTTGTTGAGCATAGCTCCAAACGGATCTGGGTATTGTATTGAGAGAGTGGAGGCTTGTAATAAAATCTAAGCAAGTGATTCTTGGTGGGTGATCGGGGATCATTTTTGAAAAAAAAATTCCTAAACATCCCTAAATGGTGTCAGTGTAGAAGATCATCTCGAGAGCTTTCCAACAACTATGAGAATGCGACAAACGGACATCGGGAGCTCTAGATATGTTCGGTCAAAGTTCAGACATCAGAAAGTCAAACTATGGTCAACTGGTCAATATTGGACCAATTGCACTGTGACACGTGGCTTGACAACACTCGTCGAATTTGCTTGATTTTCCTATTGGGAGATGACAAGTGGATTATATGCTATTTACCAAGTTAATTATTTCTATGCCACATTGTATGGGTCGAAGTTATATTATCTTGGTAAGTCCACTTTTCAAATGGCACGCATATATGCCAAACCACTATATATATTAATGTGTATACATTAGTATTAAAATATAATACATTAGTATTAAAACCTACCTAACCACCAACATGCATTGCTAACCACGTGGTGAAGGAGGATGAAGCGGTTGTTGGGGGTTTAACCCATGCGTGGAGATCCACGTGAATGAAGGGGTGGCTAAGGTTAATTAAAACCTTAGCAAAAATAAAGGGGCCGCCAAATGTGGGATATACCCACTTCACCCTAAGCCGCCTCTTTTGGGATTTTAATCCCACTTCATCAAATGCTAAGCCGCTAACTTTGGGATATAATCCCATTAAAAATGCAAAACGGCTCAAAAACCAATAAAAACTCCAACCACTTTGACCAGAGTTGACAAAAACCACGGCAAAATGATAGAGGCGGGATTTGATCCCCTGACCTCATGGATCTAAAGCCAATCCGCCAGCCAACCCGCCAAGGGAGCACAACAAGCTATAAAATGGGGCGTTTCAACTTATACAAGGGGAGACAGGTCTGTGTAAAGCAGCTTAAGGACCAGTTTTCTGAAACCGCCTTTTTGAAGGCCTTGCACTCAGAATGGGAACTTGGAGTAAAAAAATGGAATGTAGAGAATTCTGAGATGATTCCAACCATATAAGATTTGATATTTTTTGTTGAGTTTTAACCTGTTTTTGGAAGCTTTGAATGCATATTTTAACAGGGATCTTCAAGACAGCTAGTTGAAAAACACGATTTTCAATGCACTTCTGGTCCGAATTGTGACTTGATGTAAACATGAAAAGTGTTCAGAATTCATATCTGACCTCAGATATATATTTTTTTCATATAATGTTTTTAAATCTCCATTTGTAGGTGTTTTTCTAACACAGTTGCAGGGAGATCACATTGTGAAAACACTGTAGGAGCCACGGATCATTCTTGGGACAGTTTCTGCTATTTTTCAGAGTTCTTGGGACATTGATCAGCTCATTTTCAGGTTGTGATTCATTATTGGTTGTTTGTAAGAGTTATTGTACTTGCATTTCAATATTATTAATGGATCGGTTCAATCTGAACCCGGGGACGTAGGAATTTCCGAACCCCGTAAACAATCTTGTTTGTTATCTAAATGTTTTTTCAGTTCGATTATTTATTTGCTACACAAGTTTTCCACACTTCTATGGATGCATAATAATCATAATTTAATCAATTTGTGGAGTTTAGAATACTTAAAATTGGTTAAGAAAATCACGATCTTTGGAAACTTTTAAAAGTGATAAAAAAATACAACACTCGTTTTCAGATCAAGTTTGGTATCAGAGCAGTTAGATTGCGGATTAGCTTCTAATTGTGTTTGGCTTCAGTTTCAATATTGATTTCAGTCTTTAGTGTGCAGACATTTTGGGGCTTGTTAATCTTCTTTTGCAATGTGCGATTTTGGAAGTACACCGAGAATCATGGGCAAGTCATCCAAACAGAGCAGTGGATGAGCTTGAAGCCATAAAGCCAACTCCAAGAAGAAAAATATTTGGAGATAAATTTTATCCTTGGAAGAGGAAATAGTGTGGTTAAAATCGAGCCACAATCCTCTATAACCAAGAGGAGTATGTCTGGATGAGAGAAGCCATGGGCTTTATTAAAGAGTTGCAGGAAGAAAACCGCTAAGGATGCCCTCTTAGAAAACTGCAACAAGGTGAAGAAGAAAAAAGAAGATTTCAGTGTACTATGAGAAGAATGAGATAACATTTTTTCTTCCTCTCATTCGAAGATGGAAATAGTCAGTTTGTAAGAAATGGTCTGACTAATGGTTAAGATGGGATTTAACGGGCCTTGGTAAAAATGGACAAGGTGATGCTTAGAGGATCATCCTCGGTTTGTAGGTTTGGGCTATTCTAGTGGAAAAATAGAAATTGGAGAAAGTTCCAAAGCAATTTGAAAGAAGAAAAGCTTCCAATGACCAAGGATCTACACCACTAGAATTGCAGGATTCCGCCATCGGGAAGAACAATGAAAGGTGTAAGAAAACACGTAAAAGAGGTAATCAGATTCCACCTCCTTCCACTTACACTAAAAATAGCACTAAGGGAAAATCAAATCCTAAAACTTCTAATACACTCTTTCAGTTGGAACAATATAGCTTTGGTAGACTGAAATATGCTTTCCCTTGCACATTTTGTGAAGGTACTAATCATTCATTGCATATTGTTGGAAGAGAAAAAAATTTGATTAAGAAGTTAATGCCTTTTGTGAATGATAAGGCGAGTCTTAAAGACCAATCTCACCAAAGAAAGGCGAGAAATGGCAAGAATGTTACCTCTCCTAAACAGGGGAATCATTCTCGTAGACAGAGTTCTGAGAATGGTAAAATGGGTAAGACTCCTAAAAACAGGGAAGTTAAATTTTGTTCCCATTGTAATAGGAATGGTCATGATGTTAAGGTTTGTTGGTTTGTTTCTAAACAGCAAAATTGTAACCCTCGCCTCTAATAAGATATTTTTAATGAAAAAGTTGTTTAATATGAAGATGTCGAGAATAGTTCGATGAGAGATCATTCAAATGATTTCAATATGGTTGTGAATATGCTAGCTTCCGTTATAATAGAATTTGATGAAGAAGTTAGGGCTTTATTAATTTTGTGCTCTTTACCTGAGAGTTGGAATAGCCTGGTAATGGCGGTAAGTAACTCGGTTCTAGCTAACTCGAAGTTGAAGTTTGAGGATGTTGTAGGGGTGATTCTAAGCGAGGAAATGTGAAGAAAAAGCCTACGAGGAATCTTCTAATTCAGGGAATGCTTTGATAGTGGAAACTAGAGGGAGAAGAATAGAGGAAACCATGGAAAATCAAAAGATCGGGCAAGGTCAAAATCCAAGAACAAGATTGTATCTTTGGAATTGTGGAAAGCTTTGGGCATGCGAAGGATTTGTTGGGAGATTTGAGATAAGAAGAAACAACGGGGAAGAAAACAAGGAGGAAAATGTGGCAACGGGTAATGTATGTCAAGATGCTTTGATTCTTTCTTTGCACAATATTACTGAATCTTGGGTTTTAGATTCAGGGCTTCTTTCCATGCTTCTCCACATAGGCATTATTTTGTTGATTATGTTCAAGGAGATTTTGGGCATGTTTTTCTTGGTGATGATGAGCCTGGCAAAGCATAGTTGGAAAATGTTCTATTCGAGGTTAAGATGCGAGAATGAGAATACTTGGCTATTAAAGGATGTCGGACATGTGGCCACATTAAGATGAAATTTGATATCGGCAGGGCAATTGGGAAGTGATGGTTGTACTGTGATATTTATAGCGGACTCTTGGAAGGTTACCAAGGGTGCTCTTGTGGTGGGAAGAGGTAAGAAGGTTGGAACCTTGTATTTAACCACTGATAGTACTAATGATTGTAATCTTGTGGCTTCAGATGTAGATACAACATTATGGCACTATAGGCTCGGTCATATGAGCCATAAGGGCATGAACATCGTAAAGAAGAATTTTCTTGGATATACAGAACATGTTTGGATTTATGTGAGAACTGCATATATGGGAAACAAAAGTGAGTAAGGTTTCTCAAGGTTGGACCTACAAAGAAAGAGAGTAAGTTAGAGCTGGTGCATTCTGATATGTGGGGGCCGGAGTCGGGTATCATCTCTTGGGGGTTCAAGTTATTATGTTATTTTATTGATGATGCAACAAGGAAAGTTTGGGTTTATTGTATTAGAAACAAATCTGATGTATTTGAAACTTTTGTTAAATGGAAAGCCTTGGTAGAGAGTGAAACAGGTCTTAAGCTAAAATGTCTCAGGTCAAATAATGGAGGGGAGTATTGCAACAATGAATTTGATTATTATTGTTCTAAGAATGGAATGCGAGCAAAAGACGGTTCGGGAACTTCGCGCAGAGAATGGAGTATCATAAAGGATGAACAGAACAATAATGGAACATGCTAGGAGCATGAGGTTACATGTAGGACTGCCTCTTTCTTTTTGGGTAGAAGCGATGAGCACAGTTGTGTACTTGATAAACAAAGGACCCTCAAGTGCCTTGGATGGAGGCATACAGAGTAGGCTTGGTATGGTAAGAAAGTTGATTATTCATTTCTTAGAGTCTTTGGATGTGAGGTGTTTGTTCACATAGAGAAGGATGATAGGACTAAGCTAGAGGCTAAATCAGAAAAATTTACTTTCATTGGTTATGGTGGTGATGACTTTGGATATAAATGTTAGAGTATTAAGGACAAGAAAATCATTCGATCTAGGGATGTGGTCTTTAATGAGAAAGTCATGTATAAGCAGCAATTGTAGGAAAATAGGGAAGAATCCAAGAAAGAATATGCAGCAGTAGAGGATCTTCCGGATGGGAAAGTGACACATGAATCAGTTCAGGAACCCCCTCAACAGGAACCCCAAACTCCTATATTGAGGAGGTCTTCTAGGGTAAGAAGAGAACCTGAACTTTTTCTCCTTCTCTTTATTATTTATTACTCACTGATAGTGGAGAACTAGAGAGCTTTTATGAAGCAATGCAGGTAGATGCCAGGAAGAAGTGGGAGCAAGCCATGGATGAGGAGCATCAGGCTCTCATGGAGAACCAGACATGGGATTTGGTAAAGCTACCCGAAGGAAAAAGAGCATTGCAGAACAAGTGGGTGTACAGAGTTAAAGATGAAGAAGGAGGAAAGAAAAGATATAAGGCCGGTTGGTGGTCAAGGGTTTGCAGAAACAAGGTATAGATTTTGATGAGATTTTTTCTCCTGTAGTAAAAATGACTTTTATTAGAACTGTTCTAGGAATAGTTGCAGTAGAAGACTTGCACTTCGAACAGCTTGATGTAAAGACTGCATTTCCCCATGGTGATTTGGAGGAGGAACTATATATGCAGCAACCAGAGGGCTATTCGGTCAAAGGTAAAGAGGAGATGGTTTGCAAACTAAAGAAAAGATTGTATGGCCTAAAACAAGCTCCACGTCAATGGTATAAAAAGTTTGATAGCTTCATGATGGAGCAAGGTTATATCAGATGCCATTCTGACCATTGTGTGTATACAAATAAATTTGAGGATGGAAGTTATATTATCCTGTGTTTGTATGTTGATGAAATGTTGGTTACAGGTAAAAACATGCAGGAAATAAAAGTACTCAAGAAGCAGCTAAGTGAATCCTTTGCTATGAAGGATTTGGGTGCAGCCAAACAAATCCTTGGTATGAGGATATCTCGGGATAGGAAGGAACGAAAGCTGAATTTATCTCGGGAAGAGTACATTAAGAAGGTCTTGAGAGAGTTTTAATATGCCGGATGCTAAACCGATTGGGACTCCTTTGGCAGGCCACTTCAAGTTATCAAAGGAGCAGTGTCCCAAGACAGAGTAGGAAAGAAACCAGATGTCAAAGGTACCTTACTCATCAGCGATTGGCGATTTTATGTATGCTTTATGGTGTGCACTAGGCTGATATTGCCCATGCGGTGGGAGGCTGTGAGTAGATTTATGAGTGACCTAGGTAAAGAGCATTGTGCGCATAAAGAAAGTGGATCCTTTGGTATTTGAGAGGACCATGGGGACAGCTTTGTGTTACTGAGTGGATCGAAACCACTTTACGTGGTTATGTAGATTCAGACATGGCTGGAGATTTAGACAACAAGAGGAGCACAACAAGTCATATTTACACTGTAGGTGGGATAGCAGTGAGCTGGATTTCATGACTATAGAAGCTGGTGGCTTTGTCAACCATGGAGGCTGAGTATGTTGCTGCCACAGAGGCAAGCAAAGAGATGATTTGGCTACAACAATTGCTTGAGGATTTGGGGCATAAGCAGGAGGAATGTAAGCTATATAGTGATAGTCAGAGTGCTATACACCTAGCTAAGAACTATGCTTTCCACTCTAGGATGAAGCATATACAGTTGAGATATCACTTCATCAAGAAAAGCTTTGGAGGAAGATAAGTTGAAGTTGAAGAAGATTCATACCAGTTAGAATCCTGCAGACATGATGACCAAGGTGGTCACAAGGGATAAACTAAAGCTATGTTCAGCTTTGGTTGGCCTTCACAGATGGAGTGAAGGGTTGAGAAACTTGCTCAGTGGAAATTAGTCTCAAGTGGGAGATTGTTATGTTTTTGGAGCCTATTTGCATGTTAGAATGTGGTACACCTATGTGTTACACTTGGGTATTTTTACGGTGGTCCCGCTCACCGGTGAGTCAAGTCAGGGGGTTCGGGGGTGAAGCCCCCGATGGAAGGGGGTTTGGGGGTGAATCCCCAAGAAAATTTTCATGGATGGTTTATTAACCCATGGGTAATGGGTAACCGTTATGGGCTATTTTTGGCCCATGGTTTTTTCGGTCTTTTGCCCATTGTTTTGATACCCATGGTTTTTACCCTTGGTTTTGATACCCACGGTTTTGTATCAAAATTCTTAAGTAGTTGTCTATTTATATGGTCTTATGCATATGATAGATGTACAAGTAAATGTATTGCAGATGTGTTTTGAATTTGGGTGTGAATTTTGTAGAGTTTGTTGAGCATAGCTCCAAACGGATCTAGGTATTGTATTGAGAGAGTGGAGGCTTGTAATAAAATCTGAGCAAGTGATTCTTGGTGGACGTAGCCCAAATTGGGTGAACCACGTTAAATATTGTCTCTCTGTGTTGTGTTATTTATTCTGCACTTTTATTTGAGATCTGTAATATTTTCTGCATATTAGTTTCTACTATTGCGATTCTATAAGGGATTATTCCGCATATTTTATCTCTTATTTCCTAACATCATCGGGGTCCCTCAACATTCGAGAATGTTGTAAAATACCTTCTCGGGAAATCTAGTTTTTCAAACTTGGTCATTTTGGTCCTTTTTGGTTGGACACACCTTTTATCTATGCAACATAGGGTAAATTTGTGCCCCTTTATTTTCTTTGGCGCACCCTTTGAAGTGTTAACACATCAATTCTTGCGCATGTGCCTTCCTGTCAACAACAAAAATGTTGTGTCATGTTTTGGTGCACCAAGGTGCTCAAAATCCAGTGTTGACAGTACTAAATTTGCGCAAGGCGCAGATAATTCCATGTTGACAAAAACATATCTACGCCAAAGGGTGCAAAGTTTTCCATGTCAACACACATTTTGGTGCGCCTCTTTAAAAAGTGGTTGGCGCATTTATTACACTTTTGGCTATATATAGGCGCATCCGCCTGTCACTTTCATAATAAAAACACGTGAAAATCTTTATTCCTCTGCACTCTGTTAGCACACCCATCATTCTCGTGTTGCGTTCATGGACCCCACTTCATTTCTCTCATTCTATATATTCTAGATTAGCAACTGAACTCAGATCCACATATGTCTACATCAAGCAAAAGGCCAACCAAGTCAAAGGGTAAGACTAAGATCACAAAGGAAGAGATGAAATACAAATATCAAAGGGTCAAAATGCCGAATCCTAGGAAGAATGTGATCTAGCTATCAAAGATTCCGAACTTGGCCAAATTGACATGGAGGGTTTAAGGCCGGACCGGGAGGGTCACGGAAGTCCTGGATGGACATGCTAGTGGGCGTGGTCCGCATTTTCTTTGGGGATCCCCATCAGTGTAGTAAATAATGAGTTTATGATGGTGGTGGCCGTTGTTACAACAAAGACACAAGGTGTGTTGAAAATGAAAAGGGTGAGGTCATAATCAACCTCACTGCCCAGACACTTCAAGATCATGCTAGGCATTCCTCACCACCAACATTTTGTGGCTATAAGCCAAGCGGACTGCATCAAGGCATGGGAGGATAACGAGGAAAAATGCATGCAGCTGATGAACGAAGTGTACTTAAAGAATAAGAAGGTGATAACCAGGTGGCCATAGGTTATTCACCGTAGCGACTTCTCCGAGGAACTGAGTGATACCATCACCTTCCTAAGTAGATTTTTTGGGCTTTCTAATGCCCATTACTTTCACAAATGGATGCTCAGGTACCTAGAAACCATGAATAAGAATGTTCCTGATCAGCGCTTTGAGTGGGCAGAGATCATAAGCAGCACCATATCTGAGCAGCTCCAACAACTCACCACAATGGGGAGGTTCTACATGAACTCCTACGTAGTCTACACTGTAGCCTTGGAGAGGGATTATCCAGCATTGAGCCGATGCGGAGTTTGGCCTTAGGTGAAGATATACAAATACTACCCAGAGTGAAGCTGGAAAATAACATCTCATAGTTTACCAAGATCAATGATGCTTTTCTTTTACGGCATCATCTGCCTTTTGAGGCCAAATATGACTCATGGTCGGACGACCAAGAGCATAGTCACAGCAACTGAGAAGTGGGGGCATTATTTACCCAATTCCCCACCTTCACCTATCTCAGAGCAGCTAACTTCTTGGGGGAACCCACCAAATTACCAAGGTATGTTGGCCTAAGTGATCTGTTGAGTGTCCTGCATGTACTCATAACATACCATGAGAAGTGCCTGAAAAGGAAGAAGGGTGGAACCCCTTTCCCCCTTACAGTGGGTAGGTACACTGCATTTCCCACAACAAAGCCCGGGAAATGTTTGCAGAGCTAGAACTGCTCAATCTAAAGCATAATTTCCTAGCAAGGCCCACCTTCGATCCAAGAAATTGCCTCCCTAAGGAAAAACTCGATCCGATCCATGTTCCACAGATCGAGGATATCTACATCGACCTGTATCATGAGGTCAAACTCAGAAGAAAGGATCACTCTTGCCTGCCCTGACAGAGATTATTCAATATGGCATGGCCATTGTTCCAAAAGGTTATCAAACAACCGATCAAGAAGTTGATCAGGTGTATCTAGCACACGATGGGGACAATCGCCATTTGGTACAATTGTGGGACAAATGCACCTTAGACCATCGAGGAGAGGGTCAAGGAAACATCATGCAAATGCAACATTAGTGCAGAATGAATGGCCTTATCTACCTCAGAGTATATTTCACCACTTCCCCTTTGGGCAATGCACCTATCAGGCCGAAAAATTGCCGAAGAGCAAAGGCAAGGATAAAGAGGGAGAATTGAGCTCCACTCAAGAAGAAGCTCCTGAAAGTCCTCCCTCCGCCACACAGAATAGGAAAAGAAGAGGGTAGTGAACCTCCTAAAGAAGTATAGGGATGTCCTTACATATTCATATGAGGATCTAAAGGCTTTTCAACCAAAGTAAATGTAGCATTTCATCCCTCTCAAACGGGATTAAACCTTTCAAGAAAAAGTAAAGGTAATACAATCCAAAGATTGCCGACACTATTTTTCAGGAAATAAAAAAGTTGCTGAAAGCCAAAATCATCTTCCCTATTCACCATTCGACATGGATTGCCAACATTGTGTCTGTCAGGAATAAAAATGGTGAGATTTGTATCTATGTTGACTTCATAAATCTAAATCAAGCTTCTTTGAAGTATAACTATCCTCTCGCCATGATGGATCAAGTCTTGCAAATTTATTACGGGATCGAAATGTTGTCCATGCTTGATGGCTTCTTGGGGTATAATCAAGTAGAAGTCAATACTAGAGATCATCACAAGATGGCCTTTACCACCCCCTAGGGTACTTTTTCCTATAAGAAGATGCCTTTTGGACTCATTAATGCCGGTGCCACTTTTCAAAGGGCTATGGACTTGGATTTTGGAAGCTTGAAAGGGAAATGTATTATTGTGTATTTAGATGACCTAACCGTGTTTTCCAAAACTAGAGCAAATCATTTTTAGCATCTGGAAATAGTTCTATTGAAATGCAGAGAACATGGGATATCTTTGAATCCTATGAAATATGTCTTTTGTGTCAGAGGGAAAATTGTTAGGGCACATTGTCTCTAAAGATGGAATCAAAATTGATCCTGAATGAGTTCAAGCTATTCAGTAGATTCCTCTTCCAACCAGCAAGAAGGGAGTGCATTCTTTCTTCGGTAAGATCAAATTTATGAGAAGATTCATCCCTAATTTTGCAGAGCTAACTTTGAATATCTCCCAAATGATGAAAGGAAAACAAACATTTGGCTGGTCTTTTGAAGGAAAGAAGCCTTTGAAGGTATTAAAAAGGCTATTGCTAGAACTCCTATCTTAGCATGTTCAAATTTTAGCAAAGATTTTATTATCTATTGCTATGCACTAAGATAACACCCTAGTTGTTGTCTTGACTCAGAAATATTCTAATGATCATGAACTCCCAATTGTGTTCATGAGCTACATTCTTAAAAATCATGAGTTGAAATACACAATGATGGAGAAACATGCTTTTGCAGTGGTTAAAGTTGTCAAGCAGTTTCATTTTTATATTCTTAACTCTCACTCCATAGTACTTGTGCTTGACACAACCATCAAGTCTATTCTCACGCAACAAGAGTTTGGAACTAAGAGAGGGAACTGGGTGGCAAAGGTTCAAGAATATGATATTGACATCAGACCAACCAAACTAGTCCACAGTAAAGGCTTATGTGAACTCATTGCTAAAGGAGCTGGCCATGAGTTACCTAAGGATGAAATTGATGTTCCTAATGTTCTATTTCTTAGCTCAATTGATGAATGGTATGCTGATATTGCACATTTTCTCACCTATGGAGAATGTCCCTCTCATTTGACTGCCAAGGAGAAAAGAGCTATCAAGTTAAGATCAGCCCAATATGTATTGTGGGAGAATGCTTTGTTCAAACGTGGATGGGAAGATTTCTTAAATGCATTGATAAAGAGCAATAGAAGAAGCTTCTTTCGGATTTCCATGATCAAGCATGCGGAGGCGATTACTCATCTACTGTCACTACTCACAAGATTCTTCGTGCAGGATACTATTGGCCTACCTTGTTCAAAGATGCATCAAAGTGGATTGATAAATGTGAAACTTGTCAGACCTTTCAGAAAGGAGACCTAGGTTGGTTGCCTTGCCACTTAAACCATTTGTGATTGAAGATCCCTTTCAACAATGGGGTTTAGATTTTATTAGAACACTTAATCCATCTTCAAGTGCTGGACATACTCATGTGTTGACTTCCACAGATTATTTTATTAAGTGGGTAGAATCCATCCCAGTAAAGAGTACTACTTCTAAAGTAGTATGCAATTTTATCAAAGAAAACATCTTGGTGAGGTTTGGTGTGCCGAACAAGATTGTGAATGATAATGCTTCAATTTTTTCTTCAGCTGAGATGATGGATTTCTATTATGGATATGGCACTTCCCGGCTCATTCTTCATATTCTTATCCCAAAGGAATGAACAGCATAATCAACAAACAAAAATCTGGTGGCTATAGTAAGGAAATTGGTTAATGAATCTCAGAGGAATCGGCACAAGAAACTTTATGATGCTCTATGGGCAGATAGGATTACACCCAAAAGAGCTATTGGGATGTCCCCTTTTCAAGTGGTGTATGGCGTGGAAGCTCAATTACTAGTAACAGTGGAGCTACTAACCTTGTATTTAATGAAGGCCATTGAAGACACCAGCTTCAATGATTCTTTAGATAAAAGGATCATGTATCTTCATAAGTTGAATGAAGACAAATTGTAGGTTGCTGATAGAATATCTACTCACCAACAGAAGGTAAAATCTTTGTTTGATAAGAAGGCCAAGTCCAGGGATTTCAAAGTTGGAGACATTGTTTTGCTATGGGATAAAAGACATGAGCCTCAAGGAAGCCATGGTAAGTTTGATTCTCTTTGGCTCGGTCCTTTCAAAATCAGGCACTTTGCTGGTGAGAATTCTTTCTATCTTGATTACATGGATGGTTCTTCTCTCCCACTTCCTTATAGTGGGCAGTACCTAAAATTGTTTAAGTCCTAGGTGAATAGGAGGTCTTTTGTATATTATGTATAGGGTGTGTTTCCTTTCCCTTGCTTTTGGTGTGTTTCCTTTCCTTGTTGGGGTGTTGTCTTCTATATGTGTTTGCTTTTGACTCTGTGGCCCAATGGATAAGGCACTAGTCTTCTTCCCCTAGCTTTCAGAGAGTTCTTGCCTTGTCTCATTCTTTTAATCTAGCCAAGTCATCCCCAGAAAGAGCCAGTTGTTGTCCTCTCAAAATTTCCCCTCTTTCAAAAGTCAAAAAATTGAAAATTTTGAGTTAACACCTTTTATGATGTTCTAGTGAAGAGAAAAGTTGAGGAGTTAGGGAAAATTCATGTTTTTGAGTCATTTTAGTGATTTGTGGGTCTATCGGACATTTTTGTCCCATATGTCCCAAGTTCTATCGGACCTTCTGTTCCCCAATTAGTTGTTTTCCCCAAAAATTTGTTAACTTTTGGGTTTGTCAGAACTTTTTGTTCCAAATGCTCTAAGTTCACCCGGGCTTTCTGTTCCCCGATTGCCCGCGTTGGCCACATCGAGCCCTTTGCATACTTTTGTCTTATCTATCCCAAAAGCATCTGTGCATTCCATCCCCGCTTTTCCCTCATCACGCGCATTGGCCGAATCGTGACTTCGCACCCCTCACGTCCCTCACGTTTCTAAGTTCCTGGACTGCCCGTGCTCTTTTGGCCCACATTACTTGCATCACCCATGTCATCCGGATCATGTTTTCACGTCCCTCATGTCCCAAATGTACCAAAGACCATCGGGCTAGTTTTTCCGCTCTTCCCGATGCTTGCCTTTTGAGTCGATGCATATGAATTTAATGTGCATTTATAACCTTCTCTATCCTAAAATGGCTATTTAATGGGGCTACCCTCTATGCACTTTTTCACACTGCTTACTTGCTACCATTCACTTAAATCCTTGTAACTAAGACCGTCTACTTGTGCTCCCATTCCCTTTGCATTTTTTGTTGCGAATTCAAGTTGTGAAGGTTGTTTCTCTGTGTGTTGACAACATGAAGATCAAATTTCAAGGTCAGGAACATGTTTCACCACTCGAATCTTATATTTGTATCTTGTTTGAATCCCATATCGTCATCCTCATCCCATGGTGCAACCTCCTCCTCCACTAGATATGTTATGACAAGACTCAAAAGCTCCCCATCTAAATCCTCTCTCCTATACAAAATAGGATCACAAGGAACCTTTTGGATGACTCTAAAATGTTGTCACACTCTTCCAAACTAAACGACCTCGATCATCTCCAGCCATCTCCCCTGCATTAACCTTGTCCTCCTCATCCCTACCAACTCCACATCTACACTAGGCCATATAAGGAACTCTTGGTATGGCCTCCATCTAACCGAATCAACATCCAACTCCGCAAGCCGATCCACATACCAACATTATCTCCTCTCACTCTTGTCACTTAAGGAATGATCGACCCTCCATCTTAGAAACCCAACTGTTAGCTCTATATGATCTCCTATGACCAATGGTATCCTTGGTGGCCTAATGACTTCTATATGTTGATACGCCCAAATGTGTAGTAAGAAACCCATATCCAATCCTGAGATCTGTGTTTCCCTATACATGGAAATCATGGTAAACCTAAGCCAATAAGGCAGTACCAAATGAGAACACAATCTGATGATGAACAATATTTGACACTACACTAGCCATTGCCCATGGGAATAGAGATCCACCACGAGTTCGACAAAGCATAATATGACACTGCCATCATCACCATGAAAATAAATTAGCTTTGTGGCACTCCAACCTCATATCTCAACTCATATGAAAAATCCCAAGAAAACCTGATCTGGGGTACATCAGCTCCAAATAGCTACATCAACACTACTAATATTCTATCACCTATGATGGGGAATATCTACTCCCCTTGTATCGGTATCCTAAGGATGTGATATACATCCTCCAAGGTGATGGTCATCTCCCCTGTCCTAAACCAAAATGTCCCTGTCTATCTATCCCATATCTCCACTAAAAAAACATAAGCCCCACATCCCGTGTGATCCTCTGATAATGTCGAAAGCCACCTAACCCCATTGTGGAAAATTGATCCCACTCGGCATCTTTCACATCTCCTCTAATCTTCTCATATAGAGTAGGTACTCAATCTCTCATATATAAGGTCTCCCTAGCCTACAGTCATAAATAAAACATGCATACATCAGATCCCCTATCCAAAATCCATTCAAAATGCATTAAAATTCATTCAAAATTAAATCAAACCCTAGCTTACCCAATCCTACC